>CM053596.1:365386-385723 GCA_028646575.1 Pseudocheirus occidentalis
CCTACATCAGATTCCTTGCTGTCTTGGGGAGGGGGGAAGGGGGGAGAAAAAATTTGGAACTCAAAATCCTATAAAAGTGAATGTTGAAAATTATCTTTACATGTAATTGGAAAAACTAAAGTACTATTGAGTGGGGAAAGCAAGATTTCTTTGAGCTGATAGGTGACTCAGTGGATAAAATGCTGTGTCTATAGCCACAAGACTGGAGTTCAAATTCAGTTTCTGCTACTTACTAGCTGTGAATCCCTGTCTGAGTCATTTTACCTTTTCCTTCCTGAGTTTTCCCATCCATAGAATGGAGTTAATAATAGTACCTATCTCCAAAGGTCAATGAGAGGTTCAAATGAGACAATATTTGTAAAGTGCTTTGCAAGCATTAAATCGTTATGAAAACGCCAGCTGTTCCGATTTTCCCTGGGATTGTAAGTCTCATAGCCAAGTCAGTGGGCTGAAAGGCAGGGAAAGCTTAATTACTTTTCATTCGGATGGCGATTCAGAAGAGTGTATCTGAGTGCTATATGTTGGAATGAACAGGGCACTAGGTTTAGAGTTGGGGAGCCTTGGGTTCGAATCCAGCCTCAGAAGCTCCCTTTTTGTGGAACTGTGGGTGAGGATAGACCTCTCTCTGCCACAGTTCACCGATTTCTGAAATGGGGAAAGGGGACCCGGCATCCTCCCTGGTCCCTCCCTAACACTGAATCAAAAGTACTTGTTCCGAAGCCTTGTTCAGTATTCCAGAAGGAGGTTTAGCAGGACCCAGTCTGAGGCTATCGAAGAAAGTGGTGGTTACTGCAACTGTCTAGTGCTACTTAAAAACAGAGCCTCTGCAACTCGCAGAGTGGAAGGACCACCGACCCTGAAGTCAGAAAGACCTGAGTTCAAATCTGGCCTCAGATACTTTACTTGCTGTGTGACCCTGTCACTTCGCCCTGCTTGCCTCAGTTTCCTCATCTGTAAAATGAGTTGGAGAAGGAAGTGGCAAACCGCTCCAGTGTCTCTGCCAAGAAAACCCCAAAGGGGGTCACGAAGAGTCAGACACGACTGAAATGACTAAACAACAACACGCATAATATGCAAAAGAAAATTATTATAATGACCCAATGTTCAACAAATCTAAAGACTTCACCTGCCAGGTCCGTATTCCCTAGTTTGCTACGTAATGTGGGGAAAACTGGGGAGGGGTCTGGCCGAAACGCAGTATAGACCAACATCTCCCAGTGATCCATGCCTGAGACCAGAAAGGTCGCCCCGAGCAAATCGGAACCAAGACGTAGACAGATTGTCGTTGTGGGGAGGGGAAGATGCGTCACCAAACCAGGGAGGGAGAAAAGGGGGCAGAATCAAATGGAGGATTTCTATCCCACCAAGAAGCCAGTGTGTCTAAAATGTACAAGGGGAGCAATTAGCTGGAGAAAGGCTTCACAGCAAGTTTCACCAAAGAAGGTCTGTGTCCGAGGTGTTTAAAAATGGACACAAGCGGATAAAAACGAGGCCTTCCCTGATAACGCTACACCCAAAACCTATGAATAGACCATTTTAAAGGGAAGAAAACCATGTGATCAACAACCATGTGGGGAAAATGCTCCATAGTGATTATCAGAATGATCTGGTGCTGGCTAAGAGCCGGAGTGGCGGAGCAGTGGAGTAGATGAGGTACGAATTACATACCATTTACAGAGATTACACGCTAATAATCCAGTTGGAACAGAAACTCATTATTGGACAAAAACTGCTGGGAAAACTGGCAGAAACCAGAAATAGGCCAGCGCTTGCGTTGTAAAACAAGACAAGGTGAAAATGATTTACACATAAGCAAATTAGGAGAGTGTGGAGTACTTTATCTCTCAGATCTCTGGATAAGGGGAGTATTTAGCACCAATGAAGATGCAGAGAGCATTATAGAATGTAACATATATCATTCTGATTACATACAACTAAAGTTTTTGCACAAAAAGCCCCCAATTCAACTAAAATTGTAAGAACAAAGGCCCCATTTCTCAAACATACAGAGAACTGAGTTGAATTTATAAAAATACAAGCCATTCCCCAATTGATATGTGATCAAAAGATGACAGTTTTCTTTATTACATTGACCGGGACTTTGAAAGAAATCACAGCTCTGATTATTGTAATGCCCAAACCCTCTTCCTGTTACCTTATACAGATCTGAGCTGCTGCCTCCTGGCCGAATGGGGATGGATTCAAGATGGTGACTAAAAACTCCATTTTGAGACATGGGCACTTCACGAATTGATTTTAATGAACTCATTTCAATTTCTTCTTTTTTTCAGTAAAGTTTTCTGTGGGAAAATTTAGTATTTTGAGCAAAACTAGGAATAGGATTTCCCTTTTCCTTCCCACCTTGTACAAAAAATCAGATTAAAAGAGGGAAGTGACTGGAAATTTTAAATATTTACAATAGAAGAGAAAGAAGGCTTAAAGGAATCAGGGTAGGTTTGAAAGTGCCATATTGAATTTTTTAATATCTCAAAAAGAAAATAAAGCAATGAATAATAGAGTATTTTATGTATAATCCTCTTTTGCTGATTTATTACACACACACACACACAATTTTAATTCATGGCTGTGAATTTTGAAATAAAAAGACCAGATATTCATAGTTTATTTTTTGTCATTTTTTCCGGTTCTGAAAACATGAGAGGAAATGACAAGATTATTTGATGGGAATTTCTATTATTTTTGTTGCTTTGAAATATTTTTTCCTGGGGCCTTTTATAGTTTTGCATATTTTTATAAACCTCATATCCATAAGACAATTCTTTGTTTTTATTCATCTTTATTTTATTAGAATCTTTTAAATTGGGGGGCAGAGCCAAGATGGCGGCATAGAAGCAGCAAAGTTCCGTAGCTCCCACACAGCCACCCTAAATACCCTTAAAATATGACTCTAAACAAATTCTAGGGCTTCCAAACTCACAAAAATACAGAAAACACATCTCTCACGGAAGGCAGCTCGGCAGGAGGGGCTCAATGCAGCAGGCCAGAGCAGAGGCCAGCCCAGCCCAAACCATGGCCAGGCCCCAGGGCCAAGCCTTCCAAGCCACAGCATGAGTCTACCCAGGGGAGCAGATCTACAGCACCTGGAGAGATCTCCATATCTGTCAAGTCAGGAACAATAAGGATTAGAGACAGGTCAGTGAAAGTGAAGCTTTCAAGCTAATTTTGGGGGAGGAAAAGCAGTTCGACTGATCTGCCCCAAGATCAAGGAAGTAGTGGGGGAAGGGCAGGATCTGCTACAACCGGCAACTGCCCCCACTGGACTGCTTCAGAGCTTCTGGCCTGAGGACCCTTCAGGGGGGCTGAGTAGATTGATCAGGGACCAGGGCTCTTGTGTTGAGCAGCCTAGATCCGGATTGTGGTCTTGGGTGGTGGTCCTGGGGTGTGCTTTCAGCAAGCCAAAGCTGGTGGGGGCTGCAGCACCCTCCCCAATAGCTCTGGCAGCTGTGAAAACCCCAGTGATTTGGGACAGAGCTTTCCTCCCTGGAAGCAGAGTTCCACAAAGCTAAAAAAAAACCAACCAATTAATTGACTGGCCAACATGAGGAAAAGGAAGCAAAATAAGAACAGCAATAAAACTCTAGAATCCTTTTTTTATGGACAAAAAGGATCAAAGCATGGAATGGGAGGAAGACAACACAGTCAGAACTCACACACCAAATGCTTCCAAGACACTTGAAGAATGCGTACAAGCTACAGATCAACTGAAAAAGGACTTTGAAAAATAAATAAGAGAAGTGGAGGAAGTGTGTTCTTTTGTTCTTAATGATTGTGGATTTTTATTTCTCTTCTGTCTTTGCCCTCCAAAGTTTCTCTTCTCTCCTTGTTTCTCCTCAGTAATGGGAAGTCTTCTATTTCCTTAAAGTGCCATTTTCCCCCTCCCTGCAATGAGAATTTGATTTATTTATCATGGTTAAGTTATTTTTGGTTGAAAGATAAGATTCTTTGTCTTCTAGCATATTCCAAGCTCCCTTTTCCTCAGAAGCGGTGGCTGGCTAAATCATGCATGCTCCCACGTGCTCCTCAGTGCTTCCATTCTTTCTTTCTTTCTGGGTGCTTAGAATACATTTATTTTGACTTTAAACCTCTGGATTTTGACTAGGATGATTTTGTGAATTTCATCTAGGGGTTTCTTTGAAGAGATGAATGGTGCATTCTTTCTATTTCTGGTTTGATCTCAAGTCCTAAAAAGATGTGGCAATGTTTTAAAACATGTTTTCTTGAAATAATATTTATGCTCATGTTTTTCAGGTAGTCCAATGATTCTAAAATTCTCACTCCTTAATCTGATTTCCAGGTCAGTAATTTTCCCTATGAGTTATTTTACATTTTTCCAGTCTTTTGACTTCATTTTAATATTGCTCCTGATTTCACGGAGAAATAGCTTGGTTTTGCCAATTATATTCTTCCATATATTGGTTGTTTGGACAAATTCTGCAGCTCTTTGACCAAGCCTATAATTCCTCCTTCAAATCTTTCTTCCACATTTCTCATTTCTTTTCCAATTTCTTTCTCTAGTGTTCTCATGTCATTTCTAAAAACATTTTAAAATCTCTTAACTCTGGCTTGATCTTGCCCATGATTTCTAGTTGAATTTATGCCAATCCTGTGTTTTTCTTTGAGGATTTGCTTGGTGATGTTTTGAAGTCATTCTCTTCTCCTGGTTTTCTGTCTTGAGGACCCTGTGTCTTTAGTGGTTCTTCATTGTTTGCTCATCCTTCCAGCCTCCTTCCTGCCTTTGGAGTAGACGTCAGTGCCAGACTCTCTACACTTCTGGAGGGAAGGTTCAGATGATCTTGCTGCTATTTTCTTGGGGGTATTGAGTGTTAAAGTATTCCAGGACCTCAGGGATGGCTCAGGCTGGGGAGCTGCAAGCTTTCAGGGCTCCCAAAATTGGCTGATTCCCTCCTCACATCCCTGCCTGAGCTCTGCAAATTTCTGCCCTGGAATTGGGGCTGAGCAATATGTCTGTGGGCTTGTCCCATGAAGAATTTCAGAAATTACTGATGGACTCAGTCACTATAAGCCAGATGGAAAACTCTGCTGGTTGAAAGTGACAGAAATGCAGGGCCACCTTTCATCTGAGATACCTTCCCTGATTATTTCTCCAGAGACATCAGACTGGGCTGGAAGCCGGACCTAAAACCTCCCTCTGCTCCTGGGATCAGAACCACACAGCTGTCATTGGCTTTGAATATGTTTCTTGCCTCATACCCAGCCTAGGGCCCAGCACCTGCCCTCATCCTGGAGCTTCCACCTCTAGGGGCAGGTTACCTCCATCTGCCTTGGGTAGTTGGAGCTCCTTTCTGCTGGACCTGAGGCCTCTTCTTGGCTGAATGAACATCTTCTCCCTCAGCTGGAATGCTCAGCAATGCCCTTTCTGGCTAGACCAATTCCCCAAAGTCCATAATCCCTCCTCCTCCCCCTTTTTTCTCTCTCTCTCTTTACAATCACCGGTCTGGAACAATGGCTCCCTATGGTTTCTTGGACTTGCCCCTCAGGGTTCAGACTGGGCCGTGTTCTCCTGCTGTTTGCAGGAGATGGGAATGGTGAGGGAGTGGCTCCCTTCCCTTCTCCTCCTCCATTTTCCTTCTTAAGGATTTTGATCCCTAACTTTTAGATTCAGATCCACTCTCCATTTTGAGTTGAATGTAATAGGAGATGGAAGCTGGGAGTTTAAACCTGACTTCTACCAAACTGCTTTCCAGCTGTCTCTACCATGCTTGTTAAAAGGGGAAATCCTTCCCCTACCCATTTCAGTTCTTGAGTTTATCAAATCCTGGGCCGCTGCATTCAGTTACTCCAGTTTTTCTTTTCTAGTTTCTGCTGCTTTGTCTTGTATGAGCCGATGCTAAGACAACTTAGTACAACCGCAAGACCATATACAGCCTATATTCTACATATGGGATGACTATGAGAATGTACAGGGAAAGAATAACCCTCTGAGTGACTGTATCAAATGGTGGAAGCTGCTGAGATTGGTAACGAGAGAGACCTGGCTCTCCCGTGAGAGGCTCTCCTGGGGCACTCGCTCCCACCATAGAAGGTTGTCTGCACCAGTACTCAGGGGCATGGCCACAGGATTTTAGCCTGCTCACCGCACTCTCTCACAGCTTCATTTATGATTCCACAGCATCCAGATCACCAGAGGAGTCCTTTACACATTATTTTTCAGATTAATAGCATTACTTATACAGTGGTTTCCCCAAAGTCCCAATGAGAAAAATTAGAAACATAAAAATAACATAAACAATGTTACAAATTTAAAACATGAAATGCAAACCACATCAATTCAGTTGAAAGCATTTCTGGTTTCTTCCATAGAAAAATCACTTCATCCTTCTGTCCTTTTGACTCCACTCAGAGAAGAGGGTAAATCGAAGCTGACTACACTTAATTCTTATTCTTACAGCTCCTAAAGCTATCTCCTTAATGCCAGATTTTAAGGGCTGACCTATCCAACAGGGTCAGACCTCCTGGATACTCTTGTGGGAGAGCACAGTTGACTTTAAAATGAGCCCACATTACAATTTAGATCAGGATTTACAGTTACAAATGGTGTCGAGAATCCCAGTTTTCCCAAGGGCCATTTGCTGTCAGCACCTCAGAGTAAAGGAGCTGCTACTTTCAATTAGGCTACTGCCCAAGTTTTATCTGGGCAGTCTGTGTGCTCAGGAGGAGGGGGTGAATCCCAGAGCTGGGTACGTGAAGGTGGGAGGTGGAGTAAGGATGGAGGACGAGGAGCTCTCAGAAATGACCAGTCCGGTGGGTGGTGGCCCAGGTGGAATAGCATCCAGGGGTACAGCGTGGGAATCTGGGAGGAGTCTAGGGCAGGAGAGGGCTCATCCCAGTGGCCAAGTAATTCCAGGTGAGGGAGGGCTGGGCTTTGGGAGGAGAGAGAGGCAGGGTCCTGAGCTCCTGCCCTGGGTGTGATTGGAGGAAAGGGACCATCCTGGGGCCTCAGAGGCTGGACAGAGGGTGGGAGGACCCTCCCAGAGGGGGCTAGCTAGAATCAAGGACTCTTGAAACTAAAATGCGGCTGCTTACCTGCGCCCGAGATCACTCTACCTTCCCTGGAGCTGAGGTCACTCTACTTCCTTAGGAGCTGAGGTCACTCTGCCTTTCCTTGGAGCAGAGATCATTCTTCCTTTCTTGGAGTTGAGATCATTCTTCCTTGCTTTGGAGCTGAGATCTCTCTGCTGTCCCTAGAACTGAGGTCTCTCCGCATTTTCCCCTGGAGATGAAATCTCTCTGCCTTCCCTTGGAACTGAGATCTCTCCACATTTCCCCCCGGAGAAGGGCTCTCTCTACCTTCCTCAAATCTGAGATCTCTGCCTTCTGGAATCGCGCTCTGTGCCTGCAGGTCCCAGGTAGGTCTGAGCCCAGCCCCACACCCCCACCCCACATACTTCCGGGGTTCTGAGGTCTGCTCTTGCCCTGGGGTCTCATCCTCCTCTTCTGACCTCCTGGTATGTGTCCACCAGGTCTGCCTGGAGCACGCTTCCTTCCCAGGCCTGGCTACTGGACTAGCTCTTTGCCCTAACTCTTTTCCAGCCTCCAAGTTGCTTTGCAAATATTCAGGGTCACCCTCCCCAAGTCTACTATTGAGTCACACTTTCCCAAACTTCAGACCTTGCCCATAAGGATGAATCCTGTCTCAGCCTCCCATGAGGACCCAGGTGTCCTGTCTCCCTGCCTCCAGTTCCTGCCTTCAGACCTGGCCCCCTCTTCTGTGTCACTCAAAGACCCCCACCTTGGACTCAGGAACCAAAGCTCTTGCCTGGCTTCCCTTACCTGGACCTGCAGTCCCTGGGCTGCTTCCCTATTAGATCTCAGGCATTGGCTCCCTGCGGGAGAAATCCCCCTTGAGGGATTCCAGGCCTAAGCTCTCCCAAAGGGTCCCAGGAGTCCTCTCCCTGCTCCTAGTTAGACCCCAGGACACAGTCCCTCTGCTTTTCCAGGCTCAGTGTCCCCCTGGAGCCCTTCTCTCACTCCAGCATCCCTGAACTCTCTGCCATGAGTTGCATTAGAATGTCTTCCTCCAAGCCCCCACATGTGCTCCCCTTCCCCAGATCTCCTGCTCCCCTGTCTCCTCTTCTTTCAGAGCCCTCAGGCCCCTGCCAGGGGGACGAATCCCAGACTGGATTTGGTCTCCCAGCCTCACGCTCCCCCTGGTCATTCCCTGGTGGCTCCATCCCAGAGCCCTCCCCATCCCCAACCTTCCTAAGCTTCCCTCTCCCTGGATCAAGCAGTCAGTCTGTTGTCTAGATAACGTATATTAGCTGAAGAGAGGGGAGGCAGGGAGGGCAGAGGAGCATCTCAGGGGAGAGCTCTGAGTCAGGAGCCCCTGAGGCACTGACTGGTCTCATCCCATCTGGGATCCCAGGCCCCTTCTGCCTCTTGGGTCTCTCCGAAGGAGAGTGGGGGGTGGGAAGGGAACAGAGGAGAAGGAGCAGGAGGGGGAGGGACCATCTTCTTTACCAAGCCTGCCCCTACCTTTGGGCTCCCTCATTTTGTAGGTTGGAGTCCCTGTCCTGAGGGCAGGGGCAGGGTCTTTGTAACTGTGGGCCCTCACCTCGCAGGGTTGGCTGGCCTCCTGCCCAGGAAGAGAAGAGAAAGATTTCTCCTCTGGGATCCTTCAGCCTCCCCAACTCAGCCTGCAGAGAACCCAGGCCTGGCCCAAGCAGAGAGCCCTGAGCCAGAAGGAATGGCCCTTGGGAGCCACAGCATCCCAGCCCAAGTGAATGTAATCTGTCCACAGGTCAACATCAGCCAATGAGGCCATTTCCATGGATTTGGAGGGCTGTCTATGAAGCCGGCAGGATCCCTCACCTTTGGATCATTTCTTTAGAAAGATAGGCATGAAGTAGAACACAGTAATAACAACATTGCCCTGCACTCTGCTTCCTGTGTTTCGAACTGATTTGGGGCACTTTGGTGGCTGGAGCTTTAACCCCCCCCCCATTGTAACGCTGCCCTCCCCATTTGTTTTTTTCAATTATCCCTCATTATAAAAGACTGATACCCCCCACTTTACTCGTTCATTCCTGTTCTGTACACACCAGGTCTTTGCTCCCCCAGCTGTGGCCCTTGGCCACTTGCCGTAGAACAGAATTGGCCCTCCAGGCATCGTTTATTCCTTCTGCCTCTGGTCACACAGGTCCTCCCTGGGTTCTCTGAATTCCCTTCCCTTTCCCATTTCTTAGGTCCCGTCTACAAGTATTTAGTACAGGAGGGAGCTCCACATAGGGAGATGCAAAGGAGGAGAAAAACAGTGCCTGCCTTCTGGGACCTCACAGTCTAATGGGGAGACCCCCTGTCAGCTGCTGTGTCTGCACTAGAGAAGGGAGGTACTCTCTGAGGGAAAGCCCTAATAGTTTGGGAGACCCGGAAATTGTCTGCTTAGAAGGGGCCAGGGGACCCAGGTGAGGAGAAAGCATTCCCAGCTTGAGGGACGGCCATTGGAAAGGCAGAGAGTCAGGAGATGGTATGTGTGGGGGTGTCTTCTTGAAGGATCAGCCCCGAGGCCAATGGCACTGGAGTGGAAGGTGTAAGAAGCCAGGAAAGATGGTCTGGGATGCTTAGAGGGCACCTACTCTGGGCCAGGTACCTTATAAAGGCCATTTCCTTTGAGCCTGCTGCAGGAATGATCTGGGTTCTCGCTTGTGACAGCCTGAAGAAGGCAGCCCTGGGTGCAGCTAGGCAGTGTGCTGAGGTTTGGTGTCCACGCAAAGTGCCCCCGGGAAGTGGCCTCCATTTCCATAGATGTCTGAGGTGTGCTCTCCAGAGCCACCTAACCTTGAGAGGGTCTAAAGAAGTGAGAGACAGAAGGCAGATTTGCTTTTCAAAATGGGATACTTAAATTCTTTGTGGACTCAGCCCCAGTGTTTGCCCTCCCTCAAAGAAAGGAATCTTCTTTTTCTGGTCTAATTAGCATTTGTTTACCTCTTTAGTTCCTGGAAAGTTCCTGGTTCTGCTAGTTTTCTTTCCTAATTTGGGGACAGGAGGTACGAGGGAGGCTTTCCCTCTTTGTGCAAAAGGCATCAGCCCACAGAGCAGAGATGAAAGAAGCGAGTTTTGTCCTTGAAACAATCTTTGCTACAACCCTATGAAGTAGGTGCTCTTATAATCCTATTTCACAGCTGGAGAAGTGGAGGCCAATAGTGTTTGAAGTGACTTACTCAGGGTCACGCTGTTAGTGACTGTCCGAAGTCACATTTACCCCAGGGTTGAGCTCCCATCCCCTGGGGCTACACTTTCCTCCTACAATGGATAGTCTCCTTCCCTTGTTCCTTGTTCCCCCAAAAAAGGCTGTTTTTTTTAAATAAGTGAGTCACTGAAGCATTTCTTTTTTTCCTTCCTTTTTGGAGGGGGGAAGACTTGGTAATTGGGGTTAAGTGACTTGCCCAAGGTTGCAGGGTTAGTAAGTGTTAAGTGTTTGAGGTCAGATTTGAACTCAAGTCCTTCTGAACCCAGGGCCGGTGTTCTATTCACTGCTTCACCTAGCCGCCCCCAAATCCCTTCTTAAAATGGCCAGAAGGGAACAGGTGTTCAGGATAGATTTACATGGCTGGGCAGAAGAGCTTGGAAGGATGGATCCTAGGCTTTTAAAAGGCCCCTGAACTCAATAATGATTGTAATTCACTTGTGGTCAATCCTGCTTTACTTCTACTTTGTTCATGAAAGTCTTTTCCTTTCTTGGGACGGTCATTCAATTCAGAATAAATTTAAAAACTGAAGACTCCCTGCCTTCCTTCCAGCAGGCCCCAAAGGCCCCTTTGAGGGGAAGCCTTCTTGGTGACCCTGCAGGTAATGCCTTCCCCTGTGAGACTGACCAATTGCATTTTGTCTGATCTGTATATGGTGCCAGCAGAGGGCCCAGCACATCAAGAGCCTGGGAGAGCTGAGCTCAAATGTTGCTTCAGACTCTTAGTAGGTATGTGACCCTGGAGGGATTATTTAACCTCTGTCTGCCTCAGCTTCCTTGTCTGCAAGAATGGGTGTGATAAGAGTACCACTTTTCAAAGATATTGTGAGGATCTACATGTGTTAAGGACTAATTATATGTCAAGCACCGTCCTAGACCCTGGAGATGCTAAGAGAGGCAAAACTCCATCCCTGCCTTCTAGAGGCTTACCATCTAATGTGGAAGACAGCGCCGAAACAGATCTAGAGGCAACAGACTTTATGCCAAACAAATGCAAAACCACAGAAGGGAGGCTTCTATTAAAGCAGTGGTTCTCAACCTCCCTAATGCCGTGACCCTTTAATACTCAGGTGTGGGCGTATCTGCATGTAGGCGACCTGCCTGGACACGGGTAGAGGAGTGGTGTCTCAGTTCCTAAGACCATCGGAAATATGTGTTTTGTAATGGTCTTAGGCAACTCCTGTGACCCCTTTGAAAGGGTTGTTTGACCCCCAAAGGGGTTGCAACCCACAGGTTGAGAACCACTGGTTTAAAGTGTGGGATTTGATTTGGACTTGGAGGAAACCCGGGTGTTCTGGAGTCCAGCCCAGGAGACTTCCATCCTTCACGCACTGCCTGTGCTGCAGATTGGTCTTGTCACTGAGATGCTTTTGTTTGCATCTTCAGGATTAAGTGCTGGAATATCATTCATTGCTCTCTGACTAACTCCTTAGAGAATATTCCTGCCCTGGGAGCCCGCTTCACCTTCCCTGAGCCGTTACCCTGCTTCATCTGATTTGTGTCCGAGTTCTGGGAAAGTGACTCCCATCTCCTCCACAGGCTCCAGCAGGTGGTTCCTTCCTGTTGGTGATGATCAGAGTCAGAGTAGAATTTCCTCTTGCTGGTTCCTGCACCTTATGAAAGGTGAATTTTCTTGAAGACCAGTCAGTCTCTTATGGGCTCCTCTGCTTTAGAGAGAGAGGGAGAGGGAGGGAGGAAGGTGAGGGAGACGTCGAGAAGGAGCTGTTAGACAGAAGGACAGATTGGAATTTCCCCAGCAGGGCTTGGCATGTATCTGTCTAGGTTTGGTCCTTTTCTCCTTGGAAGACTAGCAGCTGCTTCCTGCTTGGATGGGTTTGGGGGCCGGGGGGGGGGTTCTGGCTCTTTCCACCTGAATTCTTTTATCCTTTCTTCTAGTGAATGCAGCTAAGCCACTGTCAGCCCTGATAACAAACGACCAAAGGGACTGCAGCAGCTCTGTAACTGCTGTTGGCTCTAAAAAGGCTAGGGAGCTCACACAGGCCATTAAAGCCACAGTTAACTCTAAAAACAAAACAAAATAAAACCAAAGAGAAAACAGTGGTCTTGAGTCAAAAGCTTTATTCTGTTAGAGGAGGGAAATTAGACACGTGCCACCACCCCCCTCCTTAGGAGACCTTCTTCATTGTGGGCAAATCTCAATACTTATGCCAATGGTGGCCCAGACAACAAGGGGTGACAGCAACAATGAGAGAAGTTTGATTCATAGCAGGTCTTCATGACTGGAACACGGTTCCTGTAGGTGCTCAGAGACCACCTGCAGTTACTGTGGAAACAATTGTGGGATTTGTGCTGTAGCTGAGATCATCTGCAGGGTGAGCACAAAGGATTGTTATGCCAAGCTAAAGGCACAACTTGCTTGCTCTGCCTTAGCTCTGGAAAACAGGGTGTCTCCTGATAGGCCAAAATGAACACAAGCAGCAGGGAATTAGGCCATACTTTGTTGCATCTCAGCTTCAGAGGCTGCACTGAGAGCAGTCACCTGCAGACAGAAAATCATGCACCAACATTCCCTCCACTTTGGTCTTGGCTTGTAGCCTTTTCAAGTTGAAGAATTTACCATCAGCGTGGTAGCTGAGCTGGACTCATCCTCATTGAAAACACTTGACAACATGGCTGAAAACATCATGCTAAAAAGCATGGCGCAAGCATGCAGCCTTGTTTCGCTCCATTGGTGACTGGAAAAGCTCAAGAGCATTGTCCATTATCTAGAACCCAGGCAAGTATGCTGTCATGAAATCCATGTACAATGCTGATGAACTTCTCTGGACAACCAAATTCTGACATGATTTTCCATAAGCCCTCATAACTGACAGTATCAAAGGCCTTTGTCTGATCTACAAACATTGTGTGCCAGCCTCTATTCTGCTCCTGGCATTTTTCCTGGAGTTCTTGGCCAGCAAACACAAATCCAACAGTTTCCTGGCCCTTTCTGAAGCCACACTGGCTCTCAGGTAGATGACCATCTTCCAGGTGAAGGATCAGCCTATTAAGAAGAACTCTGGGAGAAATCTTGCCAGCAATGACTAAGAGAGAGACTCTCCTGTGATTGTCACAGGATAATCTGTTTTCTTTCCCTTTATAGAGATGGGCAATGGAGGCATCCTTGAACTCCTGCGGGATAATCTCCTCTTGCTTGGAAAATTTGGAAAATTTTAGTCAGCTTTTGTATGAGCAACAGACCCTCTATCTTGTGAATGTCTACTGAAATGGAATCAATGCCAGGTGCTTAGGCTCCAGAGGGAGCCTAATGGCATTCAAAACCTCTTCTTCAGTTGGAACTTCAGCTAGGGAGGGATTGACTTCAATGTAAGATAAATGGTCAGTGGCTTCCGCATTGATCCATGATGGTCTGTTGAGAACGCTATGGGAATGTTCAGCCCATCTCTCTAGTATCATGTTGTTATCACTAATCAATGTGGCTCCATCTACACTGAGTAGTTGAGATGCACCATAGGTTTTTGGTCCATAAATAGCCTTCAGGGCATCATAAAAGCACTTTGGTTTGTTACTATTGGCATAAGACTGAATTTCATCTGGCTTCTTACTGAGCCAAGAATCATGCATTTCTCTAAGCTTTGCTCATGCTTTACTTTTGATGGAATAAAGGCTGCCTTCTTAGAAGTGGATGAACTGTCTTGCTGGTAAACCCTGTGGAGTTCTCGTTTTTCATTTAGCAGCTTCTGAATTTCCCCATCATTATAATCAAACCAGTCTTGATGTTTGCCAGTGTTCTGACTCAGATGAGCAAATGCAGCGCTACACACCAAATCTCTGAAAACTATCCGCTCCTTTTCTGCTCCACTGTTGTCGACTGTACAGCTTAACTCTTCCTCCGAGTTAGCAACAAACTATTCTCATGCAGAGAAATGCTTTAATCTGTTGACTTTCATTCTTCTAGTAGTCATTTTGCCTTGGGGACACTGCTTTTGTTGAATACAAATATTTAGCTTAGTGAGGATAAGTCTACGATCAGTCCAGCCCTCTGCACTGCACATTGCCTATGCATGCATGCATGCATGTACACATGTCGTATGTATGTATCTTTGTCATTGTCACATTCTGCCTGTCTTTTCTTACAATCACATAGTCTATTAAATACCAGTGTTTGCTGGGATGGTGAATCCATGAAGTTTTATTGAGTTTAGGTAAATGGAAGACAGTGTTGGCGATGAGAAGGTCATGAGATGCACAAGTCTTCAGGAGTGACCATCGCTGTTGTTGTTTCCAACTCCATTCTTCCCTCATACTCCTTGCCAAGTCTGATAGTCTGAGTCTTCTGTAACATTGAAGTCATCCAGAATTATTAGCTTGTCCTCTTTTGATACATTGATGATGAGGGTCTCTAGGTCTTCATAAAATTCTTCTTTGACCTCATCGGGGTTTGTCATGGGGTGGAGCATGGGCGCTGATGATGGTGACATGGGATTTTCCTGCAAGTGGTGATCCCACTGTCATGAGCCTGCCATTCACTCCTTTTGGAAGACATACCAGCTTGTTGACTAGATTAGTTTTGATTGTGAAAACTACACCAGCTTCACAGCAGTTCCCTTCACTGTGGCAACTCCAGAAAAACATATATCTAGTTCTGACTTCAGAAAGCTGCCCTTCATTTGCCAGCCTTGCTCACTCAGGGCTGCTATTTGGAGTTGATACCTGCTGAATTCTCTTTCAACAAGTGCTGTTCGTCTTTCAGGTCTCCTGGATTTTGTGTTGTCTGTGTGTGTGAACATTCCGTGTGCCAATGGTGAGTGAAATCATCTTTGCAGATGTTTTTGTACATTTTTAATGTTTTGACTGCAGGGTGGGATTCCCTACCTGCCATGGTAATCAGGCCAGGGTTGGGTAAGCTGACAATTTTTAAGGCACCTTTCCTACTCCCTTCCTCATATCAGGTGAGCAGTACAATCCTTAAAAGGCTGCTCAGACTCCCAGGGGAGTGCCAAATCCCCCTGTTGCTTCCAGTGAGAAATGATCCTATGACCTGGGCCACCTGTGTATGAGATTGTGACTCCAGCTCCCAGTGTATCCACCACTGCTGCTTCATCACTTGCCTGTCACCACAGGACTTTGAGATAGGTATAATGGTAAAATGGGATGGGTGATGTCATTTGGTGTGTTCCTAAATTGGATTTAAGTGAGGCAGAGATGCCTGTGGTCATCAGTCTCACTCTCTTCTGAGTTGTCACAGTCCAGTGGCAGGATGGAGTCAAGGAGACTAGGGAAAGCCCAGGATGCAGGGGATGACCTCTGAATCTTTGATGTCCAAACAAGCTCTCAGCCATCCACAGCACCTGCTTCAGCCGCCTTCATGGGCATTGGAACACATTGTTAGTATCTGCCCATTCCACCAGGGGAATGCTTCTCATGCTTGGGGTAGACACTCCCTAACTCACCAATGGGTGTGAGATCCTTTGGTCACCCTCAACTTGGTTTAGCTCATCTACTCACACAGTTGACCCAGATGTGGCCACTGGATGTGCCACAGCATCTTGGAGCCACAGGTGAGAGTTAGGGGGAACAGGTGGACACCAAAGGTAGGAAGCAGCCCTGGAAAGGGGCCAGCAGCCTTCACACCAGAGGTGCCAGTCCTTACTCCTCCATGGAAGAGACTGGAGGGGAGAAGCTAACAGAAGGTTACCTAAAGGGAATTGGATAAGGAGAGAATGGCACCTGTCTTTGAATAAACCCTTATTAAGTGCCTAGAATGTGCCAGCACTGTACTCAGTGCTGGGGAGCAAAGGAAAAAAGCCAATAGCCCTCCCTGTCCTCAAGGAACCCACAAACTGTTGGGAGAAACATGGAAACAAATATAGACAGGCTAACTAGTGTATCATTGAAAGAGCAAAGGTGCAAGAATGGAGACAGCCTGGTAAAGGCTTGTTGGAGGGGGTAGGATTTGAGCTGGATCTTGAAAGAAACTGGGAGGCACAAATGGGGGAAAGAGCATTCTGTTGTGGAGGATAGGACAATGGCTGGAGCCACGGAAAGGAGTGTCTTCTTCCAGCCAGAAGAAGTCCTGTGTCACTGGAACCTAGAGTAGGTGGTAGAAAGGAAGGTGTAAGAAGACTGGAATAGTAGGTGATGTCTAGCTCATGAAGAACTTTGAGTGCAAGAGGTTTTTGGTGTTTGATCTGGGAGGAGGTAGGGAGCCAGTAGAATTTACTGAGTAGGGGAGTGATTTGGTCCAATGTGAGATTTGGACAAATTGCTTTGTGGACCAAATGGAAGGGGGACATCTGGAGGCAGGCAGCCCCACCAGCAGGTTGCCACAGTGATCCAAGGGGGAGGTGAGGAAGACCTGGACTAACCCAGTAGCAGAATCCCTGGAGAGAAGGGTGTTTATTCAAAATAAAGCTGAAATACAGAGGCCTTGACCACAGATTAGATAAGGAAGGTGAGACATGTGAGTTGAAGAAGACAACAAGGTTGTGAGCCTGAGGGGCTAGGAGGATAGTGATGCCATGACAGGAATAGGGAAGGCAGGGGGACAGAATGTGGGTTCAGTGTTGCACGTGCTGGTTTTAATGCTTTTCCTGGACAACCAGTTAGGGATGACTGAAAGAGGAGAAGGAGCTTAGGCTGATCCAAGTTTTAAAATAAAATGAGAGAAAAGCTCAGGAGGTGAGAGTGTTGACATTGGTTGGGTGGTTGATAGCAAGGAGCCGGTATTAAGCGACTATTATATGCTGAGGGCTGGAGATATAAATATGAAAAAGATGAAAAGTCCCTGGCCTCAAGGAGCATGCTATGTGATGGAGAAAGACAAGACCCAAAAGGAAGCTGAAAATGGGTGGGGGGAGGTACCCCAGTCAGAGGGGAAGTCCTGGTGAGGAAGTCAGTCACAGAGGAGCCTGGTGGACCACGGGAGGCATCTGAGATGAACTTTCTCTTTAAATGGAGGCTGGACATTCACATGTCCACACCATGGCAGGGAAGGGCGGAGTAGGAAAGATGTTTGAAATAGTGTCTATTGGAGTGATTTGAAAAATCAGTTAGGGACAAATTATCAAGTCAAGGAATAAGCTGCCTTTGTATAATAAGAGCCCATATTATGAATAAATACTATTCAATAAAAAAACAATGACTCAGGAGACCCTAGTGTGAAGGGAAAGTTTGAACGTTTCAGAAATCTCAAAAAGTGGAAACAGATCAGTAAATGCCCTCATAGTTCAAAAGTGACACGATTCAAATACAGGTAAACCAAGGCACAGCCAGTTAGTTAGCAAGGCTAGCAGTTACTAACAAGCGAGGCCTGACAGGGCAGCTCTCTTACAGACGTGCTGCTGAGGAGCACCAAAGCCAATGGGGACGTAGACATGAGCAGTGTATGCCGTCTCATTTCTGATTGATTAGTGCTAACATATCAACTACCAGTTATATCAGCTTATCAGAAGTGAGCAAACATCTGGACTGGTCTCTGGAAAGTCCCACGGTTGGCACTTTTTAAGGGAGAAGATGGACTTTGCTGTCTGTCGGCTGTTCATCCTTCATTCTCCAAGACCAAAGGCATGGATGGGGAGGAGACGTTGCCATGTGCAGGTGAATTGGATTTAAGTGAGGCAGAACTGGACCAAGTCATCAGCCTCATTGTCTCCTCCAGAGTCATCCAAGTCCAGTGGCCTGACAGAGGTCAGGATGGCTGGCCATGGCTGGGATGCAGTGGAAGGCCTTGGCCTTGTTAGGCTGAAGTCTCCCAGGCCCAGGTTTGTCTGAGGCAGCACCCAATAGTGATTTGAGGATAGATAAGGACTGAGGCAGAAGGTGGCCTCGCCTGACTTCACAAAAGAATCCATCGGAGACGGAAAGACCCTCAGTTTCTGGCCAGAACTGAAACAATTGCTACTTACACACACTGAGCCATCACAACTCCAACAATGACCAGGTGAGGCATGGGCTGGGACATAGTGCTGGCTGGTCCATGAGAGCCAGGGTGGCTGGGGTTTAAAGGCATAGTCTAGGAGCTCCTCGGGAAGCCCAGGGGGCTTTAGCAAAGCCTGCTTTTCCAGGACTGCATTTTGAGAAATCATAAATGGAAACTCTGTCAGAAAAGGAGTTAATTGTCCCTTTAAAGAAAAAAAGCCACTGATAGAATAAAGAAATAAGGAGAAGAACCTCTTACATGTGGGTGATCTTTCTGAAGGAAAGGAAATTTTGATCTCTTACTTCCTGAGTAAACCTTGGGGTGGGGGTGCTTGTGTGTGTGTACATATGCATGTGTGTGCATGTGTGTCCGTATGTGCATGTACACACGGCTCTTTGTGCACTGTGTGTGCATGTGCGACTATGTGTGTGCAGTGTGTGCCTGTGTGTTCGTATGTGTGCACGTGTGTCTCTTTGTGCATGTGCATATGTGCATGTGTGAGCACACAATGTGTGCACGTGCATATGCATGCACACGTGTGTCTCTGTGCATGCACATGTGTGTGCATGTGTGCACATGTGTCTCTCTGTGTGCAAGTACACATGTGCACTTCTGTGTGTACATGTGTGCGCATGTGTGTGTCTTTGTGTAGCTCTGTGTGTGCATGCGTGCGTGCGTGTGTGTGTGTGTGTGGTCTGTTTGACACCTTTGAAGGAGGCATGCCATTGATTCCTGGTGAAATAGGAATTTTGTGGCCTGAGATAATGCAGGAAAGGGAAACTAACACAGAGTTATTTTCTCCATCATGAGGGGGATTCCAGCTGGGTCAAGTTGTGTGTCCTTGGGGTTATTGGTATGACCATGAGGCATCTTGATATGAGATGGCAGCCATAGGATGGCTGAGTTGGGGATGCATAATGAGCTGGAGATGCATAATATGTACACAAAGGGAGAATAATAGGGAATGTATTGATTTTATTAAATTCTCGATTCAGTGATAATAGAAAATAGTTTATCCCCAGAGTGAATGATGCTTGATATCTTCCCACAAGTTCCTCAGAGCTTTCTTAATGGCATTTATACTCATTCTGATGAGGTAGAAATTTCACATCACCTTCTCTCTCCTTCAGAGATCTCCATATCATGCCACATAACTTCTCTGATTCTATAGGGAGGAACATTTCACACTAAGGCATTTCTCAGCTTTGTTCCAACTGAAAATAGCGAATGCTTTTCTCAGTATTCCTGGGGACTCTTCATGCTTACGGTTCCTAGGGTTGGCTATGACTCTCACCAAGGGTGAGACCTTTGGGCAAATCCATTTCTTCTGCTTCTGTTTCAATCTGTAAAATGATAAGTGTTAAACTGGGTCAGTTCTGAAGGTGTTTCAAGTCCTGTGAGTTTTGATGTTTTAGGAGCTGGTGACATTCCAGGACGTGGCTGTGGACTTCACCCCAGAGGAGTGGGGGCTGTTGGACCATGCTCAGAAGGAGCTGTACAAAGAAGTCATGCTGGAGAACACTCAGAACTTGCTCTCCTTGGGTAAGGACCATTTCCCCTCATAGCTCTGAATCTGCCTTCAAAAGGAGTGTCTTCATTCCCTCCATAGTGTGCAGAATTTCAGGCAAATTATCAGTTTTTAGAAAGGCCACTGTGGCAGCCTCCCATGTCCAAGAGACAAGGTCCTCCTGCTGCCTGCTTTTCCTAGGACAGGTCATTGCATTGTGGGATAGGGAGCTGGGAGTTTCCTTTGTGGCTCCTGAAGTTGCCTCTTTCTGATTTGAGGGAGCTTTAAGTCAAGGGTCTAACCAATGGTACTCAGACTTGGAACGAAACTCAACCATCATCAAGTTTAACTTCAGCCTGGACATAAATTTTGTCTGCAAAATGTCTAAACCTTGATCCTGCAGCATTTCCTTGAGGCTGGACAAAGAAGGGAACCCCCTTCCTGCCAAGGCCACCCTTCCTCTTTGGGAAGCCTTTTGTCCTTAGAATATCCCCTTTGTCACCAGGATACATTGAGCTCCCTGCCCCTGGTGTTACTCCTAGAGCCTGTGGATACCAAGTGTGTCAAGAGGTGCAGGAAAAGGAAGGGAATGGGTGTTGCTCTCCACCTGCTAGGAGCCAGGCACTGTGCTGAGGGCTTTCTTTGTGCACATCACCTCCCTCGGTCCTCACCACAGCTTTTTTGGTACCCATCCCTGTTTGATATTTGAGAACACTGAGGCAA
>CM053596.1:386223-414391 GCA_028646575.1 Pseudocheirus occidentalis
AGTAGGTGCCAATAGAAAGGGGCATGGAAGATCTTCTGATTTCATTAACATTACAATTACCTGGTGTCCAGCAAGACTGAAGTTCTGTGTGAAAGCCTTTCTACATTGATTACATTGATAAGATTTCTCTTCAATGTGGATTCATTGATGGACAATAGACAATGATTTGTAGCAGAAAAAAATCCCCATGTTCATTACATTTATATAGCTTCTCCACAGTATGGATCTTGTGATGTCTCATAGAAACTTAGTTCCAACCAAAAACCTTCCAGCGCTGATTACATGCATATCACTTGACTACATTTTGAAATCTAGGATGGTCATTAATAGATAGGTTAATTAATAGATGGAGGTTGTTCCCCAGTGTTCTATTGATAAGACTTCTTTCCAATGTGACGTTTCAGATTGTTAACGACTTTTGAGTATTGACACAAAGGCTTCCCACTTTTACTACGAATGTGAAGCATTTCTCCAGTATGACTTTTGTGGTATCTCATGAGCTCCAGTTGAAGGCCATCTTCCATTAATTTCACCACTAAGTCTGCACCTCAGGAGGTTTCTCATAGGATTGAATAAACTCTCACTATTCAGTGCAAGGCATTCTATATTCCCACAAAGCCAAGACCAGTCATGCCCTGAGGTCATTTTCTTACATGAATCAAGAATGAATATTGTCTGAAACTCTTTCCATCTGAAATTCCCAGGGACTGTTGGGATTTTTTCTTTAACTTGATATGAGTCTCTAAACTAGGGGCCACAGGGATCATTCATTGCTCATGAATCTTTGCAGATGGAATTCTCCCACAGAAATGTTCACCTTCCCAGCAGTCACCTTTACTTGAAGTCTGGTCTCTCCTGAAAGAAACATACACAGTATACCCAGACACATACACATAGGCATACAAATATATTCTTTTCGGTCTGTAGGCTGAAAGCAACCCAATTTGCATTCTATTTCCCCATTCAAGAAGATTCTTCAACCTTAAATAGACAGAATCAATCATTTGAAAATGCCATGAGCTCACATCAAAAAGGGGATTCAATATACAAAGTCTTCTCATAAATTCACATTGGGTCATCCCAATAAACACACAGGCAAAGCCAGCATTGTTCTTACAATTTACAACTTAGGCTGTGAGCTTCAATGGGGCTTTAAGCAGTAAATAATTGCCCACTTTTTTTTTTACAAATACATTTTTTTCCCTTGGTGATATTTAAAGCATAACAGTTTTCTTTCTGCAGTGGTTTCAAGCCATCATGATCAAGTAAACAATACTTTTCCTGTTCACAAAATGATTATACCAAATTCTGATCGCTTCTGCCAAGTATGATGAACCCTTTCTGTTTTTTAGCCTCTCATCAAATTGTTCCAAACTACCAGAAAGGTTTGACATTCAAAGTGCAAATCATCTCCTAACGGATGAGTCACCAGCATGCACAGAGCCTCATCTGCTCCTCCTTCCATGCTCACCTTGTAATCACATCTCATTAGTGCAAGACCAAGATGTTACACATGTTTGTATTCTCTCAGTGCTGATGATAGGTACTGTGAAAACCACTACTGTTCATTATGTACATCACAAGCCATCTTGAAACCATCACGTACCATCACAAATCTACAACAATATACCTAATATTTCCTCTTACTGCAGTATTAAAGTGACTTTCTGATTTGAACTTATATTCCACTGATGTTACTGTTCTTTGATATCATGAATTTTCACAGGAACCAGTTGACAACAGAGGTCAGTGGCTCAGGCATTTCTCTGAGAATGTAGAACAGTGTGCCAGGGGTAGAAAAAATAAAGTTATATTCAAAGAGAGATCTTTTCTTGTAAATGGTTTTTATGTATAAATGTTGTGGTTTGTTGGGCTTTTTTAAAAGCCAAGGTACCATATGTAAGTGAGCTCAAAGTACATTTGTCATTTAATATTCTACTAATGGAATTGGAAATTGAGTGAACACTCATTATGTGGAGAATGGCTGAACAAGCTGTGGTGTATGAATGGAATGGAATACTATTGTGCTATAAGAGATAATAAGCAGGATGATTTCAGAAACACTTGGAAAGCCTTGTGTGAACTGATGCAGAGTGAAGCGAGCAGAACCAGGAGAACGCTGCACATAGGAACAGCAGCTTTATGTGATGGCCAACTATGACAGATTTAGCTTGTCTTGGCAATACAGTGACCCGAGACAATTCCAAAGAGTTTATGAGGGAAAATGCCATCTGTCTCCAGAGAAGAACTGGCAGCATGTGAATGCAGACTGAAGCAGACAATTTTTTTCAATCTTTCTTTTTTGTTGTTGGTTTCTTCCACAAGGTGACTAAGTAGCTTGAAAGAAATGAGATATACTAATTTAGTTCATATGAGCTCTTCAAGCCTGACCTGCAATAGAGCCTTCCAAGCTCATATGGGTCTGATCAGCCAGATCTGGACCTTAACCCAATGTAGTGATACAGTTTGGTCTCTTTGAGCATAAAGGACAAGAGCCAACCAACCTATATCATCATTCTTTTCAATTAGCTTCGACGGCCCATCAATCACATGACACCCTGAAACGTTCCCTAAGGCTCTGTCCAGGACTCCCAGCGAGACTCACTCTTTACTCTCCCTCTTGGATTTATTTAATTATCACCTTTCTTAAAAACTTATTTTGTTTTTAATTTAGGGAATAAAAGAAGTATTTTCATAAAATGGCATAATAAAAACGATTACACATGAAACTGCAGATCTATTACACGCAACTTGCTATTCCTTTTCAGTGTATAATAAAGTTATGTACATTTACTTTTTCCCCTCTGACTTAATTATCTTGACACAAAAAACTCCCAAGTCTCTAGAGCCAGCCTCAATAGCTCCTCTGAGCTTGAGTCCCATGTTATAATGGTAATGGGGATTTAAGATCTTCCCTATCCCTTAATAAGAGTAAATTGAACTTGAAGACCTTTCCTGATTTGAAAATATCCTCTGCCCCCTAATAGGCTGCATGTGGTCACCTGGAGCCTGTGGTGGGAAGCTTGTTTTCCAGAAAGGCACAACTTTTGTTACTTTGTAGTCAAGTGGGTCAGGAGGCTTGTGATGTTCTCTGACCCTGGAGAAGGCTATCTATATTCTGATGTGAGGTTTTGCTTTGGGGTTCCCTTTGGGAAGAATTGTGTGATTTGACCAGATGAGACTCTAGGCAGCCATTGAGCCCCCTGGCTTTGAAAACCCAGATGTTGGTGCTTCTCTCTCTAGTGACTAACTAGGTATGAATGTAATGGGCAGATGGCTGGAAGCCCTGCCTGCTGACTTTTAGTATTTTCTCTTGTAACTTCTGTTTGTATTCTCTGAAGTTCAGGGTGCTGACTTTTTCCCCTGAACTAGGTAAATGATATTTGTTTGATTGATTAAAGGAAGATTGTTAGCCCCTTTTGAGTTGCTGTCCTTTAGAAAAGCAGATCTAAGAACCTGTGCTAGCAGCCATCCTGGGTATGCTGGGGTGCTTGCTGATACACATGCCCTTTAGGAAATGTCTCACCCAATGTTTCAAAGACAGCTTCAACTCAGCATATCTAATCCTGAACTTCACTCTGTACCTTCCTCCTCTTACAAACCGCCTTCCTACTAGAAATGGCTGAGTATGCACTGGGGTCCTTGACCTCTACTCATCCTGATCCATATCTGACCATTGGACTCAGATGGCTCCAGAGGAGAAAGTGAGGCTGGTGACTTTACACAGCCCTGCCTCACTTAAATGCAAGTAACCAGCATGTCATGGCATCACCTTCCTGATGTCATGGTCCTCTTCAAGAAAGAAGGACAAACAGCAATCTTTTGGACCATAAATGGCAACACCATTTTTCTTTATTTTATTTTTAATTTATGGTATAAAACAGCATTTTGATAACATAGTATAACTTTAAAAAAAGATGATTGCACATTGTGAACTGATTCAACCATTCTGGAGAGCAATCTGGAACTATGCCCAAAGAGCTATAAATAATTGCATACCCTTTGACCCAGTAATACCACTTCTAGGGTTGTATCCCAAAGATATACAAGTGGAAGACCCACATGTACAAAAATATTTATTGCAGCTCTCTTTGTAGTGGCAAAAAAAATTGGAAATTAAGGAGATGCCCATCAATTGGGGAATGGCTAAACAAGTTGTGGTATATGAATGTAATGGAATACTATTGTGCTACAAGAAGTGAGGAGCAAATGGACTTCATAATTACCTGGAGAGGCTTATATGAACTGATGCTAGGTGAGAAGAGCAGAACCAGGAAAAATTTGTACACAATGATAGACACAACACATGTGTAACCACCAACTTTGATAAACCGGACTCTTCTCATCAACACAAGGTTATAAGACACCTTTAAAAGACTCAGGATGGAAGGAGATATCTACATTCAGAGAAAGATCTAGAAAGAACAGAGTTTAAATGGAAACTGAAGCAAACTATGTGTTCTCATTCTTTTCCATGTTTGATTTTGTTTCTTCTTTCCCATTATTTATTCTATTGGTTACAACCCTTCATTACCACCAGACTAATGTCTAATGTGAAAGTATTTGCAGATCCTATACTTGATTGCATGCTACATGGGGGAAGAGGGGGAGGGAAGGGAGAAAATTTTAAGTTCAAGGGATTGTGGAACTGAATCTTGTAAACCAAAAGTAAACAAACAAATCAATAAAAAATTAATTATTAAAAAAAAGATGATTGCTCATGAAACTTCAAATCTATTATGTGTAACTTGCTATTTCTTTTAAATAAAGTTATCATGTAAAATTTTTTTTCCTTTTTCTTCTTTTTTCCTTCCCACCCTAGAGATTGCTACCATTAGACACAAATATGTATCTATATATAAAAATCATTCTAAATATACTTCTATTTATCATTTCTTTCTATGGATACAGATAGCATCTTCTTTCATAGATACTTTGTAGTTAATTTGGGTATTTATATTAGTCAAAATGACTTATTCATTCAAAGTCATTCTTAAAACAATATTGCTATTACCATACACAATGTTCTTTTGGTTCTGCTCATTTCATCCTTTATTTCATGCAAGTCTTTCCATGTTTTTTCTAAGATTATCAAGCTCATCATTTTTTAGAGCACAGTAGAATTCCATCACAATCATATACCACAAACTTGTTTAGCCATTTCAAAATTGTCAGACATCTCCACAATTTCCGGTTCTTTGCCACCACAAAGAGTTGCTATAAACATTTTAGGATATATAGGTTCTTTTCCTTTTCCCCTAATTATCTTTGGAAATAGACCTAGTAGCAGTATTGCTTGGCCAAAGGGTATAAGCAGTTTAACAACTCTTTGGGCATAATTCCAGACTGCTCTCCAAAATGGTTGGATCAGTTCACAAATCCACCAACAATGAATTAGTGTGCCAATTTTTCCACATCTCCTCCAATATTTGTTGCTTTTCTCTTCAATCATTTTAGCCAATCTGGTAGGCATAAAATGATATCTCCAGGTTGATTTAATGTGCATTTCACTAATCAATAATGATTTAGATCATTTATTTCATATGACTATGCATTGTTTGGATTTCTTTCCTGGAAAACTGTTTATATCCTTTAACCATTTATCAATTGAGGAATGACTCCTATTCTTATGTATTTGACAAAGTTCTTTATATATTTGAGAAATGAGACCTTTATCTGAGAAACTGTCTATAATTTTTCCCCAAAATTTCTTCTTTCCTGGTAATCTTGGCTACATTTGTTTTATTTATACAAAATTTTTTAATGTAATTGAAATTATCCATTTTACACCTCACTCTGTTCTCTATTTCTTATTTATTCATAAACTGTTCACCTCCCCATAAGCTGAGCAAGTACCATGTTCCATGACCTTTAGATTTTCTTGTACTAGCTCCCTTTATACCTAGGTCATGCATCCATTTTGATTTTATCTTGGTGAATGGTGTAAGATATTGGTACATGCCCAATTTCTGCCAGACTGCTTTTCAGTTTTCCCAACAATTTTTGCCCAGTAATGAATTCTTATCCCTAAATCTTATCTTTACACTTGTCAAATACAAGATTACTGTAGTCATTTGCTGCTGTAAATTGTCTACTATTCTATTCCATTGATCTCCCTCTCTATTTCTTAGCTAGTAGCAGATGGTTTTGATAATTACTGCTTTAAAATATAGTTTAAGATGTGGTACTGCTAAATCTCCTTCCTTTACATTTTTTTACATTACATTACTTTACATTAGCTCCTTGGATATTCTTGACCTTTTGTTTTTCCAAATAAAGTTTATTATTATTTTCTAATTCAGCAAAATATTTTTGGTAACTTGATTGGGATGGCATTGCATATATCAATTAGTTCGGGTAAAATGATCATTTTTATTATCTTGGTCCTGCCCACCCATGAACAGTTGCTATTTTTCCAATTATTTAAATTTAATTTTATTTGTGTAAAAAGTTTTTTTTAATAATTTTCTCCACATAGTTCTTGTGTTTGTTTTAGCAGGTAAACTCTCAGGTAGTCTATATTGTCTAGAGTTATTTTAAATGGGATATCTCTTATTTTCTCTTCTTGCAGGGTTTTATTTATGATATACAAGAATGCTGATGATTTGTGTGGATTTACTTTATATCCTGCTACTTTATTAAAAATTGTTAATCATTTCAACTTACTTTTTAATTAAGTCTTTGAGATTTTCCAAGTATATTATTATATTGTCTGTAAAAAAAAAGATAGTTTTATCACCTCATTCCTATTCTAATTCCTCCCATTTCTTTTTCTTCTCTCATTGCTCTTTCTAGGATTTCCAATATAATACTGAATGATATCCATGACAGCGGGCATCCTTGTTTCACACCTGTTCTTATTGGGAATGCTTCTAGTTTATCCCATTACAAATAATGCTTGCTACTGAGTTTAGATCAATTTAAATAAAATACTAGCAAGAAAATTGCAGCAATATATAATCGGTATCATACACTCTGACCAGGTAGGATTTATACCAGGAATTCAGAGCTGATTCAGCATTAGGAATAATATCAATATAATTGGTCATATCAATTACAAAAACAACAGAAATCGTATCTCAACAGATGCAGAAAAATCTTTTGACCAATTACAACACCCATTCCTATTAAAAACTACCATGAATAGTGCACTGGCCCTAGAGTCAGGAAACCTGAGTTCAAATCCAGCCTCAGACACTTGACACACTTACTAGCTGTGTGACCTTAGGCAAGTCACTTAACCCCAACTGCCTTGCCTTCCCCCATCCAAAAAAAATACCATGAAATAGAAAGGTTCCCTAACCTGAGACCCACAGAATCCCACCTCCCACCAACAGGTGCATAAAGAGATTTCAGGTCTATGAACTTGAATAAGAAAAAAAAACTTTGTATTTAAGTTCCAATATTTAAGTTTATGATATGTTTTGATTTCTTTTCTCTATTCTGTATTTGTGTCCTGGCATTTGAGTCTAAAATAAAATTTTGTGAAAGAGAGAAAGAAAGAAAGAAAGAAAGAAAGAAAGAAAGAAAGAAAGAAAGAAAGAAAGAAAGAAAGAAAGAAAGAAAGAAAGAAAGAAAGAAAGAAAGAGAAAGAGAGAGAGAAAGGAAGGAAGGAAAGAAGGAAGGAAGAAAGGAAGGAAGGAAAACTGGCAATCTTTCAAAAGATATTAAATTTCATCATGATTCCTAGATTCCAAAATTTGGCAAAGCAGGGCTATTTTGGTCAGCTTTAGCACTCTGATGTGGATGTCTACCATCATCTATCTACTTATATCTTATACATACATATATATATATATATATATATATATACTCATATTAATAAACATTTTATGGATAACATTTTATGTTGAGAAAGAAGGAAATATCTTACTTTGTTTATGCCTAAGTCCATTGAAAATATAATTGATTATTCTATTTTTTAAAAATGATAATACAAGAAATAATCAAAGAAAATTGTCCTGAAGCATTAGAACAAGGGAGGAAAGTATAAATAGAAAAATCCATTGATCACCACTTAAAAGAGAAAAAAACACCAGAGAGCATAGGAATAAATGGAATAAATAAAATAAGTTGCATCTTTTCAAAACCATCAGCAAGCATTATCTGTAATGGAGATAAGCTAGAAGCCTTCCCAGTAAGATCAGGAGTGAAGCAAGGATGTCCTTCATTTCCAAAGAGGACGAATGACATCATTGGTGATGTCTTGCCTTGTTCATTAATTGCATTTAAGTGAGGCCAAGTTGCACAGATTCATCAGCCTCACCCTCTCTCTTCCTGAGTCATCAAATTGCAGTGGCAAGACAAGAGTCAAAGTGATTGGTGATAACCTGGGATACAGTGGATGTCCTTGGAATCTTCAATGTCTTAATAAGCTCTAAGTACTCCACATCTTTTACCTCAATTTTACCTAGCCTTTAATTACCTAATGGGTGTTGCTTCAGACAAACATACCTGGGAAAGATCTTAACTTAAAAAGGCCAAGGTCTCCCACCACAAGTAGGGTCATGCCCAGTAGTCTTGGCCTGTGTCTTTCCACTGGCCTCCAATGACTCTGGAAGAGAGAGTGAATCTGGTGACTTTGCACAGCTCTGCCTCACTTAAATCCTGCTCACTTGCAAGTCAAGATATCACCCTCCTGATATCATTGATCTTCTTTAAGAATGAAGAATGAGTAATTATACCAAGTGCTTCACAGTGCCTGCTTCAGCCACCTTCATGGCCATTGGAACAAGCTATTGTCATCCCCCTCGTCCACTGGGCAAAGTCTTCACATGCTTGGGGTAGATACCTTACTAACACATCAATGGGTTGGAAGACTGTCACTTACCTCCAACCTGTCTGCCAAAAAGGTTCTTGGAGCCATAGATGAGAACTGGATGAATCAGGCAGACACCAAAGGTGAATGAGCCCTGAAAAGGACTCAGCAAGCATTCACACCAGAGGTATTGGTCCTCTTGAACACCTCATATCCCCTCATACATTTGAAGATCAAACAAGACAAAAAATTATACCTTGGAGAGTATACCAAATGTTGGACCAGAAATGAATGTTAGAAATAATGACAGTTATTGTATCCAAGAAACAGAGAGAATGCCTTCAAAATAGGCAAAACTGACAAAAAAGGAAGCCATCAACATCTGATTTGCTTATTTTACAATTCACAATCATGAAAAAGGAGCACATTATCTAACCATACACACATATATCATAAAATAAAAAAGAGGATTGCACATGTCATAATTTCCATTTCTGAGTTGGTTTTTACTTCGTGGTATTAAAAAAAATTCAATATGGCATTTCAAATCTGTCCTTCTTCCTGGTCTATTGTGTGAGTATCCAAAATATCCAATAATTTCCTTTTAGGTAGGCTGAGTCAATAGAATAAAAATGACAATTCTACCTAATTTAATTTGCACATTCAGTGCCATAGCAATCAGACTATCAAAAGGTTATTTGACAGAACTAGAAAAAATAATAACAAAATTCATTTGGAAGAACAAAAGGCTGAGAATATCAAGGGAATCAGTGGGAGGAAAAACGTGAAAGAAGGTAGCCTAGCAGTACCAGATCTCAAACTGTATTACAAAGTGGTAATCTAGTGCTGGCTATGAAGTAGAGTGGCAAATCTGTGGAAGAGACTAGGTACATAAGACACTGTATTGAATGGCCACAGTAATTGAGTATTTGATAAACCCCAAAATCCAGGTTTTGGAGACAAGAACTCACTATTAGACAAAAACTGCTGGAAAAACTAGAAAACAGTTGGACAGAAATGAGGTATAGACTAACATCTCACACTTTGACCAAATAAGAGAGAGCATGCATTGTGAGATATAAAATGAATACTTTTGATCGCATTAAATTAAAAAGATTTGTACAAACAAAAGCAATACAGTCAAGATTAGAAGGAAAGCAGAAAGCTGGGGGAAATTTTTCTTTTTTTTAAAACAAATATCTCTGATAAATACCTAATTTCTCAAATGTATAGATAACTTAGTCAAATTTGTAAGAATACTAATCATTCCCCAGTTGGTGAATGGTCAAAGGATATGAACAAGCAGTTTTCAGATGAAGAAATCAAAGCTATCTATAGTCACATAAAAATACCCTAAATCATTCTTGATTAGAGAAACACAAATTAAAATAACTTTGAGGTTATGCCTCATATCTATCAGATTGGCTAATAAAACAGAAAAGGAAAATGACAAATATTGGAGAGGCTGTAGAAAAAATTGGGAAAATAATGCATTGTTGGTGGAATAGTGAACTGATTCAACCATTCTGGAGAGCAATTTGGAACTATGCCCAAAGGGCTTAAAACTGAGCATACACTTTGATCCAGCAACATCACTAATACATCTGTATCCCAAAGAGACTTTTTTTAATGGAAAAGGACTATTTGTAAATATACATACATACATATGTATATGTGTGTGTGTGTACACACACAGATAGATAGATAGATAGGTAGATAGACAGATAGATGATAGATACATAGATAGATAGATAGATAGTTGCAATAGAATACTATTGTGATATGAAGAATGACAAGCAAGATACTCTCAGAAAAACCTGGAAGGACCTACAGGAACTGATACAGACTGAAGTGAGCAGGACCAAGAGGAAACTGTACAGAATAACAGCTGTATTTCACAACGATCAGTTATGAATGACAACCATTCTCAGCCATACAATGATCCAAGACAATTCCAGGGATGTATAATGAAAAATGCTATCCATCTCCAGATAAAGAATTAATGAAGTCTGAGCGCAGATTGAAGCATACTTTTCCCTTTACTTTTCAAATATTTCTTGGTTTTGGTTTGGGGTTTTTTTTATCCATGTTTTCTTTTGCAACATGGCTAATATGGAAATATGTTTTACATGACTGCTTATATATAACCCATATTGAATCAATTGCCTTCTTATTGAGGGGCAAGGGAAGGGAGGGAGGGGGAAATTTTGGAACTCAAAATTTCAAAGAAGCAAATGTTAAAAATTATTTTTACATGTAATTGGAAAAATAAAATACACAAATCCAAAACTTGCTGGCCTGCAGAGTTTAAGTCCCATTTTCCTCCCTTTTTTGAACATTGGCATGTTGGCTCTTCTCCAGGTGTATGGGGCTTCTCCTGTCCTCCTTAGTCATTTAAGTGTCCTTGACTGTGGCTCTGCCATCATGTCCACTAGTCCTTTTGGAAGCCAAAGATGGCATCCCTCTGGGCCAGGTAACCTCAATTCATCAAGGTCAAAAAGAAGAACTTAAATCCCCTTAATGACCCTGACACCATTTCATTATATTTGTTTTGTTCTTTTCTATGCAAAGGTTGCTGTCCTCAGCAGAGAAAATCAACCAATCAATGAACATTTATGAAGCACCTACTGTGTACATGTCAGGTACTATGCTAAGCAAAATGAGAACAGAGCAATTCTTTTTTTCTCTGTTACTAGTTGTCGTTATCATGTCCGTCACGGGTCGGGTGATGGCACTACCGCTGCATGATGCCTGGAGCATAGTCGATATTTAAACAATCTTTACTGAACTGGATTCTCATATCTTCCCCTGTTCCTCAATCTAACTAAATTTAAAAGATAATTTTGTGGTATAACAGCACAAAATCACTGGTGAGCTCAGAGGGCTGTGAGCACTTTCCCTCTTTCTCTAACATGGTTGGGGCCCTGGACCTACACACGCAATGCACACAAGTAAGCATTAGCATTGTCACCTAACTGACTGTGTAATCACTTCCCCCGTTTGTTTTGTGTCAAGCATCTTTTTGTGCGAGGAAGAAATAAGTAACTGTCCCATGTGTTTGAGAGAGATGCCATGCCTTCCTACTGATTTGTGCTTTGGAGCTTCTGAGAATGGAGAGTTGGAGAGACTCACACCCAGCACCTCTCAAGGCTAGAGAGAAGGTAACCACCTAACTCCTAACTCTAATTCAGAGAAAATCAACGAAGACTCTTGTATTGATGTTGAGACGTTCAACAAGAAGGGGTTTTTGCTGAGCAGGCTTGAGATGTTTGTGGGGCACACCAATTTCAGGCCCTGACAGCTACTGGGGACAATTAACATGCAGCCACTTAATGCCAAGGGATGAGTTGGTTGTGCTTGTAGAAGAGCAGGTAGAAAGACCAATGGACGCTCAAATCTCAACAGACCGAGCAAGAGAGAATACCTGCACAGCTGTGCAGCCACTCCCTGACTCAGACCATGTCTCAGGAAATGCTTCAAGTGAAGAAGACTCAGTGTCCTAGAACCCCCATTCAGCTCCAGTGCAGGAAAGGACTAAGAAGAGAGGCAATGTCTTTTTTCCCTTAGAACGTCAGCTGTAGGAACATCTAAAATACAAGCAAAGGGCACAGAGTACAGTGATCCTGCTGGCCCCCCTGGACCCTCTGTAGGCTGAGGTTGGACTTCTGAGAACTAGGATCAGTTGTTGCTGTTTAGTTGTGTCCAACTCATTCTGAGCCCATTTGGGGTTTTCTTCGCAGAGAGACTGGAGCAGTTTGTCATTTCCTTCTCCAGCTCACTTTATAGATGAGAAACTGAGGCAAACAGGGTGAAGTGACTTGCCCAGCGTCACACAGCTAGTGAGTGTCTGAGGCTGGGTGTGAACTTGGGTGTTCCTTACTTTAGACTTGATATTCTCACCACTGCTTCAGCTAGCCCAGTGTCGTGTTACCACACTGGCACCCCCAGGATGGCTGCTAGTACAGGTTCTTAGGTCTGCTTTACTAGAAAAGATAGCTGTTCAAGGGGTCTACAATCTTTTTAAATTACATTCATTAGTTCAGGGGAAAAACAGCGCCCTGAACTTCAGAGAAAATCCAAACAATGAAAATGGAGAAAATACAAGCAGAGAAGTAGAGGCCAACAGACAGGGCTTCCAAATGTTTGAGAAATTAGCACAGACCAACAGACAGATCCAGCGTCTGGCCAAGGCAGTACATACACAGCTACCAGAGAGGGAAGAACCAACATCTGGATTTTTCAAAGTCGGGGAGGTGGGGGTGCTCCTTAATAGCTACCCAGAGTCTCTTCTGGTCAAATCACAAAAGACTCTTTTAGTGAGTGAGCCCCAAAGCACAACGCTGACCTCAGAGTATAGATACCCTTTGTAGAGCCGGAGGGCATCACAACCCTCATGACTCAGTGCCCGATTAGACATTAACAAAAGTTGTAAAGCCTTCTCACAAGCAAGACCCCCCTAAGCGAGCTTCCCTTAATGGGCTCCGTGTGAAGCCTATTAATGGGTGAGGAAGATCTTATATCTCATTGACATTACAGATATCAGAGTAGGAGAATAGCTTACTTCCCTAGCAGCTCCCTTGCAAGGTGGGGCAGGAATAGGGGAACAGGTAGGAGTCAGGAGCGAGGTGCCTAGGCTGTGGCTGGGCGGCCTCTTCTTCCTGTCACCAAGACAGATGCTGGGCTAGAAATACATTCATCTACTGCTGAGGCACCCAGTATCCATAGGCTAGAAGCAGTCAGGGGTTCAGAGTAAAAGTGGCTTTTCTTGGTCACTCTTAAGGGGAGGGTAACCTTTAGCCTCTTGCCATCCAATGTTACTTACACAAGAGGCAATCACGAATAGCTAGCCAACCTCTTATCAATGGACTCAGTCAAAACAAATCAGAAGAGACTGAAGAATACACTCAGCTGGGAGTGAGATGTCCATTCAATCAGAGAGAGAGAATCCTCTCTCTCAGGGACGTGGTCCCTAAGGTTGCTGGTGCAGGAATCAAGGCCCATGTTGGGGGCCAGCTTCACCTCCTATCTGTGCCTCTGGGGACTGCTCTAGAATGCAAATCAAAGATTCATGCTCACCTCTCCTGACCCACTCTTGAAGTCCTCCCCTGGAGTGTCATCCAATAAACTAAAGTAATTTCTCCATCCTGTATGCCCATTCAGCATCACAGGCTCCAAAGGCTCTCAGTCAATCTGGAGAAAGGTCCTCTCCACAGCATCCTAGGGCTGTCCCTAGAGAGCTGCCCCCTCACATACTCTACCCCCCATAGGAGGAGGTGTAATGTATATAATTGCAAACATTCATTACTCTGGGTTTTGGTTACCTTCCAATTTGACTTCCTGATAGTATGAATGAAAAAAAACGAAATGTATTCATGACATCCTTCCTAAGTGCCAGGGACTGTGCTAAGGGCTAGAGAGAGATGGTCCCTGCCCTGATGGAGTTCACTTGGCCAGGGAGAGATGGAAGGCTCAGGCTGGGGGAAGCTGGAAGCAATAGCAGCAAGTAGGCATTAGGAAGACCTGGCTGGACTGGAGACAAGTCTAGAGCGGCAATGGTTGGGATAAAACTGTCCTGTCTGAGGTGCTGACAGGTGATTCTGTGAAGTAGGTGCCCCTCCCATTGACAGCCACCAGCCTTAACCTGCAGGTGGCCAGAGCCAAACAGAGAACACTTCAGACAGGAGAGTCAGGGTGCAAACTGAAGTGTAATCAATTTCAGAGTGAGGAAAATGGGTTTGCAGGCAAAAGTCCCCCTTCTGAGAAGGAAGGCTTAAAGTTGCTAAGGCAGGACCCATTTATATACATGAAAGTAGTGGGGCACAACACAATCTTTCTTAGATTTCCAGATAGTTCTCATGGTTAATATTTCTTGGGACAGTACAAGTGTTCTTGGGTCCCGTGGGAACAGTCATTGTCTTGGTGGTCATGGCTACCCTGTGGGGCACATGACCAGAGTTCTGTGATGGGAACAGGAGTACAGTACCTGTTAGTGACAAGGAACATCAGCTCCCATGGATTTAATTACCATTGTATGCTGAGGACTCTTATATCTATTTATCCAGCCCTACTCTCTCTTTCCTGACCTCCAGTCTCATATATCCAACTACCTGTTAGACATCTTAAATTGAATGTCCATAAGACATCTTACCTTCAACATGGCCAAAACAAAACTCATTCTCTTTGCCCCTAAGTCTCCCCATCACCACCTTCCCTATTGCTGAAGAGGGCAACACCTCTCTTCCAAGCCTCCAGGCTTCCAGTCTAGGACTGAACTCTGAGAGAAGGGAGATCTTTCTTTTCTTCCTCAAGCCTGGCTTGAGGAGCTCCATTGTGACTGTTTATTGTATGAATTTTTATACTGAAAACAATCACCGGGGGAGATGATAGTAGCAAAGCTGGGACCCTCAGGGGCCTGTGAGTAGCCCTGGAAGAATCAGTTTCTTCCTATCACATTCTGCCCTGGATACATCATTCTTAGAAAATGCCATGTTAGAAACACAAACACACCAAGACAAATAGATGGTTGTAGTTAGTTCATCTAAGTGGAAGCATAGAGAAACGCTCAAGAAGGGACCCATTCTAGCCTTAATCCTAAATATTATTTGTTAAGGAGAACTCTGATTGGTTCTATGCTCTCACTAAAGCAGACTGGATCTTTAAAAAAGTCAGGGTGTTTCCTGGACACAAGGCAAGCCACCTCCCAACTCTGGAGTGTCTCCATTGACTATGCTCCTTGGCTGCTCATCTCCACCTCTTGACTTTTCTCCAGTCCCAGGTAAAATTCCACCTTCCGCAGGAAACCTTTCCTGATCCCCCTCAATTCGAGTTTCTTCCCTTTACTGACTGTCTCCAGTCTATCCCATCTGTAGCCTGTTCATACCTCATTGCTGGTATGTTGCCTCCCCCGTTAGGCTGTGAGCCCCTTGAGGGCAGGGACTGTCTTTGGCCTTTCTTTGTGTGCCCAGAAGTGGCTGTTGGGGGGGGTGGGAGGGCAATGTTTAATACATGCTTGATGACTGTTCTGTAGGTAACAAATTTGCTTTTGTCTGAAACTTCTTTCTTCTCTTTGGGCTTCCATAGCTCCCCTCATCCTGTCTCTCCCTCCCCACAGTCACTGGTCTGAGTGGAGGAGCTGGAATTCTTGTTCCCCATGCCCCCATCTAGCCTGAACTCCTCTGAAGTTCACTCAATTTATATCTGCTTCCCAATCAAGATTCTGATAGCTGTTGTCTATGACCAGCCAAACAAAGGTGGAGAAAATCACACCTTACTGGATCCACTCCAAGTTTATGTGACACATCCCCATTGGGCCCTCCCTGCTGCCAGGCAATTCTACTGCATCTCTCTCATCAGCTCCCTCCCCCTCTCCCCCCACTCTCTCAGCAGAGGTCTTGCCTCCTATTTTACAGTAAAAATTCAGGCCATTCACCTAGAGCTCCCTCTCCTCCTCTCTTCCTAACCTCCCATCACTCAGACATCTTTGGCTCCTCTCCTCCCTCCCCCATTTCCCATGATGAGTCGGCCTGACTCCTGACCAAGGCCGACCCTTCCATCTCCATTCTTTATCCCATCATGTCCCATCTTCTCTAGATTATCCCTCCCCCACCCCAACTATCATCACCATTTTAACACTAATATTCAATCTTTGTCTTTATCAAATAAAATAAAACTCAAAGGGCAATAGTTAGCTACTGAACATTTTTGAATAAGATAGTGATAGTGTCATTTGTTTGAGGAATCTTGTTTGCTGTGTGGTGGGTCACCTGGAGAGGGGAGATTGAATGAAGGAATTAAGGAGGCTAGGACCAAGGCTATGGAAATGATCCATAGAAAATGTTGGGGTGCTACACAGACACAGAGGTTGACAGAAGGAAGAGAATGGCTGACATGCAGAGTATTCTCTGTGAATTTAGATACTGTACTGCCAGTGCCTTCTAAAAGAGCGTCTCTACAATACACAGAGAATAAAGGCACAACACACAAAGCATATATCTCTGGGTGTCTGCTGTTCCTCCTTCATTCTCCAAGAGGACCAATGATATGAGGAGGGGGGTGTCTTGACTTGAAAGTGAGTTAAATGTAAGTGGGGTGGGGTTGTACAAAGTCCTCAGCCTCACTTTCTCCTCCAGAGTCATTGGGGTCCAGTGGCCAAACGTGGGTCAGGACAAGGGGTCTGCAGGTGATGATATCCTGATGAAAGAGAAGGTAGGAGTGATATGAGCAGAGCCAGAATGACACTGTGCATGCAACCACAAACCTCACAACATTATGACTTGGCCTGACTGAGGATGGAACACACTAGCCTGTGACTGCCGGTGAGGACATGGAATGGAGGCGGTCCAGAGGACAGGAGCCCCTTAGGGGCAGCCGGGTATTTGTCACGGGATGATGCTTCTTAACTGAATTTTGTCTTGGTGTGTGAGAGAATCCAAGGGAAATTGGGCTACTGGTAGTGATGTGAAAAGAAAAAAGGAAAGAAGGAAAAGGAAATAAAAGGAAAAGAAAGGGGGAAATGAAAGAAAAGGGGGGAAAGGGAAAGGAGAGGAAAAGGGAAAGCGAAGAAAGGGAGAAAGGAGAAAAGGAAAAACGGAAAATTAAATAAAGCAATGGAAAAAGCAAGGAAAGAAAGGAAAAGGAGAAGAGCAAAGGAAAGGAGAGTGGGGAAAAGGAGGAAAGGGCAAAGGAGCCCGCGAGTATTTGTGAAGGCGCGGGCGGCAGCTGAAGGTTGGAGGGAGACACAGACTCACGGGACAGCTTAGAAACTGACGGAGCCTCGGGAAACACTGCTGAGCTGGGATTTCCTCCTCCGTCCCCGACACATAGAGTGAACACAGTTTGCGTTTCTGACTGTGACAGGGATCTGGGCCGACGGCGCACGGGACCTCGCTGGGGGGTGGGGAGGTGTCTGGCCCAGCCCTAGTGTACGGGGCTGGGGAGCCGGCCCCGCCTCCTTCCCTTCCCTTAGCTTCCCGGACCCGTTCCCACAGCAGGCTCCTTCTTGGCTTGACGATCTGGCTGATTTGATTATGCCCAGGCGGATCCTTACTCTGCAAGTGGGGAGCTTGGGAGTGGGGAAGGGAAGCGGAGGAAAACGAGAGAAATAACGGACGAGTGTTCCTAGAGGCGCTAAGGGAGTTTATTGCCTAGATTAGTGTCTCTGGGGGAGAGGCCTTAGGGCCCCCTCCCCGCCTCGGGCACTGTGGCAGAGCAGACAAGGAGGTCTCCTGTCCGAGGTGGTTACGGGCAGTCCAGATCCTCGAGGCGCCCGCGCAAGACCTACAGAGCCTCCCTGCGGTGGGCCTTCTTGTGAATGACCAGCTGGGACTTCCAGTCAAAGCTCTCCCCACACTCCACACACGTGTGCTGTTTCTCGCCCGCGTGGGCCTTCCTATGAATGACCAGCTGGGATTTCCAGTTAAAGGACTTTCCACACTCTTGGCACTGGTAGTTCTTGTCGCCTGTGTGACTTCGGCGGTGATTGCGCAGTGTGGACAGCTCCCGGAAGCCCTTCCCACACTCACTGCAACGATAGGGCTTCTCTCCAGGGGGCGCCCGCGGCTTGGCCCTCGGGTCCCGGAGGTCTTGGGGGTCGCGGGGCTCCCTCCTCTCCTCGAGCGTACTGACTGCCGAGCCTGTGTGGGATCTCTGGTGAATGACAAACACCGACTTCCAGTCAAAGCCTTTGCCACACTCGTCACAAGTGTACGGTTTCCCTCTCGGGGCTGGGAGAGAGCTCAGTGCGCCCGGTGCAAAGTAGCCTTTGTCCCTCTCCAGCCACGGCGAGGCTGGCTCGCCCTGAACCTGCTGAGCCACTCCCCCAGGGAGGAAACCTCCGCGGGCAGCTCTGCCCGGAGGGCTTTCCCAGGCTTCCGAGGAGGCCTTTCTTTTCCTCCCAGGACTTCCCGGCTCCGCGGCGGTCCAAAGGCCTCTCCCGGACCGTGGACACGGCCCGTCTCCCTGGGCTTGGCGAGGAGGCGGCTGCTGAGACACCTGGGACCTCGTACCATCCCTGGAAGGGCAGTCCTTGTGGTTCTGGCTCCTGCCACCTAGAGAAAGAGAAAGGCTTTAGGGACCGACACGGGGGTGGCTCCCCTCTTTGCTCATTGGTGGCGTGTAGAGAGTGGACAGTTCCCCGCCCCTCCACCCCCAGTCCCCAACGAAAGGTGAGAATGTAGGCATCGAAGCGGAAACCCTGGGAATGCTGACTATGGAACAGCCTCATATCCTCTCGAAGATTCGGGAAACCCAGGGAGAGGGCAGAGAAGAATCCCGGCTGGGGGAGGGGAAACCGGACGGTGGGCTCCTGGAAGGAGGCCCACTACTGGAGCGTCCACCCAAACCCGCCCATAACCGGACAAGCCCAGATGTTCCTTTCCCTTAGAGCCAGTGCGTGGGGACAGGGAGCTGGGGGCTACCCCCAAGACAAGCAGAGCGGAGCGGAACAGTGGAGAACCCTTTCTCAGGGACACACCTGGCGAGCCGGCGCCTCTGGGCCGCGCCTTGTCCTCAGCTGCTGCGCACATTCCGGGTCCCCACGGGTCCTCCCCGCATTCCATCAGGGCTTTGGCGTCCGGTTTGGGGGGAGGGATGCCTGTCACAGAGAAGAAGCAGTCCACACATCCGTAGCAGTCATAGGAGGAAATGACCACCGGGGCTTTGCCCCAGAGGCATGTACTCTCTGCTTGGACCACGGAAAGGCCAAGGGACTGGCTGGTAGGCGACCGCACAGCTAGTAAGAAAGGGCTCGGACCCAGGGCTTCCAAAGTCCAAGACTGGGCCTGGCTCGACCAAAATGTCACGTGATATGGGGGCGGCACTCCCGGAGGGAAGCGCCTGCCCTCCCCAAGTGCCTTCTGCTTACCAGTCCCCTCCACCCCACTGATCACGGTACTTCCCCCTGCCCCATCCCCAGCCTTCTCCAGGTTTGGGGTGTGTGTCAAAACCCAATTCAGTGTGGCAGGCGCTCCTGCATCATGGAGCCCGTCTGCCTGCAGGAAACTCTCGGTGGGTCAAGAATAGTTCATCCCTTAGGGAGCTCCCATAGCTCCAGGGCCAAGTGAACAAGAGACCAACCCTGAGTTATAGTAAATGGGCCCAGCGACAAGCTATGATGCAGTGGACAGATGAAAGGGCCAAGAGGACCTAGTGCCTGGTCTGATGCAGGGTGGGAGACCAGCTGGAGGAAGGGGCTGCAGGCCTCAGGGCAGCCAGGTAAGGCCAGGACACCCAAAGGCAGGGTGGGGTTCTTGTGGCCCAGGCTCAAAGGGGACCCGGGCAGGATGGAGGCAGGGTCAAGTGCCCTGGGCAAGGGGCAAGAAGTATCTTCCCCAGAAGCTTCCATCCCATTCAGGACCCCAACGATGTGCCCAGCTCCCAAACTGGGAGTCTTTTTCTGTGTCCCCAATGCTTAACACGGTGCCTGGCTCACAACAGGCACTTAGTAAATGTTCATGGACTTACTGATGGAGCACACTTGATCAAAGCAGGGGCCCCTCCTTACCCTGTAATCCCATCTCTCGCTGGTCTTCAGTCTCTCCCTCTCCCAGCTCCTTCCCTACCAACCACAAGCCAGCCTGAGTCTCCAGATTCCAGGCGTTCTCTGCAGCTGTCCATCACCCAGGCCCTCCCCACGGCTTCCTTCGAGGCCCAGCTAAGCCTCCGACTTCTGTGAGAAGCCTTTCCTGATCCCCCTTCCCTTGGCCGATTGTCTTCCAGTCACTTTGTCTACAGCTGATTTGCATGTAATTGCTGGATTGTTGTGTGCCCCCTAACCCCTAAGCAGAGGCTCTATACAGTGCCTGGCATACAAGGACACACCTACTACATGCCAGGCAGCATGCTAAACACTGCAAATATGGTCTCACTTGATCCACAACAACCTGGGACAGAGGGGCTGTTATCCCTATTGAGGCAGGCAGAAGTTCAGAGACTTGCCCAGGGTCACACAGCTAGTGAGTGCCTGAGGCCAATTTGAACTCAAGTCTTCTGGTCTCCGGGGATCACCATGCTACCAATCAATGTTCTAGCCGCTTGTCCACCCTTCATAAGCTGTCTCAGCCCCACCAGACGGCCACACTCACCTTTTCTGGGCCTCTGTCACACCTGGAGCTCAGGAATTCCAGTCAACATGTCTACAGCACTTACTGTGTGCTCAGCGCAGAGGAGACAAAGCCCAGGGAAAGACTCCTCTGCCCTCAAGAAACTTCTCTCTACCCAGGAGATGAGTCAATAGGAGGGGAGGGGAGAGGGCATGCCAGCTGTGAGGCACAGCTTGTACAAAGGCAAGGAGGTGGGGAAAGGAACAGCACTTACAGACAACAACCTGGAAACAAGCAGATGGTCCAGAGGGTAGGTATAGGGGTGCCAGGGAATAAGAGCTGGCCACCTGCAGGCTGAGAGGGGCTAGGGAGCCAGGGGGCAAGGATTTCTGGGCAGGGGAGCTTCAGACCCGGGGGCAGCTGGGTGGACAGATGGACCCGGTACTGACCTCAATGAGAACAGGGGCCACAAGAGGTGAAGCTCAGAACCCAAGTGGCTGAGGGAGAGGAGACTTGAGGGCTACTCCAAGACTGGCCAGATGCACTCACAGGGGGACTGCTTCTATGGGACTCAGAGATAAGGGGAAGGTCCAGGCCAGAATGTGGAGGGCCCCTCCCATTAAGGGGTGCAGAGAGATGATACTGCAGGCCAGAGACTTGGGGGGAGCAGAGTGTGACCAGCAAGGAATGGCCCTGTCCAGAGATCACCTGGGCATGAGTTACGATGGCGGTGGGAAAGGAAAAAAGGGAGAACCAAGAGTCAAGGAAACATTTAAAAATAGAATCTTTGACAGGCCATGTTTGTACTATCATATTAAATTTGGCAGATATATATATTTTTAAATGAGTTTAAAGTAATCAATTCATGACTTCCCATTCAATCTTTTCTGCCGCTCATGGTGTTTCCCCTTTCTGCAGAGAAATGCTGGGATCTCTTGGTGCTTTGCTAATACATAATATTTTTCTAAAGGGGGCCTGAAGGTACTAGGAGTTGAACATTCAAGGTTTCCTACAAACAGCGATTTAGCTGAGCTTTCCTTGTCTAAAGTGAGAAGAGGACTGAAGGGTCAGGTACACGACAATCTTGACTTTCTCTGTACAAGTAAAACCAGGAACCAGAGGGAAGGTGGAGCCAAGCTCAGCTCCCCAAGTTCCCCAGGCAGTGAAGGCAGATGAAGGTGCCCCAGGAAAGGTCATCATTGCCAGTATAAGAGCCAGTGAGGAAGGGCACAGGAAGGAGAGGCCCTGGGAATAAATACACATTGGGCTGTGGAGAGAAGAAGAGAGGTTCCTGGGAGCCACCTGCCCAGACATCGTGTGTACTTGCTTCAGGAGAGCTGGGGCACAGGATGCGGGACAGAGCGAGGACCAAACATCACAGAAAATAAAATGGACTGCATCTGACTGACCGAAGTTGTTTCAGAATCATCTCTAGGTGAGGGGAGATCTGACCAGTCAGGCAGTTAACAAACACTAATTATTATGTGCAAGGAAGTGCACTAAGTGCCAGGGATGCAAAGAAAGGGTTAAAGAAAGTGCCTGGTGCCCTCAAGAGGCATGCACTCTAAGGGGGGCAGGGAAAGGTCAAAATGGACACCAAATCAGAATAAGGAACAAAGAGTGGAGAGGAGAAGGTGCAGCCCCAAGCTGACCTCTTCAACAAATGGGAAAAGGACAGGGGAACAGATAAGGACTCTGCTCATCAGCACTTGCACAGAAATGGGGGAGAGGGTGAGAAGGGAAGCCAGAAATCCTGCTTCTCCTGGGGCCACATGGAGCCAGGGTTACTTATTGTCATCATTCTCCTGGTTAATGACAGGACAGCAGTCCAAGACCAAGGCAGCCATGGCTCAGCTGCCATGACCACACAGTCTAGTGACCGAGGAACAACTCCCCATGGAGCACACTTAGGGAGGCACGGCTGAGACCCTCCCAAGAACCTTTCAATAGAGAGGAAGACTTTGCTGTGGTACTTGGGGTCAAGGACATGGAAGTGCCACCTAATTCCGATGTGCCTTTGACCTCTCCAAGGTGGTAAAGGCGGGCACCAAGGGGTCCTAAAGATGCTAGAGCCTCTTCTACTCTGGGACAGCTGTCATCATGAAGGTGTCTCTGGTTCTGCCCTCTATGGCCATGCAGAACAATGTGATCCTGTTTCCAAATGATGGCCCTGCAGAGCCTTGAAAAAAGCATTTGTCATGGTCATCGTGTCTCCCATAATCACACGACCAGAGCCAGAGCTTGCTGCTGGGTGCCCGATGGCCCAGGTTTCCCAACATACCCACACGAGGAAGAGTAAGAAACCCAGACCACCCCACGGAAGGCGAACCGACTTGATAAGCACGGGAATACAGAACGTCAGGGGGATCTGGAGGAAAGTCACAGGGAGGCGACAGGGGGAGCATCAGCCTTCCTTTCTATAGGCCCTTCACGGGTAGGACTGATGCCGATCAAGGCTGTCTTTGAGAAAGATGAGATGGAAAAAGGCTGGCAGCGGCCACTGCGCCAGACACATCAGCTGACCAAAAGGGTCAGAGGACACAAGAAGCTGCTTCTCATTTACACTGGCCAGAGGTGCTCCTCAAGGAAGGGGTCTCCTAGGCCCTACATGGTAGGAGGTCTTGGTCCAAGGGAGTCAAGGCACAAAACAGGGAGATTTCTGCCAGGCCAAGGGGCTCACTGCTGTCATGGGAAGTGTGGATGGAAGGGTCAAGTCCCTCCAGGCAGCAAGGTCTAAGATGATGCTATGACCCTCACAGCCCCTTGGAAAGACCAAGACTAACCTTGCCCACAGGCAGGGCAGAGCTGAGCAGGAGCCCCTAAGTCAATCTTGGATGCCACTCAACCAGTCACCCCCAAATCAGCACGTCCAAGGTGTCTTTGGTAGCAGGGGTCACCTGGCTCCTCCCTCTCTGAGCCCACCTCCACCCCACAGAGATGCAAACCCACAGATGGCCCCTAGCCAAAGGAGCCAGCTGCCACCTCTCCAGGAGAGACTGTCCCGTACTAGAAGAGGGTCCCCGCACTGACCCATCTGAGTACTAGACAAGAAAACTGGGCACTGGAGAAGTCAAGCAGTCACCAAATGGCCAGCCTCCTCTTGGCTCAGCATTCAAGGCTATTTGGACACTGCATGGTGGTTCAAAGTCCGGGAATCCCAAGACCTGAGGTTGAGCCCCACCGTGGCTGCCACACACTAGATAAGCTCCAACTTATCTGGCCTCACCTTGCCACAAGTCTTCGATTCTCACTGAAAATCCTGCAGCAACCCTCCCCTCCTGGCCCATCAGAGTCTGCCCAAGGTCCTTATTTCCCATTCCCCTGTGCCTTGTGCCTCATATCCTGCAACCTCCAACCAATCAGCTCCCACACCTCCCAGCCTCCAGATAATCTACTCCTTCACCTCCTACCCTCCAGATGATTCATCCACATACAGCCCAAAGAGTAAGACCAGTCCTTACCCATGGAGACCACACTGCCATACTTCTCCAGCATGACGTCCCAGTACAGCTCCTTCTGGGAGGGGTCCAGCAGGCCCCACTCCTCCTGGGGAAACATCCCTGGATCAGAAACTTCCTAGCACAGGGGACCTGGGGGGAGGGGTGCAGGATGGGCAGGAAAAAGGAACCAGACTCCCCCCAGCCCAAGCGCAGTGCCTGGAAGACAGCAGCCATGATGTCAAGACTGCTGTGACTAGCAGGAATCTCTCTTGTTGACCACCGGCACTGTTTCTACAATCCCACCACAGAAGAAAGCTGTTTCAAGATGTTGAACTCAAGAGCTCCCCAGTCAAATGAATGTCTGTGTTGGAGGACCAATACAGCAATACTCGAACCAGCTGAGATAAGAAAGCAGGGAGGGAGGAATAGAGGGGAAAGGACCATGGAACACTCACTCTAGAGCCGGAGGGAAGAGACTGAGGCCAAGGGAGGGGAGGGGAGCCTCCCAAAGTAACACAGACAACAAGCACAAAGACAGAATTCAAATTCGTGTTCTCTCCTCCTATGCCAAGTCAAATCTGACCAACCATGTGCTCCCTCATTCGTTCGTTTCACAAGCACTTATTAAACGGCTGCTGTGTGCCTGGCATAGAGCTGGGCTCTGTAGATGCAAATGACGGTTCCTTCTCCATTTCCTTTGCTGACTTATCCCTAATACCACAGTCCTGTGAGTGTCCAGCAAGTGTCCTGGGTCCTCTTCTCCACTGGCTCCAGGGGACTTATGAGTCCCCTGGGTTTAGTTACCACAATCATATCACACTAACAGCTCCCAGATCTCACACACACATACATGTGCACACACACGCACACTTGCTTCAGGAGAGCTGGGGCACAGGATGCGGGACAGAGCGAGGACCAAACATCACAGAAAATAAAATGGACTGCATCTGACTGACCGAAGTCGTTTCAGAATCATCTCTAGGTGAGGGGAGATCTGACCAGTCAGGCAGTTAACAAACACTAATTATTATGTGCAAGCTCCCACGTACACAACACACAAACATGCATGTACACACCCCACAGCTCCCACATACACATCATGCACACACGCACATCCCACAGCTCCCATACACACCACACACATGCACACACTACGCACATGCACACATCCCACAGCTCCCACACACACATACACACCACACACACACGCACACCCCACAGCTCCCATGCACACATACACACCACACATGCACACACCCCACAGCTCCCACACACATGCACACACCACACACGCACACACACACTGAAGGCACTGCCATCCCAAATTTAGCTACATCCTTCATGCCTCTCTTGTCATCCCACATATCTAATCAGCCACCAAATCTTGCCATTTCTGCTTGGATATCTCTGGTATCCAACTCCTCTCCACTTCCACAGCAACCACTTTACTTGCCTAGATTGTTAACATATTCTCCTCATTGACTTTTTGGACCTCCTTTGCCATTTGGATTAGTCTTTTTTTTTTTGGAGGGGGGAAGGGGTTAATTGGGGTTAAGTGACTTGCCCAAGGTCACAGGGCTAGTGTGTCAAGTGTCTGAGGCTGGATTTGAACCCAGGTCCTCCTGACTCCAGGGCTGGGGCTCTATTCACTGTCCCAATTAGCTCCCACAGGGTCAGTCTATTTATTTCTGGGTCTCCTTTATCAGGCTGTTGATTCTCTTTTCATGATTTTCCTGCATCGTTCTCATGTCTCTCCCCAATTTTTCCTCCATTTCTCTCACTCGATTTTCAATATCCTTTCTGAGCTCTTCTATGGCTGTGACCAGTTCACATTGGCTCGGAGGCTTTTAATGTCTTCTTCCAGTTGTACACTTGGATTGGCTTTGTCACCAAAAGAAGGTTCTAGTCTGACTCTTTTACGCGGTTTGCTCAACTTCCTGGTGAAACACTTGACTTTTCAGCTGCCTGTGGAGGCACAGCTCTGCTTCCAGTGGGGTGGGGGCACCATCCCAGGCTTCAGATGTTTTGTATCAGCCGCTGGATGCCCCCATCACCTGCGGGCCCAGAGCCCTGCTGCTGCCGCCGCCACCCTCTGCCATCCTGGGGCTGTGGCCCAACCGTGCGCCTCTTTCACCAGGGGCCTACAGAGCTCCCCTGCTGACCTTCCACGCTGTTCTCAGTGTGGTTTGAGAAGTCTGGACATGGCTGCAGCTGCTGGCGATTCAGTCCGGAGACCCGCACCCAGCTCATACCACACCAGACTGCTCCGCTCCCAGCCCAGGGCAACACAGCCTTCCTTTCTGGGCTGTCAATGGGCTTTCCTCTGGCATTTTGTGGGTTCTGCGGCCTAGGATTTGTTTAGTCATTTTTCACAGATATTTGGAGGGGTTTGGGGGAGAGCTTAAGCAAGGCCCTGCTTTTACTGCGCCATCTCGGCTCCTCTCCCTTTTGCTGCCAAAGGGATTTTCCTTAAATTCAGATCTAACCCTGCAGTTCCCCTCTACCAAGGCCAGTGGCTTCCTCTGTTTAGCTTTTAGAGCCCCATACAACCCAGCTCCAATTTAGCTTTCCAGCCTCAGTGGACACTGCACCCCCTCTTTCACTGAGATCCTGGGGAAAAAAAAGGCCCTCCTAGTGTTCTTCCATAAACTCCACTTACTGGTCAACCACATACAAGCATTTTGCCCGTGTCTATTTTATGCTGGGCACCGCTTAGAAGAATGAAACAATTCTTACTCAGAAGGAGCTCACATTCTAATCCACACAAGCGGAGACAGTCTAAACATAAATGAAGAAATGTAAACTCAAGATGGTTTAGTGCCACGCAGTGTGGGAGGGACAGGGGACAGGAAGGGGGGCATTCTAAGGGAGGGGGCAGCCAGTACCCAGACACAAAGCTGAGATGAGGTGGCAGATTACAGGCTGGGGGGATGGGAAGTCTGGAAGACAGGAGGGTTGAGGGAGGAAGATCCTGGGTTTGGGGCAGTTCAGAAGGGGAGACATCTCCAGGGCTTCCAGCTGGAAGCATCTGTCTGACAGGCAATGGGGGATTAGGACTGAGTTCAGGAGAGAGACTGGGGCTGGACGTGGAAATCACGGGGACCAGCCCACAGGAGCCAGAGACAGTATCAGACTCTGTCCTTCCTCATCTTTACATCTCTGGTGGAAGGGTGGTCTCCCTCTCTAAAGCTCCCCTCACTTCCCATCCTCCTCCTTGTCTAGCCCTGGAGAACATCCCTTCCAGAGCTGCCTCCATTGGTGGCCAGCCCCTATCTGGTTTTCTTCACAGGTATCTGATCTCTGAACAGACATAAACACAGACCCTTAATCTTTATCTGGATACAGGCTGCTCTTCCGGAACTCTTCTAGCTGGGAGTCTCGATCCATCTGGTCTCCCTGGTACTTCTGAGGCCAAACGCACCCCATTGTGCTCAGTCTCGCTGCGCAGATGCCCGAGCCTAGGGATTTATGCCAGGTGACAGCTCCCACCCCTCGAACCCTCCTCCTCAGCTGGGCCGGCTTTTCCCAGGAGCTGCTGGGCGCCATGCCCTCTCCAGCATTAGGCCTGCCTGCCCACCCAAGATCCATGCCCTCTCTCTTCAGGTAACTGAGCACTCCCAAACCTGCATCCCTCCTGATTTCCCTACTTTCCAAAGGGAAACCTTTGACAAACCTACCCCTAGGTCTCCTAGATTTTCCTGCCAGGCCCTGACAACCCTGGCAGTGCTTTGGAGAATCCTCCTCACGCTTCTGTCAGTTGCTCTGGCAGATGACAGAGGGCAGGGACGGAGAGCATCGGCCCAATCATCCCTGCACCCTCAGACCATCCTCCTCCTCCCTCCTCCTCCTCTTCCTCCTTGTCCTCCCCCTCTTCTTCCTCCTTGTCCTCCCCCTCTACCTCTTCTTCCTACTTCCTTTTTCTTCCCCCTCTT
>CM053596.1:414891-432875 GCA_028646575.1 Pseudocheirus occidentalis
TCCCCCCTTCCTCTTCCTCCTCCCCCCTTCCTCCTTGTCCTTCCCCTCTTCTTCCTCTTCCTCCTCCTCCCCCTCTTCCTCCTCCTTCTTGGACTCACATTCCAGGGCTCCTCTGCCTCCTCTCTTTCCCAAGAACCATGACCCACTCTTCACAGGCACTCCACAGTGCCAGCCACCACCAACGCCTTCATGTGCTGAGCTTCACGCCTTCCTTCCTCTGCTCTCAGGGATGCTCAGCTCAAACCCAGTAGGATGACCTCACACACAAGACACTGAAGGAACACGAGGCTCGCCCCTCCCCTGGCCCACACCTGCCTGGAATCCTATGGCACCAGCTCAGCTGCTGCTTGCACAGCCTGCTGCCTCACTGGAGCAGCCCCCAAGAGCTCTCCCCCATTGCCTTGTCTTCTCCCACAGTAATCCTATCAGTTTTGGGGGCGTCAATGACTGCTGCCACACTCCCCCATCAGGCCCCAGGTGGAGGATCTGGTTCATTTCTGAACGTGGCCTGACCACACGGGCACAGACAAGATGGGGGCCAGGGGGTTTCCAGAGCCCACAGAAGACATGGGGGACACAGTCTGAGGGTACACACAAGGAAGATGGAACATGCGGCAGAGAATACCATGCCTGGAGGTAGGAAAGACCTCTACTGAAATCCTGCCCCTGATCTGAGGAGCCTGCAAGCCAGGCCGGCCCATGCGACAGTCACACTCTAGACTCTGGCTCTCTCCTGAGCTCTGGTCTGCTGGACATCTGGACAACGGCTCCCAGAGAACACTTGGGACAGATCCCGGACAAGAGGCCTCCCGGGATAGATCCTGGGACAGACAGATCCTGGGACAGACAGATGCTGGGACAGACGGATCCTGGGACAGATGGATCCTGGACAAGACACCTCCTGAGACAGATGGATTCTAGAGAGATGTCTTTGGGGACAGATGCCTGCCAGGACAGATGGATCCTGGGACATACGGTTCCTGGGACAGATAGATCCTGGGATAGACAGATCCTGGACAAGACACCTCCCAGGACAAATGAATCCCAGGACAGACGGATCCTGGAACAGACAGATTCCTGGACAAGATGCCTCCTGGGACAGATGGATCCCAGGACAGATGGATCCTGGGACAAACAGATCCGGAGACAGATGGATCCTGGAACAGATGGATCCTGGACAAGACACCTCCTGAGACAGATGGATTCTAGAGAGATGTCTTTGGGGACAGATGCCTGCCAGGACAGACAGATCCTGGGACAGACGTTTCCTGGGACAGACAATTCCTGGGACAGACGCAGAGAATTCCACTTAATACTCTCCAAAATGTGGAACCTGACAACTCAGATATGAGAAACTACAAGGAAACAGGCTCTGTGAAGTGAAAGGGTTTGTCCAGAGCTGCCTCTGAGGCAAGAGCCAAGCCCGAGTCTCCACCGTCCACAGCAACAGGCTCATCACCTGACTCACAACACACACCAGCGCAGCTGTGGCTTCCCCCAGGGCCTCCCACTTCAGGGACCCCACAGCACCCCTGGGGGCCACCCCCCACTGTTCAGTGCCCTCCAGGGCGAAGGCTCTGGAGACAAGGGCAGGGCAGCCTCGAGCTGTGCCTGTCCCAATGACCCCGTCGCTGTCTCTGCCCCTCTCACTGACCGCATCCTTGTCTCTGTCCCTGCCCATCAATGTCCACAGCATCAAAAGAGGCAGTGACTGGCCCAGGGTCACAGAGCCAAGAGCAATGACAGGGCAGGGCTCAGCCCAGGTCTTCCTAGACACAAGGATGGCTTTCCATCTAGGAGGCTCCACAGACCACTGGCTCTACGTACCAAGATGATTAGAAAGAGGAACCCGCACAAAGCCTCCTTTGGGTCCTCTCTGGGCACATGCTCCCCATGCCGGTGACTCAGAAGCCCCAGGAGTTACCCTTCAAATGCCCACTCCACCGTCTCATCCTCCCAGCTGCCGATGCATCGTGCTCCCCTGACCTTCCTGGGCTCCTCCCATACTCATCCTGCTGTCTCTGGCTTCTCCCCTTTCCTCCACCACCCAGGGACCTCTGGGGTCCATGCTGGTCACACAGGATGGCTGTTCTCCCTCCATAGGCACAGCACAGCTCACAGTCTTCTCCTCCTCAGCCCCTGCCCTCCTATCCGGGGACTCCCACATAGACCTGACTCTCCCTCGGACCCTCAAACCTCTCAATTCTTCCCCTTGCTCACCTCCACCCCCCTTGGCCACACCCTGGATCTTGGCATCACCCACAAATGTAGGACCTCCACGGTCTACAATTCTGAAATTCCCTTATCCAAAGGATAGGCTCTTTTCCCCTCTCCCTCTGGCTTCCCTTATGTAATCCTCCCCTGCCTGACCCCTCAGCCTTCCCTGTACCAACCGCTCCCTCTTCTTCTTCCCATCAGAACCCTTTGGGGAACCAGCTCAGCTCTCCACTGTCATCCTCTTGTGAATCCCTCGACCTCTTGTCATATCCCCCCGTGTCCCCAAGCTTCCACTTTGGCTCCCTCCACCATTTACCTCCTTCACACATACACATGATGGTGAATGAAGAGGGGGAAAGCCAGGCTCTGACACCCACCACTAAACCCTCCCTGCTGCCAGGCAATCCCACTCCCCTTTCCTCATCCGGTCCTTTCCCCCCACTCTCAGCCGAGACCCCTGCTTCCTCCTCACCTCCCATTACTAGGTGCTTTCTGCCCCTCTCCTCCCCCCCATGTCCCATAATGAAGTGGGGCTGCCCCCTGACCAAGGCTGACCCCCTTCCATCCCATCTCCTCCAGCAGACACCCTCCTCAGTCACCCACCCTCCATTTATCTCTCCCTCTCTCCCGGCCTACAGACATTCCTGTGTCTCCATCCTGTAAAAGCCCTCTGTGGACCCTCCCATCCCCACAATTTTCCTATGTCTCTTCCGTGCTCTGTGGCTAAACTCCCCCCAAAAGGCTGTCAGTGCCTCCTCTTTCTCCTCACACCCTCCCTCATCCCATACAGCCTGACTTCCCACCTCATCCTTCCACCCAGTGACCAGTGGTCTTCTCGGGCCTCGGTGTCCCAGACGGATGGCATTGTTGCTCACCCTCCCTCCAGGCCACGTCCTCTAGCTCTGCCCTGGGCCCCCTCCTCTCCTCCCTCCAGACTGCTTCACTCAGGGGTTCTCATCCTCACACTGAGGATTCTCAGATCTGCCTTTCCCTGCCCCAAACTCTGCTGCCCTCCAGTCTCCCACCTCCAGGGGCTTTCAGACAACTTGAACTGGATGTCCAGTGGGTCCAGATCTGAGCTCCTTGTGTTTCCCCTAAACCTCTCCCCCACACACCCCTTCCCTGCCACTGGAGAGGGCACCAACATCCACCCCATCTCTCAGGCTCCCACCCTAGAAGCCGTGCCCTCTCTCACTCCCCAGATTCAATATGGCACCAAGGCCTGGCCATCTCACTCCCACAGCATCTGCCCCATACACCAGCCACCTCCCCTCTGACCCTGCCCCCATTCTGAAACAGAGCCTCATCACTCCCCATCTGGCCTATGGAATAGCTTCAGGGGGGCCTGCCTGCCTTGGACCTCCCTGCTCCAATCCATCCTCAGCCACAGAAGGAATGCTCCTGAAGCACAAGTCTAGCCCTGTCACCCCCCACTTCAGTAACCTCCTGTGACTCCCCACTACCTCCGGGAACCCGTGCCACCCCCCCTCACGCCTCACTCCTCACCAGATGCTCCCGGCTGTTCCAAAAACAAGACCCTCCATCTCCTGACTCAGGGTCCCCGTCGCAGCAGAGCTGTCGGGCTGGATCCTGAAGATACACAGGATGGGTTGGACTCTCAGATGGGCCCCTCCTCTCCCCAGCAAACTAAGGCACGAGGTGGATCTGAGCGAGCGTGTCGGCTAAGGTCTGGGAAGCATCCCAAGGGACCCCCGGATGTACATCAACATCTCCCGATGGCTCCTCCCAATGGCAGAGAAAGGGCCTGGCCTTCCTCGGGCCTGCTGCCTGACATCATAAGGTCAAAGATCTCAGGGCCCCCCAAAGGCCTCAATTACCAAGGAGAGGCAGGAGCAATAGGGAGACGGGGGCATTTGGTGTCAAGACTGGAGCAGGGGAGGAGAAAAGAATGAGAGAGAAAAAAGAGAGAGGAAGAGGAGGGCTGTGCCCAGGACCCTGCCCACCAGGGTCAGCTACCCCTGGCAGAGCTCACCTGGCATCCTGAAGCCAAGAAGGAGGCTGCTGTCTCTGGGTGATGGCTGTTCCCCTCCTGAGGGTGGGCAGGGATCTGGGGAGTGGGTGAAGCTAGGGGGAAGACAGGGCAGGTTCAGGGCCACAGCCTGAGGCCTCCCTCTCTGCCCTGCTCTGGGCACACCTCCACAGACCCAGCTGGCAGGCAGGGCCTCTGGGCCAGGGCACAGCAGACTGGGCCCAGCCCATCTTGTCCACCCTCTCCCAAGGGTGCAGCCCGGGAAGAAGAGAACCATGCCTGGAATCCAATGACCCTTCCTCCTGCTCCCTCCAGGCTGCCCCAGAAAGGCCCATGGAAAAGATGGGAGCCCTCCATCTGGGCCCTGCCTCAGTGGTCCTGGGCGCTCCTCCCTTCTTCTCTCCGTGTATCTCTCTGTGTTCTGACTCTTCCCTTTCTCTTCTTCGCTCTCTCTCTCTGTCTCTCTCTCTCTCTCTGTCTCTGTCTCTCTTCGTCTCTGTTTCTCTCCTGTCTATATCTCTCCTTCCCTTGACCCTCATCTCCAGACCTTCCCCTCCCCTGGGTCCCCCTAGGGCAGTTCCCTGGTCCCTCCTTGCCCCACCTACCACATTCCTGCTGCCCCCTGTGTGGGCACCGCCCTGCTCTGTCATGCACCTTTTTCCTGAGGCCCACTGGGCTCTTCTTTGACATCTTGCTCTGTCTCCTCTTGAGCGTCTGGCTGAGGCCTTACGGGCGGCTCCTTCTCCTTCTGGCCTTTGCTCTGAAGGCCTTTGGCTGCCGGCTGGACACTCAGGGAATCTGTCTTTGCAGAAAGTCCTTCCTGTCTCAGGATACGACCCATGATCTGAGAAAATGGGAGACAGGGCCATGCCCTGACTGTGAGACTCAGTGGCCCCAGCTTGGGGTAGAACTTCCCTGGCCCTAATGAAGTGGGTGGGCTCACAGCCTCAGAGGTCCTAGGACTTGAGGTCAGCCCCTGCAGAGCTTAGGAGATGCAGCCCTGCCAAGGGGAATGGCACAGAAGGAGGCAAGAGTAGGCCTGAGTCTGCTGGGGCAAGGAATCCTCAAAAGAAGAAACACAGTGGAGGTCCCCCTGCTTCCCCCAGACTCACCTGGTTTTACCTGCCCCCCCGGACTCATCTGTCCCCCAGCCTCAGTCTCACCCCCAGCCTCAGCCTCACCTGCCCTCCCAGCCTCATCTGCCCCTCAAGCCTCAGCCCCAGCCTCAGCCTCTGCCTCATCTGCTCCCCCAGCCTCAGCCTCTGCCTCACCTGCCCCCCAGCCTCAGCCTCTACCTCATCTGCTCCCCCAGCCTCATCTGCCCCCAGCCTCAGCCTCACCCCCAGCCTCGGCCTCAGCCTCACTCCCAGCCTCACCCACTGCATCAGCCTCACGGGGTTCCTCTGCAGGCCTTCTAGCAGGGTCACCACCTCTTCAGCACTCTGTGGCCCCTGCATCCGCACCCAGGTCTGGATTTCCATGGGAAGGATATTCAGGAATTGCTCTAGCACCAACAGCTCCAGGATCCGCTCTTTGGGGCTGACCTCTGGCTGGAGCCAGAGGACACAGAGCTCTCGGAGCCGGCTCAGGGCCTCGCGGGGCCCGGCCGCCTCCTGGTAGCGGAACCTCCGGAATCGCTGGCGAGAGGCCTCGGGTCCATGGGAGTCCTGACCCCAGGCTGCCTCCTTGTCCTGCTGGAGGCCCAGAGAACCCAGGGTGACTGGCATTGTCAGGCTGTCACTGGGCTCTACTCTGCAGGGACCTCTAAACTTCGGGCCCCCGGCCTCTCTTTCCCGTGGGGTCTGGGGCAGCTCCTCCCAAGGATGCTGAAGGAGGGAATGTGAAGACAACAGGGCAGTGGAGGAGAGGCCTGGCCCAGCCTTGGCTCTGGCCTCCCTTCTCAGAGACCCCCAGAGGCCAAGCCTGCTGACCCTCTCACATTCCCCTGCGCGATCCCCTTTGCCTTTGGGGGCCCTCTCCTCAGTCCTCAGGGAGTCCTCACCCTGCATTCAGTTATCAGAGAGAACCAGAGGGTCCTCACAGACAGGATGCCCCCAGTGGTGCAAGGGCCTTCCTTAACCTGCTCCCTGCAGGGAGCTCAAGGTCCAAGGGGAGCACAGGGAGCCAGGCTCGCAGCATGGAACGGTGCTGTGTGGCCAAGGGCTGGGGGCAGAAGCCCTTCCCCCAGGCAGCTGGGTACAGGGTGGCCCCTGGGGGGGGGGTCACTGCAGAAGCAGAAAGGGAAGAAGTGATTGAGATGGGGGTGAAGGAAATGGCTGGGGTGCCCTCCAAGAAACAGGAGGTAACAAGCTGTTCCCCTGGACAGACAGCCCATCAACCAGCAGTGAGAGAGGGGAGTGCCCAGGGAGGGGATGATGGTCACAGAGCCCTGGAGAATACACCTGCTGTGGATGAGAAGAAGCAGGAGAATCAGAAAAGGAAGACGTGCCAAGGGTTGCTGAGGGGGCTGAGAGGAGGCTGGGAGGGAAGAGGGGAGGAGAGGAGGGAGGTGCCAACAACAGGCCACAGCCAAGTGTAGTAGGCATGGGGGACCTGGGCACGTAGGCAGGCAGTGGATGAAATTCGGGTAAAAGGCCCCTGGAGATGAGTGGACCCAGGATGGAGGGCACTAGTCCCTGACAAGGAGCATTCCGGAGGGGAATTCAGGCCACCAGGAACCTGGGTGCCTGCAGGGCAGAAGACAAGGCAGGGAGGAGAGAAGGCTGCCCTGGAAAGCTGGAGGGAAAGGACGCGCTGTCCAAGGTCCTGCAGAAGCCAGCTGGAGGGAAAGATGAGACTGAGGGGATGGCCTTCCCTAGGCACCCTGAATACGCCCCTGCCCTACCAAGAGAAGGGCTAAACCCCTGGGCAAAAGCAGGGAGGGTTCTGAGAAAGGGCACGACCAGGAGGCCAGGAGAACAGGGTGCTGGAACCACCAAGAACTGAGCCTCTCCTCGGGTCCGGCCCCTCTTCCCGGGATCCCACCACCCCTCCTCCTGGGGTCCCGCTTCCTCCACCTGGTGCTCCTCCTCCTCTTGGGGTCCCAACACCCCTCCCCCTGGGGTCCCGCCTCCTCTGCCTGGAGGCTCCGCTCCCTCCTGGGGTCCCTGCCCCTCAGGCTGTCTCTCCAGTCACACTAGGTAAAACCAAAGGAGGTCTGGGACACACAGCCTGGGCACTGAGTAAGCCCCAACCACATGCCAAGCACTGGGCCAAGCGCTTATGAATCTATCTGCCCAGAGGGCGTTTCTACACAGCACAGCTTCCCTACCATTCTTCGCATCTCCTGAGCCCACCTCTAGCCCCAGTTTTGACCCGAAAGGAAGCTGGAGGGGAGGGAGCCCAAAGGCCACCGTCTATCGGGGGCACTCACCACGCTCTTATGGGCATACACACTCTCAGCCCACTCCCCAGGGGCAGGAGCCCGCAGGGGGCCTCTGGAGGGGGCCCCCAGAGACATGGAGTCTACCAGAAGCAGCTCTCTTCGGCCTCAGTCACCTCCTGCGTCAAAGAGGCGAAGCTATGGTGAGATCCCCGGGCACAGGGAGAGGAGAATCCCCCAGGCCTGCCCAAGCCCTCACTTCTGGCCCCTGGAGTCCTAGCGATGGGCACCCCACTAGTCTGGGAGGACAAGGGCTCGGTCTTGTGCCCTGCTGCAGCCTCCCCAGTGGTGTTTAGGACCCCCACACAACCGGGGCACTGAATGGGACTGGCGATGTGCAAGGGCCAAAAAAATCAGGACAGTCAGCTTGGACAAGGGAAGGCCTGGGGAGGCCAGACAGGAAGGGGCAGAGACCAGCTAGGGTCGCATGCCTCAGTGGGAGGGGCATGTTTCCCATAAGCTCCAGGGGCCAAAAGGCCTTTCCTTGCCCCCTGGCACAAAGTCCCTGCCTGGAAACCGCAGGACAGAGTCTGGCTCATGCCTTTCGTTGCCATGGTAACTTGCTAGTGGACCCCAACCCAGACTTGGAGCTTCTGGGGTCCTCCACTACCAGATCACCTTACTCTCCCAGGCCCTTCCTCTACTCAACCCAGGAAAGCTTATTCCACCCATTTTACAGACGTGGAAACCGAGCCTTAGGGAAACAATCACTTTTCCTCCTCATGCCCACTGCAGGACAGGAACCCTGGGGTCTGACACAGAGACAGGAACCCACAAAGAGCCAGGGTGGATGGACAGAGAGCCCTCAGCACGCCTTCCTGGCGTGGGGAGGGCCCGACCAGGCCCAGCTGCCCCTCAGTTTCCCTGAATGTCAGATTCCCTTCAACCTGAGTCCCTGCGGGCTCCAGCAACAGGGCAGGGTCCTGGGGCTCAAGGCTCCTCCCTCTCCCTTTCCCCCCCCCCCCCCGCCGTGCCTCAGTTTCTCCTTCTTTTAAGACTCCCTGAAGCCTGTATCCTGGGCAGGATCCTGCCCCTCCCAGCTATTCTTCATCTTCTTCCTCCTTCTCCTCCCCTTTTGCTTTCATCTCTCACCCTGCCTTCCCGTGCCTCAGTTTCCCCCTATCAGACGCCTGTAGACCGTGTCAGTGTACGCTCTCAGGGGTCTAGACTCTCCTGGGTCTCCCACAGACTCCCTGGCCCCACCCTCCCTTCAGCTCTTCCTCCTCCTCCCCCCGCCCATGCCTCTCTTCACTCACCTCCCTCCGCGCTAGCGCCTAGCCTACACTTCCCGAAAGGCGAACGATGCTGCGCGCGCAATCTCCTCCTCCCGCGCCTGCGCAGCCTGAGACACCGCCATTCCCATGGAGTCCCATAAACTACGTTTCCCAGAAGGTTCCGCGCCGCAAACGCCCTCGACCCCCCCCCCCCCCCCCGCGCAGCCGCCGTTTGCTCTAGGCCGCGGAGAAAGCGTCTGGTTGCCGTCGACATTCAGGAGGCCGGGACGAGGGCACGGGCCACAAAGGCACCGGCTGGACCGGAGGGCGGCTTCCTGCTTCCCCCCAGCCGTACCCCGGGGACCCGGGAGGCCACAGCTCCCACAGTCCGCACTCACCAGTTGCCTCCGGCCTTGATGGAACGAGCTCCCACTGCGCACGCGCACACACAAAACGGCGGGGAGTCTCTCTTGGCTGAGGAGTGGGCGGGACACACACAGGTTATCAGCCAATTAGAAGCCGAGCTCCTTCTCCTACGGCGGCCTAGGCCCGGGCCGGCTCCATGGAAACCATTAGCGCGTCTTCCCCGCCCATAGCTTCGCCTTGACTACAGCACGAGCGTCCCCGGCGGCGCCTTCTGGGAAATGGTGTTGCGGAGAGACCGGGACGCTTCGGCCAGTGCGCCTGCGCTCTGCTCCTCATAGGGTTGGACCTGCGGAGCCGGTAGAAACGAGATCCAGTTGCTGCCCTTCGGGTGCTCACCTTCCTCCGTCTCCCAACCTCAGTTTGTTTCTTCTTGCAGTGGGGCTGCTCGGCCTGGTGTCCTTCCTTCCTGGGTCCCCCATCCCCCTCCAGAACCTCTCAGGACTGTCCCGAGGGGAGGCCCACAGTCCGGGTGGGGAGGACGCCTTCCTGCTTCAGGCCCCATCTCTCACCTTCAAACCTTTGCACAGCCTCCACTCTGTGCCTGGAATCTGCCGCCCCTTTGCACTCCTTTAGCAACCCTTCGGTGCCCCAATACAGACAAAAGGCAGGAAGGCCCTGCCGTCAAGGAACTCACATCCTGTTGGGGAAAACCAATACCTTCCCTCTAAATGGTGCCCTGGAGAGAGCTTGGGACATGCGCTTCAATCCGGCTTCAGATACCTAGGCAAGTCACTTACTTCACCCCTGCCTGCCTCAGTTTCCTCAGCTGTAGAATGGGAATAACAACACCCACCTCCCAGAACTGATGGGAGGACAGCTATGTAAGTGCTATATAAACACAGCAGAAAGAGAGAAAGGGCCTCTGTTCACTGGAGGAGTGAACAGAGCCTCAGCTGAGGGACCAGAAGGTAGAAGAGAGGAGACCCCAGGAAAGGCCACCTAGGTCCCTGTCAAGCCCCCCCTACCCGAACTAGCCCCATTCCAGGGGGAGCCACCCTGAACTGCCCCTTAGCACAGACCTAAAAGGCCATACTAGGTTGGCAAGTTTTTCATCCTGAGGCTGAGAAACAATCAAGGCCTGGGATTCTCACCGGTATCCCTGCAGCACCTTTCATTGCACTGATTTAAAGGGTTCCATCAAGACCTACTGACTGGGTAGGTTCTCTGGATTGGAAGTGGGAGGAGAGAGCCTTAACTAAGAGGCCTTAAAGACACAATATCTTACACTGAAAAACCTTCACTAGCCCTACCATCCCCTCAAGCTATCATTTTCCCAGCCGAACTCCTCAGAAAGTGTTGATGTCTCCACTTTGTCTTCTTTTGCCCTCTTTTAAACCCTGTAATCCAGCTCCCACATCATTCCACTGACACTGTTCTCTCCAAAGTGACCCGTGACTTCTTAGTGGTCAAATTCAATGGTCTTTTCTCAGTCCTCAGTCTTCTTGACCTCTCTGCTGCCTTGGACACTATTGATCATTCTTTCCTTGATCCCCTTCTCTCTAGATTTTCAGGACATCCTCTCACTTCTCTCTCCTGATTCTCCTTCTAGCTCTCTGACCATTCCTCCTCAGTCTCCTTGGCTGGATCTTCCTCTCAATCAATTCCTTCAGGGCTCTGTCCTGGGCTCTTTTCTTCTTCTATCCTACTTCATTTGGTGATCTCAGAAGCCCCATGGATTGAATCTCTGTGCTGATGATTCTCAAATCTGCTGTTCCTGCCTCTGTCACTTTGCTGACCTCCATCTTCTCATCTCCAACTGCCTTTTAGACATCTCCTACTGGATGTTCAGTAAAGAGCTTAAACTCACTCATTATCTTCCCCCCCTAAGTCTCTCCTACCTTCCCTATTACTGAGGAGGGTACCACCATCCCTCAGTCCCAACCCCAGTTGGTCCCCAAATTCAGTGGGGTGCCAAGGCCTGTCAATTTCACCTCTGCAACATTTCTTGTCAATTTTACCTTTGTTATACCTCTGGCAGATTTCACCTTTAGTTGATTACATCTCTACTACACCTCTGGCAGATTTCACTTCTAGTTGATTTCACCTCTGCAACATCCCTGGTTGATTTCCCCTCTTCAATATCTCCTCCTGTCATCTGACCCTGCCCTGACCCTGGTGCAGGCTTTTATCAGCTCACACATGCATCCATGCCATCCTCCCTAGAGTGGGGGAAGCAGGTAGCAGAAGAAAATAAGCATTTATTAAGCACCTACTATGTGCCAGGCATTGTGCTAAGCATGTTACAGATAACCATTTGATTTTCATGACTCTGAGGTAAGTGGTATTATTATCCTTTTTTGTAGTTGAAGAAACTGAGACTAGGGGTTTAAAGTGACTTTTCCAGTGTCACACTATCAGATAGTAAGTGTCTGAGGTCAATTTTGAGCCCAAGTCCTCCTGACTCCAGGCCAGCATTCATCTACTGTGCTACCTAGCTCCTCTTTTAAAAGGCAAGCAGAGAATTTTGTATTTGGTTCAGAAAGCTATAAGTAACCACTGGCATTTCTTGAGTGAGAGGTGACACAGTTAGACCTGAGCTTTGGGTAGGGACAGTGTAGGAGGAAAGAAGGGGTCAAGATGTTGGAGAGGTGACCTTGACAGGCCTTGGCACCATGTTAGATCTGAGGGTTGAGAGAAAAAAGAGTCCAGAGGAACTGGGAGGATGGGAGTGCCCTCTGCTGCCATAGGGAAGGGAAGGAGAGGAGAGGGTTTAGGGGGAAGGATGATGTGTGGATGTGTGGAGTTTCTGGTGTCTACTGGACCTCTAGTCTGAAAGGCATTTGGAGATAAGAGATTAGAGGTCAGCAGAGAAACTGAAGGGTTGGAGAATCATCAGCACAGAGAGGGGAGCTGATGTGATCCCCAGTGAAGTCCCCACGTCCAGCTGCCTGTGGGATCTCCAAGTGAGCCCGTCTGACAGCATAACTCATGTCTTCCTACAAATCGTCCCCTAACCTCCCTCTCCTGTTACTGCACCTGGGGGCTTACAGCCTCATTTTCATTTCCCACTCCTACCCCTCGAACCCTTCGAACCCTTCGCATCCAGTCAGCTACCAGATCCCATCATTTCCACCTCCAAGACATTTTTCCCAGTGTACATGTTTCTCCTCTGACATAATTCCCACCCTGGTGCTGGCCTCATCACTTCACACCAGGATCATTGTAGTCATTGCTGGGGGGGGGGAGGGGTTCTGTCTCTCCCCAGCTCCATCCGTCCTCAAGGCACCAAAGTGATTTTCCTAAAACTCAAGTCCAATCATGTGTCACACACACCCCCTACACGACAAACTCCATTTCTTCTGCTACTCCATATCCTCAGGACTAGGAAGAGTCATCTCCCCCGAAGGTTTCCTGACCACTGGAGGGGCTGCAGTCCCAAGGAAGCAGGAGTCAGCAGGTGGGGTCCCTGCCACCAATGAACTGTGTAACATTCTTGAAGGGAATGTGCAGATTTTGCCTAGAGAAGACTGGGCAACTAGAGAACTGTGTTCACTGATTGGAGGGATCAGCTTTGTTCTGCTTAAACCTGGAGGACAGAATGAAGAGCAGCCTTGGAGAGGAGGTGCAGTGAGACCCATGGCATCTCCATGTGGGAAAAACTTCCTAACGCTGACAACTGTCAAGAGACAAAGGCCAGCTGCCTCATTGTTGGGTGTGTTTACCATGGAGCACCCTGTGGCTGTGTGGGTTGAGCTGGGTAGCCTCCGAGCCACCCTCAGCTTGAAGATTCAGGGATGTCCATGGTTCCCCAGATTACTGGGATTTCAGGAGCCTCTAGCCCAAATCATGGCAGGATGAGATTCCCCACGAGAGCCAGCTTTCTCTTCATCTGCTCTTATCTGGCCTGCTGTCTTCTCTCCCAGGAGAGAGCAGGGGAGCAGTATAGGAACAGATCCCTTTCTCCAGGATGGCTTGTTAGTCTGCACCTTCATCCCTGGATTCACACTTCCATTTGGTTCCTTCCTTCCCGATTCCTCCTCCACAGGAAGGGTTGGGTTTGGTGATGGTGCAGCTGAAGTCAAGGCTTAGACAGTGTGCTCTAATCAGGGCCTTTTGGTGATACACCCAGTGGATTCACTAAAGGCCAGCTTCCTAAAGATCCCTTGGAGTTACACTTAAAAGATTTGTGTCTGAGATCCTCACTACAGCCAAGACTTTTGTCCCCCAACTTCAGAGACTTGAGGACAAGAGTCTCATTAGATTATCGGCTCTGTTGATGGGGTGTTGGGGTACCTAGGTTTGTAACATCCAGTTGCAACTTCAGTTGTAAAGTCACACCTCCCCCAGCCATAAAACCATTAACTCTCCCTGAGCAGCCTCTGCTGAGCTGCCATAAATCCTGCTTGTTACAGTAACAAGCCATACTATGAATCCTTCACCCAACCCTCTATAAGCAGTCAGAGAAACGTAAAGCTCCCTTGTTCTAGCGGCCAGTCGTACCTATGAGTCCTTCAATGCACTATCAGTAAGATAATTCCTCACCAATCAGGCCCCAGTTAGTCTAGCTTCCAACATTCATCTTGTCAAATGGGGCACTGATGGGGAACAGACTGGGCTCCTCTCAGTCAGAATTGACCACTAGTTGATTTAGGTGACGGTTCAAGGCAAAAACCACACCACCTGGTAGCCCCGCCCAGGGCTTTTTCCAGTGAATTGTGGGCAATACACCTTCAGAGTAGATACAAAAAGTGTATGTCCCTTTAAGCACTAACCACTCCTTAACTTCTCCCTAATCCCTCCTTTAGTAACCTAGTTAGCATAATTGATACCTGATTTATGTTATTATGGTTATATAACCTGTATTTCTAATCCTGCACTTTTGCAGGCTCCTTAAGCCCTCTTGCCTGCTGAATAGCATAACAAACTTTTACAATCATTAAATGGAGTTCATGGGTCTTTCCTGAACTATCCTCTCACCCATGTCTCCGCACACACCTGAGGCTGACCTTCTGGTGGACCCGCAACACAATGATCTCTAAAGTTTCCTCCATTTCCAAGGCTTGGGATCCTACCAGCATAATGGACCACTTGGTACAAGGCCTCAGGTCTCTTGGAATGACCTTCTATGGGTTTGCTCTCATTAATTTAAATGCAGTAGTTGCAAAGCAGGTTTTGTCTTGATATCCACACTGTTTACAGTAAACCGTTAAAAAATAAATTCTGGTCTAATTTCTGAAGACCCAAATGCCTGCCAGGAAGAGCTCAGTGCAGCCCTCTGACCTGAACAAGTCACCTGACTCTCCAGATTGCCTCAGTTCCTGTACCTAGAAAATGAGATTAGAAAATCGACCCCAGTGGACAGAGAAATGGCTAAAAGAATGATGGTCCATGAACGTGATGTGATATGACTGTGCTGGAAGAAATGATCAGCGTGGAGACCAAAAGGAAGCATGAACTATGCAGACAGAGCCCAGGGCAGTCCAGCGCTTCACACAGCAGCCTACATGGATCAGACAGAACGTCACGTGATTAAAACAGCTGGACGAGGCCCCGGCACCAGCTAAGAATGGGGAATGGGCAATGGGCTGTCCCCTCTGACTGCCGGGATGAGTTTAGCTACGCAGAGTTAGGGGTCTCTGTTATGTGGGATAGCTCCATGGGGAGACAGGGAGAGACACATTCTTTGAGGAAGAGAAGCAGACATGAGATTGGAGTGGCAGCCTCCCCAGGTCCCATCCCTCCAGCCCCTTTCTCTAGGCCAGAGATGAGCCTGCCAAGGGTCAGCAGCCCTGGCCCCTTTCTCTCTGAGGAAGGGCGGACAGCGATGACTGCAGATGGAGACCCAGACAACCTTTGATGCAAGCAAGGCTAAGGGAGAAGTGGAGTTTCCCAGGGCTAGGCAGTGGCCCCAGTCATCTCCCAAGGACAGGTGTCCATGGGAACAGGCCTCAGCTCAGCTCATGGTCTCCATGTCTCATAGCCAGGTGAGGTTAGAAATATTCATAGAAAGATAAGTAACTGTAGAGGTGGGGAATGTGGGAAGAGGCCCCAGATTCGTGAGAGAGGCTGGCACACAAGGATGAGGCCTCAGGTATTGGGCATCTGGGCAGTAAGGAGCCTAAGTACAGCGAGGTGCCGGGTACCTGGTAGATGCTTACTGCTGACCAGTCATTCTTGCCTCATCCATCTTCTCTGTAAGAAGAGCACAAGATACTTTGCCAAAATTTGAATAGACTATGCATTTTTTATCTACTCATTGAGTAATCTTCCCAATGAGACAGCTTCTAGCTGTGTGACCATCACATACCTACATAGTTACCAGAGAGAGAAGCACCAACATCTGGGCTTTCAAAGTTGGGGGGCGCAACAGCTGCCTAGAGTCTCATCCAGCCAAATCATACAATTCTTCCCATAAGGTAGCCCCGAAGCAAAACCTCAAGTCAGGGTGTATATATATATATATATATATATATATAAAATATTATATTAATATGTTATAGTATAGTATAGTATAGTAATTATATTATATTATGTTTATTATATTATATTTATTGTATTATTTATTATATATTGTATTATATTAATTATAATTGTATTATAATTATATTATATAATTATTTTATATATACATATAGATATAAACCTTTTCCAGAGTCAGAAGACAGCACTACCTTCCTGATCCACTGCCTAATTACAAAGTAACAAAAGGTTGGTCTCCTGAAAAACAAGCCTCCCCTAAACAAGCTTCTCTTGTTGGGCTCCAAGTGAGGCAGGGCAAGTGAGGGGCAGAGAAGCTCTTCAAATTCCCTTACCATTACACCCCCATATCTGTAATACTCTCTTTTCTTGCATGTCTTTGTTCATAACCGCTGTTTGTTTTCAGTCTGAACGTACTTTAATATGGACAAGTATCCCATCCAACTGCACCTTGCCTTAGCTTAGTGGCAGAAGCCAAAGAGGGCAGTGAAGGGCGCCTTCATCCACTTACTTATACAAGACACTGCCCCTTCCGTGGGGGAAACAAAGAAAGAAAATGACCATTTGTGGGAGGAAGGGGCCAAGGTGACTGAAGTCTGAAGTTTGATCTTCTTTTCTCCCAGTACTCTTCTCTCTCCCTCATTGCTGGTAACATTTGTAATTATGTAAGGAGGGACAGGGAACTGTCAGGAACTGTCACCTTATGTCTTCAGGACAGCAGAGAGGGCTAGGAAAAAGTCAGCACCCTGAACTTCCAAAAATACAAACAGAAATTACAAGCAGATAAAAAATACAGAGAGAGAAAAATAACGCAATTCAACAGACCGACAGACAGGACTTCTAGCTGTCTGACCATCACATACATACAGTTAGTTACCAGAGAGAGAAGACCAAGACCAAGCTCAGGGTCCTCCTGTCCACCCCTCTTACTTGGGGTCTTCTTCTTCCAGGAGATGGAAGTGAGAGTTTGAAAAAGAGTTCTCCAAAGACAGGCCCAAGAATTAAGGCTCTCAATGCACCTTGGAACAGTAGTCCAGGGAAGGTTCGGGGGAGGGCAATATGAGGGGAGGCCCCTCTGTGTCCTGGGCAAACAGTGAAGGGGAAGCCAAGGGGAGGGATGAAAATCTATGCCAGGTAGCTTTCCTCATCCCTCTTGGGTCCCAGGGGGTAGCCTTGAGGACAAGAAGCCCAGCTCCATTGTGACCCCAGAGGAGAAGGGCTACCAGTGTCCCAGATGTGGGAAGGGCTTCCACTGTAGCTCATACGTGGGCATACACCAGGTCACCCACACTGGGGATAAGCCATATGGCTATGCCTTCTATGGGAAGGGCTTCAGTCAGAACTCTAATCTGAAGCCACACCAGAGAATTCACACTGGGGAGAGACCCTACAAGTGTTTCTGCTGTGGAAAGGGCTTTTGGTGTAGCACCCACATGGCTATCCACCAGAAGAGGCACAAAGGTGAGAAACCCTACACCTGTATCCAGTGTGGGAAGAACTTCAGACATCTTTGGGGGCTCTGTGCCCACAAGAAAAGCCACATGACCCAGAGACACGTCATGAAGTCAGTGCCCTGATGATGCCTTCATAGCACCAAGGGATGGGAATCAGGTCCCTCATTTTACAAGCAGGGAGGGGGAGATCCTTGCCTCAGGTCTCCCTGGAGACACTGGCAGAGCCAAGAAGAGCACAAGAGGAAAGGAAGGGAAGATAAATGAACCAGGGCTTGGTGGAAACACATGTTTCTTGTAGGGCAACTGCTGGGGAATGATGGGGATGATGGAGGCCAAGTAGTGGAATGGGATCTCCTGGTCCTGTAAAGAGCTTGGCCTTGGCCAGAAGAACCACCTTCTGGTGGCCCTGGGAAGTCACAAGTTCTTGGACAGGAACTCAGAATCCAGTCATCCAGCCCTTGGTGATGGAGATGACCAGCTCTCTCCATCGGCCTCAGCTTCATCCCCAATGTGTTTGAGTACTTTGATGGGGGAGAGGGGAACTTACCCCTCCAGAGGCCCCCAATTGTCTTAGGTCTCCCCTCTCTTGCTCTGGCTTCTATCATCTAGATAACAGACCTTCACCTGAGGGAAGACTGCCATGATATCCCTCACTGCCTAGACTTCTCTCTTCTGGGTTATGCCATGTTCTCCAGCCTCCTCCACCAATTCAGCGTCTGGCCCATTCTCTCTTAGATGTTAGGGGAGTGCACTGTATCAATAATGAGATATTCACAACACCCATGATGGTTATGAATATGTTGGTGTAGTTTTGGATCACAAAATGTAGCAAACTCTCCACATGGAAGGCAGCACCAAGGTCTTTATTCAGAAACCATAACACT
>CM053596.1:433375-466726 GCA_028646575.1 Pseudocheirus occidentalis
CCCCCCCCCCCCCCCCGCCTGTGTCTGGGCCAACCCCGGGAGGGCGCCGCCCTCGTAGCACGCAGGCGGCCGCTGCTAATGAACACTGACCCCGCGCCCCGGGCGCTGCCGAGCCTACGTCACATCCGGGGCTTTTCCTCTCCTCAGCTGGGTCTCCTGTTGTCGGCTCTATGGCAACGGGCTTTAAGCCAGGAGGCCCGGCCGCCGCCGGAGCCCGGTGCCTGATGGGAAGTGTAGTTCGACCTGGGCCGGGATGGCCTGGGCAAGGTCTGGGACTAGCCATCTAGCCCACCACGTCTGCCGAGGCTCCGGCGCTTGGCCGGGGCGGCTGTGACCCCCGTGAATAGTGGGCATCTGGGGCGTGCTGTGGATAGAGCACTGGCCAGTCCCGGCACACCGCTTGCCTCAGTTTCCTCATCTGTAAAGTGTGCCGGGGAAGCCGAGGGCCAACCCCTCCAGAATCTTTGCCAAGAAACCCACACAAGTGAGAATGACCCGGGCTGCCAGGGCAGCGAGCCTCTGGCCACTGAAAAGCTGGAGAGATTCTGCAGGGCCCCGTCGTTGGGCCAGGAGAAGCAGCCTAGTCTCTCTCCTGGCCCCTCCTCCCCAGCCGCCTAGGCTGGGAAGGCAAGCAGGGCAATGACCCGGCCCTGTTAGCATTGTCTTCTTCCTGCGGATGCTTCCTGCTTGTGAGCGTGGGCCCCGGGTTTGTGGGGAGAATGGTTTGAGTCTACTCTTCTTACTAGGTCGTCTTCATGTTTTTGCCAAGGGATGTATCTCCTTGCTGCTGTGTATCGGAAGCACACCGGTGGGGGCTTTTGAGCTCCAGGATTAGGAGTATCTAGGAATCCCTCACCCCCTCTGTGTTGAGTGGTGACGCGGACCTCTCGAAGGCATGGCGGCAGAGTAGATGCACGGGCAGGATCCCAGCGTGGCCCCTGCAGCAGATGCTGTCTCTTCTGTGAGTATTGGCCTCACTGGGAACCGAGAAGCTCTTCGTCAGGCTGGTGGCCCTTTACCACTGGAGACCAGGACTGAAAACCAAGACCAAAGCCCTAGCCGTAGAGAAGTCCACAATCGCCCGGAGGTGGAATCATGGAAGCGTGGAGCAGGCAGCTGCTGCAATACCAGGCAGTGTGCTCAGGAGCTCAAAGTCTCCTGGGGATGGTGGTCAACATAAAGACACCCAGGATGCCTGCACGTTCTCTCCATTTCTGGAGAGGAGCTACCATTGTTCCATGGGGATTCAGCTTCCCTCTCACTGCACCAGAAAGGAAGTTGTTTTATCCATACTTGGGACTACCCTGTGACGCAGACGTGGTGATGTAGGATCCCGAGGGCACCAAGGCTTTTTATTAAATGAGACTGGAGGTGTCTTGTAGAGACAGTGTCAGAGGTCTGGGGATTGGGCATTAGAGACAGTGGTGGGGCCAGAAGGCTCAGTTTATACAGGCTCATTGGAGGGAACTAAGGGTGTGAAAAGGGTCAGGGCATTAAAAGGGGCTGATGTGTGCGTATGGGGTCTGAGGTCTCCGTGTATAAATGAATGAAGAAGCATTTAAGTGCTCACTAAGCATATGCTAGGCACAGAAGAGATGTAGAGAGACATGCAAGACAGGGACAAGTGGGTGCTTCCTGAAGGCGGGGCTTGCTCTCACCGTCTCTACCCTTTTCTCTCTCTGCCACCCCTCTGTCTCCCCCCTCTCTCTCCCCCATCTGTCTCTGTCTCCCTCCCTCCCCCTCTCTCTTCCCCCCTCCATCTCCCATGACCAGGAAGAATTTGTTTTTTTAGGGTTTTTTCTTGTAACAAGTGTGGTCAGTCACAAGTCTTGCATTTTATCCGAATTTGATTCCCACCAACAAGGAGGAACGGGTTGCTGGGGGAGGGGGAGGAGAACCTTGAGAATGAATGATCACCCAGAGGTTCAACCAATTGCAGTATATGGATGTAATGGTCCACCATGGCCAGGTGCAAAATGAAGAATGGGGAGAAATCAGAAAGACTTTCAGTCAGAACTGATGCCAACGGAACAGAAGCAGGAGAACCAAGCCCAAATCAAGGGGATGGTGGGGGTGAGGCACATGCTGTGAGACAAGGCTGTTGTTTAGGTCTGCCTAGCTAACCTGTCCTTTGTGCCAAGGTGGGAGCTGTTGGGTACAGAGGGCAGGAGTTTAAAATAAAAATGGGGGCTGGGCTGGGGGGCATGAGGGCATTCTGCCATCTTCAGGAGAGAAGCAGGAATAATCGAATGGTCACCTTAGACTTTGGCAGAATTAAGTGGATCTGGAACAGGTTTCAATGGCCAGGCCCAAAGAGCAGTTACTAATTAGGGCTTGGCAGGTGTCTCCTCCAGGGAAGGTTAAATTGCAGAATTGAGATCCAAAAAGATGCTGACAATACTGGTGACAGGTGACAATACTGGGCAAATTCCAATAGAATGATATTTAATAGAGACGAATGTAGAGTCTTACTCTTGGATTCAAAGAGTCACCTTCACAAATCTAAGATTCCAAAGTTAGCAGAGTGGAAAGGAAAACAGTGAGCTCCCCTCCACACCTCCAGAGAGAGCTGGAAAACTCATGAGACCAAAGCCTGAAAGAAGAATCCGGCGGGGGGGAAGGAAAGCAGTGTTGTTTTTTCCATTCAGGTGTGTCCACACAGAGGAACAGACAGAAAAGTCTGTGAACTCTAGGGATGGGGTCTGCCCAGGAACAGCAAGAAGACATCCTAGATCCATTAAGGAGGGGAAGGGCCTGGCTTTAGGAGAGGGGCTAAATGGCAGCTCTGGCATGGACAAAATTGGGGAGCCCGTACCTAAGACAAGGGCTCCAGGGTAAGAAGCAGTTATGGTTTCTAGGCTGTTTTCTAAGCAAGGATCAAGTTCAGAAGCTCAGACTCCAGAAGCAGAGCAGGGTCTCAGCTCCAGCTTCTAGTCCAGTTTGAAGCCTTCAGGTGAATACCTGGGGCAGGAATCCCAGACCAAAGGGGAGTCTACTTCCATCACTCAGAACCAGCAGAGCTTCCCACCAGGCTGGCAGGAAGGGATAGAGTCCAGCAGCAGTCTCCTGGTGTTCCATAGTGGCATAAGGCCACAGGTGTACCGCTCAGACTCAGATGAGATGGGCAGAAATCAGACTTTGTCCATACCAGAACACTTGAAGATCACTTGGAGTTGGTAGGGCTCCAGGTGGAGCCATCTCTGTGGCGTTCAGGAAGGCCAGGAGCCCTGGTGTGGACATCTGCTAAGCTCTTTTCAGGCTTCCTCATCTATGTTTTGCATACACTTGATTCACCCAACTCTGCAGCTCTAAGAAGCTGTAGCAAGCATGCTCAGCAGCCGTGCCCATGTAAACCATTTCAGCAGATGAGCTAAACCAGGCTGAAGTGATTAGGGAGATGTCTGCCCCATGCATGTGAAATGGAATGGGCAGCTGAGAACAATTTGTCCCATGGTCATGAAGACAACTGAAGCAGGAGCTGCAGAGTGCTCAGAGCCTGGTCAGGCCTTTCAGCTCCGGCCACTGCCAGCTGTCTCAACTTTTACCCTGGCACTGCACTTTGAGGCTCAGGAAAAGAAAGTGAAGAGGACAGCTTTGCAAGAGTCAGCCTCACTTGAAGCAAATGCAAGCAGGATATGATGATGCCACTAGTGCCACCAAGAAAGAAGCCGCAAGACCAGCCCATACAGCTCAAACAAATGTCCAAAGCCTGGCCCTAACAAGTCATACTCAGAACAATGTACACAGTGACAAGACTGTGAAAGCAGACGGCTGTAAAGAACCTAGGGTGGGGTGGCTAGGTAGTGCTCTGAATAGAGCACCAGCCCTTGAGTCAGGAGGACCTGAGTTCAAATCTGGCCTCAGATACTTAACTCTTACTAGCAGCATCACCCTGGGCAAGTCACTGAACCCCAATTGCCCTGCCCTCCCCCCTCCAAAAAGCAAAAAATTAAATTAAAAAAAGGCCTAGGGAGCCATCATGACCACCTGCAATCCCAGAGGCCTCAAACATGCTAAAGGGCTTCCAGGGCAGAGTATTTGTATATGGGTCACAGGGCTTATTTTTCTTGTTTTCTCATTTCAGGGGGAGGAGGCAGGAAGGAGAGAAGGCTTATGTTTGCTGATTAAAAACTCTTAAAAGACAAGTGTAAGATTCAGTTTAATTTGACAAACATCCATTCTGTCTGTACTGCATGCCTTGTGGTAGGCCCTGAGGATACAAACTCTCCTGTATGTTTTGTTGTTCAGTCCAGACATACTATCCATGGTGCCACCTAGCAGCTACCAACCCTAACCATACCATATGGACATAAGTTAATACTGAATTATTTCCAAAGAGAGACAGGAACAGCCACTGGGGGGACTGGGGAAAGGTCTCAGAAGAGGGGTGACTCGTACTTCATAGGAAGCTAGGGGGTTTATGGGATACACTGTGAGAGCTGACTAAAGCCTAAATTAGAGTCATGTGACCAGAGAAAGGGTTGGAGTCAAAAGATATTGTGGAGGGAGAATGGACAAGTCAGAAAAGAAATAAATGCGGAAGAGGAAGAAGAATCAAGAATGGCTCTTGTCGCAAAGACTGATTGACAGGATCGTCATTTCCTCAACAGAAACGGGAATTAGAGTTAGTGAAGCAATCCTGTCTGGAATACGTCAAGGCTGAGATGGCACCGGGACATCAAGATGATTTGGCAGCGATGGAGGTAGAATCCATAGATCATTAGAACTGAGAAGGAGATTAAATGAACTGAGATCAAGTCAAAGAGCCCTCTGCATCTAAACACACACACGGACACGTGCAGACTCCGTATGTGGCTGTCTAGGGCCGCATCCATTCCCCTATTATATACTGCAGTCCAGGGATGGAATGCCACTTCCGCTTCTCTTGCCCAGTTGATTCCACTCATTTACCTCTATTTTTTAACCAATACCAAACAGTTCTGATGGATGCTGCTTTATTTTTAACAGATTTGGGGCTGAAAGTGCCATTTTCCCCTTCATCCCTACATCTTTTCATTAACTCTTGATACTGGGAAAAACTGGTGATGTAAAAAACCAAACTGAAAAAAGAGGAACTCAAGGAAAAGAGAATCACGTTGCTGAAGCTGGAAGGGACCTCAGAAGCCATGCTGACCTCTTCTGGACTCTGCCCTGAGATGAGCAGAACAAGCTAAATCTTCAACATGGCTGTCACACGTGAAGCTCTAATTCTTCAATCCATCCTCACAGGAAAGGAAGGCCTTTTGTCCCTAAGAACCCTGGCTTTCATTTGCTGTCACCATCCTGATACCCTGAACTAAGCCACCCCCCAAGACTGTCTAAGCAAGGAAGAACCTTCATAACCCAATTCTCAGCTGCTGGATCACACTCCTAACTCATACAGAGCCCACATGCCACCAGAACCCCTCAGTTTTTTGCCATGCCATGCCTCTCCATCCTGTGAGCTGCCCATTTTGAACCATTTACAATGGTCTCTCATTTCCACCTCCATGCACTGCCACCTCCTGCACAAAACCTCCCTGTCCTCACCCCTCCTCTTTATGGGCATTAGATTGGATGTTCCTGAGAACACAGCCCATGCCATATATACCTGGGCATCACAGGGCCAACTAGAGAGTCTTGTGCACAGCTGCTGCCTCACCTGCTCCTTTAGGAAGCTGGCCATCCACCTTTCCCAATTCCTTGGGAGGCCAAAGAGGATCTCAACTCCCCCAGAGCTGTTTCTCTGCTGCACTGCCTACTAGCCTGGGGACCCAGCAAAGGGATGGGATGAGTCTCAAAAGTCAGATTTGTCAACCAAACATGAGTTTATTTACTTAAGAGCAAAATCTGGAGTGGTTTATGGAACCGTGGTCATAGCCCCTGGAAACACACCCTCAGCTCCCTGCATGGAGCCATCCACTGGTCACAGCAGATGTTCATTCCTCCCTTCCCTCTTCTTCCATATGGGCTCAGGTAGGCAGATTTCCAACACCCCCTCCTCCTAATTTAGCTGCTTTGTACACTGGTTTCCTCCTTCCACGCCCATGCCCTAGCACAAAAGAGATTCTGGCCGTGGAGCACAGGCTAGGCAGGCCCCCTCACACTGGGAGGCCTTGGAGAATGGGTAGATGGTCTGTCTGAAGACCAGGCTCACCCCCAAGGTTGGCTGCAGAACTCCAAGACCATCTACCGAAACAGGAAGGGGTGAAAGCACCTGCCCAGTGACAGAATCAAGGAAGGTAGAAGGAAGTGAGGGGGCTGGGAAGGTCTCCCTTCTTTACTTTGCACCCCTTTTCTTCTCCTTGTATAGCTCCCGATAGCAGCTAATCACACTGTTTACCCCTCGACACACCTTCAGGCTTCGCTCCCGATTGGGATCATTATCTGTCAGGATCTGCAGCCCCTGGTCAAAGTGGGAGAGGGCTTCCGCCAAATGCTTTGTGGTCAGCTCTGGTGGGGTGGCCAGGGCATTGTCCTGTCCTGTTCCCGGGGAAGGTGTTCCCAGCTCCTCTCCTGACAGGTGTTCCCCATGAGACTGAAGCAGGTGCACAACATCCTCTTCTACCACGCCCTCAAAGCCACTGTGGCTGGTGAGTGTCACTATGTTCTGATGGATTGGCGGCAGGGCTTCTGCCTCAGAGGAGACACACACACACTCTGGCCAGATCTTCTTCCAGACAGCATTCATGGTCGATGGCTTCAGCTCCTGCCAGGCCTTGGCGATGTTGTCCACAGCAGTCATGATGTTGTAGCTTCGCCAGAACTCACAAATGGTGGGCTTCTCTTCCCCATCAGTCTCTTGTATGAGCTGACATAGTGTCCTCTTCAGGTAAAAAGCCTTGAAGGTGGTGATCACCCCTTGGTTCATGGGCTGGATCAAGGCTGAGGTGTTTTTGGGCAGAAACTCCACCCTTACATTGGCAGAGAGGTCATCTAAGTACACTGGATGGCACGGGGCACTGTCCAGGATCAACAGGGCCTTGTTGGGGAGGTTGTTTTCGGCACAGTGCCTCTCCACAGTGGGGCAGAAGAAGTTGGTGAACCACTCCTGAAAGATGCTCATGGTCACCCAGTCATTCCGATTGGATCTCCAGATTACAGGCAGGTTGGGCTTGGAGCAGCCCTTCAGAGCCCGGGGATTTTCAGAAGGGTATACAAGCAAGGGCTTCAATTTACAATCCCCAGCAGCATTGCCTCCGAGGAGCAGGGTCAGATGGTCTTTGGATGCCTTGAACCCCGGCCCGGCTTTGTCCTCCAGAGACACAAACGTCCTTTCAGGTAAACGCTTCCAAAACAGCCCCGTCTCATCAATGTTGAAAACCTGCTGAGGCGTGTACCCACCATCTTCAATAATCTTCCTCAGAACATCAGGATACCTGCGGGCTGCTTCTGCATCTGCTACGGCGGGTTCGTCCGTCAGGAGGACGTTGTGCCGCGCCTTGAATCGGGCAAACCAGCCATTGCTCGCTCCAAAGGTCTCTGTCTGGGCACTCTCCCCATGCTCCCGCTTCAAGGCCTCAAACAAGCTCTTAGCTTTCTCCTGGATGAGCACAGTGTTGATGGGCAGATGCTGCTGTTTCTGGTCTTCAATCCACAGGCTCAGCAGCCTCTCCATGGTGCCCATCACCACGCCTCGACAGCGAGTCAGCTGGGTGGCACTGACGGGAGTGGCTGCCTGAGAGTTGGCTTTGATCTTCTCTCTGTTGACCCGGATGGAGGCCACTGTGGAGGTGGCCAGTCCCAGTGTCTTGGCGATCTGTGTGAGCTTCTCACCCTCCTCAAAACGCCTCAGTACTTCGAGCTTGACATGCAGGGTGATCGACTTGCGGTCTCTCTTGGGGCCCCTAAGCAGTCTCATCCCTGATGCCTTGTGGCCAGACCCTTTCTCCATTCCGTTGGCCCCAAGAGCCTCCCAGCTTTCCTTCCCCCCACCCTTTCCTGGTGCCTTGTCAGGTCTCTTTCCCTGTAAAAGAGACAAATGGTCACTGGCATGAAAGGAACCAGCTGTCCTGTGTTTCCCCCATCCTCCCAGCCCAATGCCAATATCACTTCCTCCACAAGCCATGCCAAAGCTGAATTTCCCCTGCGCAGTTAGTTCCCCAGGGACATGTCAGCATCTCCCAGCTCCTGGCTGGGATGCTCTCCTTCCTCTGGCCCCCTGCCTTCTGTAAGGAGCCTTTTTCTATCCCTCTAGATGATGGTGTTTGCTCACCCTTTCTGACCACTCCTTTCTTGAGATTCTCCTGGTTCTCCCCCTGCATGTCTGACCTCTTGGACTTCAGGTTCCTTGGAGTCTCATCCCTCAATGAGGGACCCTCTCCTAAGCTCATACATTCAGAAATGGAAAAGACCTTCAAGGCCCCTCAGTTTACAGAAGAAGGGACTGAGGCTAGAGATGACTTGCCCACAGTCAGGTGCAGGGCTCTTTCCACTGTGCCCAGCTCCCTTCTCTTGGGGATCCCACCCACATGCACAGCACTCTCCAGAGCCTCAGCCCTGGACTACACAGCACCTTCCCCCTTGCTATCTATCCCACAACCATCTCACACTAGACCTTTTCTCTTTCTGCCATCTCAAGTCAGATTCTTTTTCTCCCTGCCCAGATACACCATTCCCTCTGACCAGGACGACTGAAAAGAGCTTTCAGGCCCCCCTTTCTCCACCCTGCTGCCCTCTTCCCTTTCAGGCACCCTTCCTGCTCACTTTCATTTGAAGTGACCTCTGCCTCCTCCCCAATGACCCAGAGTAGCCCCAGAGCAATGAGTGTAGAGTGTGTGTGGAGCTTGGTCTAAAGGGCGCCTTCAAACCTGGGAAAGGGAAGGAAAAAAGCATCTAGAGAGTGCTCATTATGTGCCAGGCAACATGCCAAGGGCTTTACAATTAGGATCTCATCTGGCCTTCACAACAACCCTGGGAAGGAAAGGCTCATCGGCCCCATTTCATAGTCAAGGAAACAGAAATGAAATGACTTAGTGAGGGTCACTCAGCTAGTCCATGTCTAGATCTGAGTCCAAACCCAATGTTCTCTGGGGTCAGAGGACCAGGGTTCAAATCCCAGTAATGCCAGCTCGTTTGCTCAATTATAAGATAAAGGAGTTGAGGACCCCCCAGAACACACGGCCCCTAAGCCAGTGATGAAAGGACCCAGGCCCCTCCCCAGGATGATTCTGACTTCAAAGTTAAACATGGAGAGCAGACCTGTCAAGTCTGAGACAGGCAAGTGGACAGATTAAGCACTTGTGAAGCACCTACTGTATGTAAGACAAGATGCTACAGTACAGAGGGCACAGATATGATGTGGGGAGGAGGCTGGCAGGGAAGCAGCCTGGAAGCCTGGTTCAGGGCCAGGTGACTGAAGGACAGCCTGGGAGCCTTTGCTCACCAGTCCCGGCCCGTCCCCTTGCATCCTGAACACCTAGCCTCCTTTTATGAAGGGGATTTGGTTTGCTTAGTTTGAATGTAGCCAAAGGGGAGCACTTGGGGACCTAGAGGGCCACATGTGGCCTCAAGGCCGCAGGTTAGATGGAAACTGGCTTCTCTCTCTTCTACCTGTACCCTAGATGGGCCTTCACCTTCCCGGGCCCAGTCTCGTCTTCCTCCCACAATTCCAAGAATCTTCTCTCTGGTCTTCCAAGTCAGACCTCCGGCTGCTTGATGTGGAGGTCTGGCAGATACCAGGCCTCAGTGCCCATTTCTGCCACCTGCTCTGGCCAGGAGGCACTACACCGCCCTCCACGATCCCTGGGGCCCAGGCTTATTCAGGGACTCCTGCGGCTTCCCTCTGGCATCCCCAGTGGCCGGGGACTGGCCCGGCACACAGTGGGTACTCAGTGCACCTGTCGATGCCCTTGGCGGGGCCTCTGACCCCTTGGGGCTGGCGGGGGGTGGGGGTGGGGGGTCCCTCCCAGGCTGGAGGGCTGGGGGAGGGGCCGTGAGCCAAAGTGCTCTCCAGAGCTCTCCTCCAGGGGGCTGCTCACAGACCCCCTGTGGCTTAGGAGGCGAGGATTCAAACACAGGCCCGCAGACCCAGGCCTGCTCGCAGGGGGCTGACACTCGAATGAGGGGGTGCCAAGAAGGGGTGATCAGTGCAGCCCGGAAGGTGACACTTCCGCAGTAGCCCGGGTCAAGGCCAGAAAAGGCAAGAGCCCACGGGGGTAGTCGCTTCCCTCCTCTCTGCACGGCATTCAAGGACTGCCCGCCCTTTGTCATCTGGAGGTTCCAGGGATGCGCGCGCAGCACAGCGGCTCATTGCCACGCCCCCTTCGCCCCGGCCTCCCCAGGCATGCGCGCGCAGCGGCCTGCCCCCTCCGCCCCGCCTCTCGCCACCCCGCCTTCCCAGTCCCTCGGGTTAGGCTCGGAGCGGGCCCGGGCTCCCTCGGCCACCAACCAGCTCCCGTAACTAGCTGGACAGCGCTGTCCTGAGGCTCAGACCCGGCCGCAGCCCGCGGCCCTCGCTCCCCCGCCCTCACCTGCGGACTCCGGGCCAGGCCGCTGGGCACGGTAGCGCATGCGCACGCGCGCCTGCAGCCGCGATCCCTTCATTCTTCCATTCCGGTACAGGGCGAACCTTTAACTGAAGGGGAAGGGGGGGCGGGTTGCCGTGGAGACGCCGGCGCGGGGCGGAATTACCGCCCCAATGCGTTACGTCACTTTCCGAGGGAAAATGACGTATACCTATGGATTTGGGGGCCCAGAATTAAGTAGGCGGAGTAGAGGGTACAAAGGAAGCAGAGAGCTGGGTTAAAAACGCCATCCCAATTGGCCAAGACCAAATCTGGGCTTTTCCCCACCGCCCCGAGGCTTCTGGGAAATGTAGGCTGAGATCGGTTGCCTCATTCGATGTTCCCTGTAGACTACGAGTTCCGGAAGGCCTCGCGTCAGTTGGCCTACGATCTTCCGGTGCGCATGCGTCAAGTTCTACTTGTTGCCCTAGGGGGTAGGTAGGAAAGAAGCGGGAATTACCCCTCACCACCTCCCTCTTCTACGCCTCCCAGTCTCCAGTCCGTCCTTAAAATGCACGTGCTGCACATGCGTCTTGGGGTCCCGGGCAAGATCTGGAGGACCAGTTGGTGCGTTACCTTGACTCCAGCACCCAGAAGTTTTCTCACGCGCGGTTGTGCAGTTCCTCAGCATATCTGCCTAGCGTTTTTGGGTTATCCGCGGGCAGTGGCCTTTGCCATCTGAGGAGTGGAAGTTCTGGGGTCCAGGATAGTTCCCTGGGGGTGGGGGGCAAGAGCCAGGGCCCACCCCTCGGCTTAGAGTTGGAAAAACTGTTGGGAAGGAGAGGCATCGGTGCACAGGGCGATTTAGCGCTTTGGGATCCCCGGCCCCTGCACTGGAGAGTGCAGAGTCCTGCCCGGAGGAGGCGACTCTCAGCAGGAAGCATGGAGGGAGTGGGGGTGGAGGAAGCTGTCCCCGTTCCCAGGGTCTGGGGGCGCTTTGGGATTCCCAGACATGCTCTCAGTGGGGAGGGGGGGGCCGGGGGGGTGGGAAATGTGTGTGGAGGGAGCTGTCCCTGGTCCCAGAACCGGCAGGGGCGTTTCCTTTTTATAAAGTAAATGCAGTTTCGTTTTTTAATGAAAAAGACAGGGGCGACAGCACTGAATAAGAGCACATGCCCTGGAGTCAGAGGACCTGAGTTCAAATTCGGCCTCAAGACACTTAACACAAAAAACTAGCTGTGTGACCTTGGACAAATCACTTAACCCCAATTGCCCTACCTTCCACCCTCCAAAAAGCAACAAACAAAAAAGGACAGGTATTTGTCTAGGAGTCCAGAAATCCTGTTTTCCCCACCTTTGGGAAGCCAGCCCCCCAGGGATGTCTGGGGGAAGAGTGCCCTGCTCCAGACAAAGTACGAGAAAAGATGGGAAACTAACTTTGCACCTGAAAAGCTGGGAGCAAAGGGGGCATCCTGGGCACTGGAAGTGACCACCCCCACGCCAGGCCACAAAGGACTCTGGTGAAAGCAGCCTCCTAGTGCACTGTCTGAGGCAGATGGAGGTGCTGGCTACCCCAGGGGTGGTCAGCCTGCTTGGCCCAAGGGAAAGAGGCACTCAAGTAGAGGGAGGCCCTTCGAAGGTGTTCCAAGCCCTGGCCCAGTGCTGCTCCCAGAAGGGCTCCTCAAGGGCCCAAGTCAAAAATCCTCAGGGTTTTGTTTAGTCAAAAACATCAATATAAGTTTTAGAATTGTTCTTGTGGAGTAAGACAAGAATGTCTATATAGAAAGAGATACCTACCTCCTGCAGTCAACCAATTCTTGTATTCCTGTAGATTTTTGTACTTTGGGTCCAGAATTGAGAACAAGATGATTATGGGCAGATTTAATAGCAAGAAAAGAAAGGGTCCAATGTCCCATCTTGTCATATATGGTATGTCTTTCCTCCCTCTAAGGGAAACACAGAAATGCTAGCCTCACATTTTCCAAAAGAAGAGAAAACATTACAAAATATTTCCATGCTCCATCCCTCACCTCCATCAAAACCCAAGCAAAATTAAAGTACCACACCTATCAAAATCTCAAGAAAAGAGCCAAGGTCTTCCTTAGGATAGCTTTCCAGAGGACTGCTGCTGTATACAGGTTTTCAAGGTTCTAATTCATAGTACTGTGAACTCTATTTATTCAGTAACAAATCAGAGCAAAACATTGGCAGAAAACAAAGTACAGCATTCAGAATGTTATAACTTCACAACTTATCATCACTAAAATGGCCACATAGTTTTCAACAAAGGCAAGCCTCCTTAATTGACAAAAAGTACAAAGGTCAAAGTCCTTTACCCATGGGGTGCAATTAAGGTACAATATCATTAGTCACTATTAAGGGGTAGTGGAAAGTACAAAGGCCATCTACCCCTAGGTCACAAGTGAGTTACAGCCTGGTCAGTCAGCATTAAATGCCCAAGGAGAGGTCTTTTCATCTTGACTGGAGGCAGGCTCTCAGCTTCCATGGTTCCATTTCCATGGTCCCAGCTCCTGCCTGAATCTATCCCACTCTCACCAAAGTTCAAAGGCAGACAGCTCTCAGTTCTTTGTCCAGCTTCTTGTGCAGTTCCTCATCAAGTTCCATTTCCACACTGAAGTTCACAGTGTCTGATTCACCTAAAGTCCTTATTCAAATACAGGAAACCAAGTCCCAGAACCAGAAAGGCAAAGTCATTACAGTAACTATGAAGTTGGTACATATGGTTTAATGCAGTGAACACCCACATTCCCAAGCCTTCACAACAGAACAGATTCTCTCAAGCAGGAATTCTCTCTCACTCACAGTAGCTCCTCAGCCTGGTTCTTGGAAGCTCTCAGCAGAAGTTTCCAGAAGAAAAGTCTCACAGAAACTCCAGCTGGCTCTCAGAAGAAACTCCACCACCATAAGCTCTGTTCTCAAAATCAAAATCACTTTCTCCAACCTGGGCCTCTCCTCCTCAGTCTCCACTGCTTCTTCTAAGAAGTTCTGACTCTGTAGCTTGGGCTTTTCCTTACATAAGGTATTAGCTCCTCCCTGTTCCAGCCCCTTCCTGTTATATGAGGAAGTCCATCCCACTGTGGGATTCACAAGTTCTGGGTCTTAATACTTGACACAATTGTGAGCTTGGAACAAAGTGCTAAGTACCTGTTAGCTTGCCAAGATAAGAGGACCTTCAACTTCCATTACTATTACAACTTGTCCTCCAAGGTTCCAGCTGGTCTCTGCAAGACCCTAGTTTTGGGTCCATTGTCCTCTTTATGAACCACTGAGGAGCCACATTCATATATTCTACATCTCTGCAGGCTTGGGCCCTTGGGATCACTCTTCTTCTCCTTGATCCCCTCTTCTCTCTAGGTTTTCTGGACAACTCTCTCCTGGTTGTTGTCCTGTGTCTCTCACTGCTTCTTTGTCTCCTTGGCTGGATCTGGGTAGTCTAGGTAACTCTTTAAGACCATGCTACCTTGCAGAAAAGGTGCTGGCCTTCTCTGAGAGCTAGAAGATATCTTCACCAGGGACTCTCAGTTTGGGTTCAAAGGAAAATGAGATGCTCCCTTTTTTCATCAATGTGCCTATTAGCCTCTCACTGATTCTGACCAAGTCTGGGGTTGACCTGGATGCTTGCGCATTGCCAGCTTCCTTTTTTGCACCAACATCAGAGGATGAGTTGGCCTTTCCTCTCGTGTCCCTGGCCCCATCTCGTCCTCTCTCCAGAGGCTTGCTCCTCCAGCCATTTGTCCATCTAATGTTTCATCTTTGCCCATCTGCCACCCGTCCACCTTTCCCTGCTGGCTACAAATGGCACAGCTCTTATCCATCCTAAACCTCCACTCTATCTTTCCCCCTGCTTCTCTCTAGCCCTCTTCCTGATGCCCTTCTTTCTCCCCAGGGCACCACCTTCCTTCCACCCCACACTGGCAAACCTGAAGCTGTCTCATCTTCCACTCCTCTCACTAAAACCAAGTGTCAGATGCTATCAATTCCACATCTTCAGCATCTTTCAGATCAGTCCCTTTCTCTCTGGCGAGGACTGTTCTAAAGGAGAATGAGCCACCTGAGGAAACAGACTGTTCCCCTTTATCTGGAGCACTTCCTGCAAGGAACGTCACAGCCCAGAGCCCTGTTAGGGTATGAACTTGATTTTGGTGGTCACCACGTTCCCTCCCAAATCAGAAATTCTATGCTTCTACCTGCTGCAGCCCCTTCATCTCACAGGGGAAAGCTCTCTACCAATATTAACTTTGTTTGGTCCTTAGAGCAGCCTTGGGTGGGCAGGTGGTGTTGTCATAACCATTTTATAGTTGAGGAAACTGAGGCAGACAGAGGGTTAGTAGCTCACCCCAAATCACCAGCTAGTATCTGAGGCCAGATTTGAACACAGGTCTCCCAGCCTGCTCCCTCCACTGTGCCACTGATTACCTCCTTGCAGTGTGGAAAACTGAAGGCCAGAGGGGTGAGGGTCTTGCTTATAAGGAGGGGGTGGACAGTGGAGGTAGGTGAAGACAGCAGATGACATTCAGGTTGGGTCAGGGCCCAGGGAGGAATATGTGAGGAAGGGAACTGCATGTCTAAAGTCTTTCTGAATCTGAAGCTGGGGGGGGGGGGGGAATAATAGAGGTGGCTCCAAACCAAGAACTTTCTCAAAACCAAGCCCAGTCAGTGATCCCCCAGACGGGTGTCCCGTACCTGAGAATCCTTAGACTGGATAAAGCTAGGAAGTAGAAAGGAGGTGGGTGGGGGGGGGGGGGCGAGGGGGAGAGGGAAGCCTGTCCAGACCTTGTTCTTCACAAGGAGCCACTGGAAAGAAGACTGGTTAGAAAGGTCATGAATCAGGAAACTTGCCCAAAGTCTCCATCCTGGCTCACTCACCCACTGCCCCCCAAGAAGAAAGCAATGAGATATCTGTCAACAAGGTTTCTGTCAGACATCAAATCTTACTGGCATGAAAAAGCCATATGGGAGAGAAGCCCTGGGAGGGGCTGCTGTTAGCCACGGCTCCTGGACTCATGCCAGGCTCCCTCCAGAGCTTCTGGCTCCTGGAACAAAGACTCTACCCTGAGGAGAAGCTCTGTCACTGGTACCTGGCTGATAAATGGGGCAGCAGGGTATAAAGCCAAGCTCTCCTGAGGGCTTGTGAATAACTTCAAGGTTCTGATCACATAGTATAGTGAGCTCTCTATTTATTTAGCAGTAAACTAAGGCAAAACATTCACAGAAACCAAAGTACAACATTCACAGCAATATAACATATTACTAAAGTGGCCATATAGTCTTAAACAAAAGATATCATTCAGTAAGTCACAATGTGAATTGATAAATATAAAGTCCCCATCTAAAGTCTTTTTTTTTATCTTAATTTGAGACTGGCTTCCAATCATCTTTAACTCAGTCATCCTTAAATAGCAATCATCCTTAATGGGTACAAAGTACAAAGGTCTCCCCCCCCCCCCACCAAGTCACACTGTCTTCATCTCTCAGCCAGCACTAAGTACCCAAGTGGATACTGCCTTCCAAACTCCTGGCTCCTCTTCCATGCTCCCAGCTTCCGGGTCTGATCCAGCTACAAGAGTTACAATATTCACACATGTTGTCAGCACCATCATCTCAATTCACTTTATGCCTGTGAAACCACAAATCAATAGACAGGGTGCATCTGTCTGACAAAGTAACACAAACATAGACCAACACAGAGCAGAGTGCTGGACACCACAAGTGTTCTCCTCAGCTCTGCTCAGTCCCAGCTCACACTCACGCGCTAACATCCTCAGCTTCTTCCTGTTCTGGCCTTTGGCAAGTTCCTCCCACTGCATCACAGGTTCTGTCTCTAACAAAGACCTGATACAGTCGCTGGTGATGCTGCAAGACGCTTGAATAACTGAAACAAGGTGCTAAGGACCATTTCTGCTTGCCATTACATAGGCTCAGCGCCCGTACTGGAAAGGAGCCCCCAGAATCTCCCAACCCTGGAGAGTGAGGTAGAACCATCTTCAGCAGCCATTAGGTCCTGGGGAGGAGCCCCCTGAGGCTAAGGAAGCTGGTGGGGGGGAACTGTCAGTGGCAGGAGAGCTGTCCACACTCCCATTGCCTCAGCACTTAGAATCTAAGGAACATGGTGGGCACTGGGGCTAGCAGCAGCTCATTCATCCCTGGAGAAGCCACCAGAGTGATAAGCCCTGGGAAGGGGCAGGCAGAGACTGAGCACCAGGACCTTGGAGAGGGAGAGACCCTGGCAATGGAGGCAGCAGGGGAAACCTTCCAGCTGCACTCTAAGCTCAGCTCACGCCTGAGCATCCACAGTGGAAAGAACAAGACCCAGTAGAGGCTAACACCCTGAGACTTATACTTGGGAGGTGTCATGGTAAGGGCAGCTGAAACTCCTCCCTGCCCCTTCACGGCCTCACTGGGAGCCCAGCAAGAGCCGCTGGCTTGGGGGAGGCTTGTTTTTCAGGAAGGCCCACACGTTGTTACTTTGAACCAGGCAGTGGGTCAGGAAGGTGGTGATGTCTCTGACTGTGGAGAAGGGTATATATACCCTGATGTGAGGTCTGGCTTTGGGGCTCGCTTATGGGAAGAGTTGTGTGATGTGGGCAGCCATTGAGCCCCCGGGCTTTGAAAGCCCAGATGTTGGTGCTTCTTTCCCTGATAACTAACTATATGTGTGTGGTGGTCAGACAGCTAGAAGCCGTCTGCTAGTCTGCCGAATTGTGTTTTCTGAAGTTCAGGGTGCTTTTTCCCCTGAACTAAGTGAAGGATATATATGTGTATGTGTGTGTATATGATTAAAGTATGATTGTTAACCCCTTTTGAGTTGTTTTCCTTTAGAAAAGTAGATCAAAGAACCTGTGCTAGCGGCCAGCCTGGGTATGCTGGGGTGCTTGGTGCTACACAAGGTCAGAAAACTAGACTGAGGACTGCTAGAGATCACAGACTTGGCCTTGGTGGGGAAGAGCCTTCCAAGAGTGCAAGATGGGGATGGCTGACTGAGGAAGAGGCAGCGGAGCTCTGCTTGGGAAAGACGAGTCCCTTTGCAGTCTGGTCCCTCAGGTCAGGATGGGCAGAGCCACAGCTCAGAGCCATAGGCCACACCTAGAAGGGACCCAAGGGGTTCAGAAGAGTGACCAAGGTGGTGGGCAGGCACTTCAGGAGAAGAAATTGGGGAGGCCTGAAGAGCTTTGGGAGTATACAGCTCCCTGTGTGCCCTCTGCATAAATGAACTCTGTGGGCATCCCCAGTGGGTGCTCATGGGAAAGCGCACCTTAGATCTGCACTCAAGATGTCCTACTGCTGTTTTGCTTTTTTTTTTTTTGGAGGGCAATGTTAAGCGACTTGCCCAAAGTCACATGGCTAGTTTTTGTGTCAAGCATCCGAGGCCAGATTTGAACTCAGGTCCTCCTGACTCCAGGGCTGGTGCTCTGTTCACTGGGCAACCCAGCTGCCCCTGCTGTTTTTCTTAATATGCCACTTTGGGCTGCTGCTTTTGCTTTAGGCCAGCCGTTAGCCAGCTGAACAGCGGAAGGTACAGGTCAGTGGGAACACAGCGCAGGGTCAGAGCCACCAGTAAACATTTATTCAGCACCAGACAGTCTCATCAGTACATACTTTACAGTGAAGTGGGTCTCATTCCATCCTTACAACAACTCTGTAAAGTAGGGTACTATCATGAGCCCATTTTACAGATGCAAAAACTGAGGCTAAAAGGGGTTAAGTAATGTCTCACAATCAATCCAAAAGTATTTATTATGTACCTTCTATGCACTGTCAGGTGCTGGAGATTCAAGTACAGAGAATAAACAGTCTCTGCTTGCAGTGAGCTCCTGCTCTAGTGAGGAAGACACCATGTACCACGGATGAAATATAAGGTTCTTTGGGAGGGGACATAGCTGGCAAGCATCCAACCTTCTATCCACTAAACCACCCAGTATCTGAACACACCTGTGACAACACTAAAGCTTCTGTATACAGCCAAAGAAGTGGGGGGGGGGGTGTAAAGCGGCGCATAGATATATACATAAGCAGAACTATAGAACCACATTTTTAAAGTCCTCAGAACTAGAAATTTTGAAAATCAAAGGTATAAAATTGAAAATAGAAACCCATTAATTAAATAAAGCTAGGAATCTTTGGGGGGGGGAGGAGCAAAGCAATAGGGGTTAAGTGACTTGCCCAAGGTCACACAGCAAGTGTCTGAGGCCTGATTTTAACTCGGGTCCTCCAGACTCCAGGGCCAGCACTCTATTCACTGTGCCACCTAGTGGCCCCAAGGAGTTATTTTTAAAAGCTAATAAAATGGTTACTCTCCTCTTTTCAGCATTCTGACCCCCTGGCCAATCAGTTCCTTTCAACACCGGTCTCTTGTGTCCTGCTAAGCCTCAGCCTTGGATCATGCTCACCCTGCTCCTCCTCCTGTGCTACTGAATCAGTCAGGAGAAAATCAGGAATCCACATTGCCTGGGCCCAATCCAAAGCAACGTCCCATGATCTCAGCTGGGCCCTCACTGCTCTCAGCCAACCTTTCACACCACCTTCCTTGGCTCACTAGGCCACTCTCTCAGCTGAGAATGTAGAGGCCATTCCCAGAGAGCTTCCTCTCCTACCCTCATCTCCCATCACCTACATGCCTTCTGCCCATGGTTCCTTTCTCACTCCTGTCTCCCATGAAGATATGGCCATTCTCCTCACCAAGGCCAGTCCCTTATCATAGTAAGCACCCTAGCACACCCAGGATGGCCTGCTAGCACCGGTTCTTTGACCTGCTTTGCTAAAGGAAAGACAACTTTTAAAGGGGTCAACAATCTTTAATTGCAGATAATCCAATAGAAAGAAATTAGTACAGAGATTCAGCAGACGGCTCTATTGTCTGAACAAACTAATACAACCACCTACATACACCACAGGATCAGGAGAGCACAAACCTCTGAGTTGTGGGGAAGAGGAGGTGGGGCTCTTAACAAACGGCTACTCGGAGTTCCATCCAGGGAATCAAAAGGTCCTTCTCATGAGTGAGCCCCCAAAGTAAAATACCAACCTACCAGTTTTCTGCTAATAAGCCCAGAGCCAGAAGGCATCACAAATTAGCTTAGTACCAAAAGGTGTGAAAGCCATTCTCCAAGCCAGCCTTCCAGGAGCCAGTTCCACTTTAGGCAGCTTCCTCCTCGATGGGCTCCATTTGGCTCAGGATGGGTCGCAGCTCTGACTGCAATACCTGTGTACCCTTAGACCTGGGAACATGGCTCCTGATCCAAGGAAAAGGCGACACATGAGGTCACATGGGCCTATTAATGAGTAAGGTCTTCCTTTTCCATTAACATTATACCCCTCTACAGCACAGGTGACCCCTCCTTCTCCCACCACGGCTCTGCCACTGATCCACCTATCCCTGTCGCCTCTCTCTCCTCATGGCTCAGCTCCCCGAATGGATGCCCCACTCCATCCCTGCACCCTCCAGGCTGACTTCTGATCCTGCTTCTCCCCTGTGCTGCCCACTCCCGGTTCCCCTCCGGCCCATCTGCCGCATTGTAATCTCTTTTGTTGGATTTTCAAGGACAGGAATACCTCAGAACTCTGGACTAGGCTCTCTCCTCTTCCTGCCTATGCTAACTGAAAATTTTATCTCCCGCCTCCCAAGGACTTAATGATCATCTCTGTGCAGTTGACCCCCAGGGCTACCTGTCCAGCCCAAATCTTTCAGATTACCTCGTCTCATATCTCTGCCAACTAGAAACCTCATACTGGATGTCACCCCAAACGTGAGTTCATCGTCCCTCTCCCTAAACTCTTCCCTCCAACATGCCTATTGCCTTCAAAGGCACCACTATCCCTTCAGACTTGAGGAAAGAGCAAGAGCTACCAAGGAGAGCTTTCCCAGAGGGGAGTGGGTTACCTGGGAAGGGATTGAGAAAAGGTCTGACAAATATCCCTTTACTTGGGGCTGAGAGACTCCACTTACTACTTGCCCTGAAAAGTCCTGGGTCAGCTAAACATTGGCCCCACCTCCCACTCTCCAGGGTTCTCTCTGTCTTGGGGTAGGTGCATCAGCCCCTGATGTAGAAATGTAACTGGCCCAAAAGACCTGATCTCTCTTGCAGGACACTGGCATTTAGAGAGGTACATGAGTGCCCCTAAGCCTTCACCCCAACTGGCTCCTCCCCACTATGTCAGTCTTCCAAGGCCTAGCTTCCACTTACCACACACCACTACTGAGGCCAAGGCAGAATGCTGGCGTACCACCCCCAGTTCTCTGGGTTGAGAGTCAGTGGCAGGGAGGAAAAGAAAATTCCAACCCAATTTTTCCATTGTTGGGGACATACTTTGGAAGTGTCATAAAAACAACCAAAAGGGGAGCTTTCCTCTCAAGTGTTCTTGGCACATTCTTTGTCATGGCTGCCAAGTGGAAAGCCCTCAACAGCCACCAGGGGCAGGCCTGTTGCATTTGCTGCAGACTTGGTGGCAGTGGCCTGTTCATGAAAGGGTCAGCAGGCTAGTCAGGTAAGGGTGCAGACTTAGTCCAAGGAGAGTGAGAAGGTAGAGAAGACCCAGCCTACCCTGGCAGTGCCAGGGAGGAAAAGCCTGCAGGGCGGCTGCAGGAAGGGTTGGAGGAGCTTCCTATGTTCCTGCTTGGACACTCATTTATTCTGAAAGCTGAAAGAAGGCTGACCACAGCGATGCCAGCCCCAAGCCGAGGTCCTGTGGTAAAACGTGCTCCCCATCTCCTGACCAAGAGGCGGCCGGCAAGGAAATCTGTTCTGTTGGGACTGCACACGTCTCACACGAGTGGCTGCTCCCTTGTTTTCTTCCAATATAGGGAGGGGATGAGTGGAAAAGAAAAGTTTTGTTCATTTAGAAAAATTTTTTAAAGAAATTAATTTTGGGCAGCTAGTAGAGCACCGGCCCTGGAGTCAGGAGGACCCGAGTTCAAATCCAGCCTCAGACACTTGGCACACTTACTAGCTGTGTGACCTTGGGCAAGTCACATTTGCCTTGCCTTCCCCCCCCTCAAAAAAAAAGAAAAAGCAATTAATTTACTTCAAAGTTCCTTCTTCCATTGGTGAGTTCTTCAGGGTAGCCTTGTGCCCCTGGAATGTCTCAGCCCCCTTCTCCCAATGGGGAGCTCCTCCTCTCTCCTCGGCATTGGGGACACAGCTGAGCCACAATGCCAGCTCATGGCACCTTCAGCCGCTCCCTTGCTTTTGTGCCCATCAAGATGTAAGCTCCTTGGGAGCAGTTGTCCTTTCATGTTTGTAACATTTAGCACAATGCTGGGCACTCAGTGAGTGCTAATAATGCTTGTCTTCCTACAGTTCCTATGCTTCTCTGTGGCCTATAACAAATTATCTGTTTTTAAAAGCCATGTCCAGATGCTCCCTAAGGGTGTGCCTGGGGGGTGGGGGTGGGATGACCAATAAAAGAACAGTGCACCCTCCACATCCCCCACACCCTGCCTAGGGGAATCAGCCCGGCTCCCACTGCAAGCTCTCCTCACTGACCCCTGACCACAGTGGCCAAACGTGGATAATGTAGCAGACAGCTGGCTGCGGGATCTGGAAGCATGCCTGGGCCTGAGGGACACAGCAGATGAAGCAGCTTCACTCCTTGCTCAGGGGCCTCCAGGTGCCACCATCCCACAGGCTGTGAAGTTTGCCATTGTGTGTCTGCCTTGTGGGGGGGGGGGGGACCTCCAACTGGACGTCTTCTCAAGTGTGAATTGCTGTGTGGCCTTGCTTTGGACTCCCTCTGTTTCCTTATCTGGCAAGAGCTGGATCTCACTGGGGTCCCACAACCCTGAGAGGCAGGTGATAACATTAATGCCATTTGATAGATGCATAAACCGTGGGTAAGGACAGACCAGCTCAGTCACACAGCTCAGACACATCAGTGGCAGGACCCTAAGCTCTGGGCAGAGTGCCCCTCCCCACCCCGAGGCAGGGCCAGAGGGCCAAGGCTGGCCCCAGCAGGCTCTGCCTGGGTCACTGGGCTCCAAGAAGGACCCGGAGGGAGCCCAGACCTGTTGGAAGTCAAGCAGTCTTGAGGAAGACCCTTCCTCACTCCAGTCTTCCTCAGTTTATCCCTGAGCCAACTCAAGAGCCTAAACAAGGGGACCCCCCCCCCAGGCTGAATGAGCCACCTCATGTCTTCCCTCCTCTGTAGACCACTACCACAGCAGGCCTGCTCCCTGTGGAGACCCTCCCATCTCCCTGAGGCATCCTGCGATATTGCCCAGAAAGCAAGGATCAAGAGGGGGGCCTTGCCAAATCCTCTCACCCATACTACTCAGCCGAGGGGTTTAATTTTCACCTCTTCATCCCACCAGGCAGGGAAGAGGCCTCAAAGGGCTTGTTGAATTAGATGAGGGGGAAAAAAGGAGGAAGAAGGGCAGAGGGAATGGAGAAGACACGGTGAGATGCCCCTCAGCTGAGACCCTGCCTCCTATTTTGGAGAAACAGCTGAGGCCAAAAACAGCAAGGTCGCTCTCCGCCCTCTTCCTCTCTCAGTGACCCCTTCGGACAGTCTCCTCCTTCCCCGTCCCCTCTCCTCCAGCAGATCACCCCAGCCACCTGTTTCCAGTCTATCCCTGACCCCTTCCAAGCTGCCCAGGTCTCACTCTTCTCCCTCTTGTGGCTGCTGGCATCAATGGCCCCACTTCCTCTCCCCTTCTCAACCTTCCAATCTGGCCTCCACCCAAAGAGCTTTCTCTAAAGAGACCCATGGTCCCTCTATTGCCCAATCCAGGGCCCTTCCTTCTAGACCTCTCTGGGCAACCTTGGTAACTAAATAACACAGACCCCCCCCCCCAACAAATGGCTTGCTGCCTCAGTCACACTGAGGCCTGAGAAAGAAATGCACCAAAAATGCCATGGACTCCACTGCTCATCACAGCCCTAGACCTCTCTGATGATCCTCTTTGAGAAGGACAAACAACAACCGCACAATATGCGCAGTGGCCTCTGACAATGACCAGTCACTTCACTGGTCTGCCTCGGTCTCCTCAACTATGACATGGAAGTCATAATAGCCTCTCCCTTGTAGAGTGCTCAGTGTGGCACCTGGCTTCTCCTGCTTTCCCTCCTCCTCATCTGACCACTCTTTCTCAGCCCCCTCGGATCCTCCTGGCTCTCTCACATGGTGAGCTCATCATGGCACACTAGTACAATGGCCAGCCCTCTCAACCCTCCCCCGTTACTGCCCAGGGCATGGTCGCCTCAGTTCCTCAGGCTCACGCCCATGCACAGTGAATCCACTGACAGATCCCGTGCAGGCTCCAGCCAGGGCCCTTGCTCCAGCCCAGTCAAATCCTTGGCTGCCAAGATGACCAAACTCAATCCTCTGGCCCTTCTTTCCCCTTCTCTTCAGTGGCCTGAAGACCCTCTGACCCCCCCAATCTCCATCCTCCCCCCCAGACTAGGGGTCTCCCCCATTGGACCATGGGCTTCTTGAGGGCAGCCCCCCTGTGCTCAGAGGCCTCCTGGCCTGGAGAGTGGACTCCTTTGGGAAACAGCCAATACTGCCCACCACCCTCCTGCTGGAGGTTGTGGAGGGTGTCCCTGGCACCACCCAGAAGCTAGGCCTCATTTTCTGTACCCTTTACTTTACTGATGCTTTAGGGGAACCAAAGCTCTCTCCTCTGGGTGGACTTGCTCTTGGGGAGGCTGTAGATGCTGGGGAGAGGGGTGAGAGAGCACAGCTGGAGATGTTTCCGGACTGGCAGAGCCCCCGCAGAGCTCACGTGGGAAGCGTGACTGGAACACGGCCAGAAGGGACAGCCAAAGTCTGACGTGGAACCCAGCTGGTGGCCACCACCATGGGGCCAGGGCCAAACCGGGATGGCGGGCCTGGGCAGAGAAGAGCAAGGGGGTCACTGGGGTTCTCCTCCCACTCTCCCCCAGGGCCCTGGGGTGTCAAGGAGGTAGGGAGTCCCCAGGGCCTCACCCTGAAGGGTGCCGTCCTTCATACTGCACCTGCTGAGCGACTGTCTCCAAGTCCCATCCTTGATCTTCGACCAGCATCCCCCCTGAAAAGGCTCGGGGTTCTGCAAGTTCCCTGCTCACCCCAGACAGGGGGGCAGACTGGATCATTCTGGGACACAGAGTCCAGCTGTGGCCATCCTGTGACGCAGGGGAACCCAGGCCAGAATAAAGGGAGCAGGGGGTTGGGGTGGCACTGAAGCCAGAAGTGGAGGAATTAGGACGGATCCCCTGGGAGGAAAGTCTGGGCAGGGCAAGGAAAGTGATACCCAGCTCTCTCTCTCTGAAGTCCTGGGCCGGGGGAGAGAACAGGAGCTCTGGGGAGGCAAGGACTATATCCATGGGGAAGGCCAATCCCCTGCGTCTGGAGGGGCTGAATGGCAAAGAATGGAGCAAGCCCCGGCAGGACAGACTGGGGTCAGAGGCCAAGGGGGCCTCCAGCAGCTGGGGAAACTGGGCTTTGGCGGCACAAGGCAATGGGCAGGGGGGAAAAACAGAGGATGCCTTTAGACGTGGGGATCTAGACCTCAGGGAACGGAAGGGCTTGGGACTTGAGGAACCAGGGTCTCCCTTAGAGGGGTAGAATCTGGGCCCCAGGAAAGAAGTTTTTTTGCCTCTAGAGGAGTTGGGGCTGAGGGCAATAGGTTTCCACTTCAGGGGGTGGGCTTTTAGCCAGAGAGAAGGGGACAGAGGCCTGCAGGAAGATGAGCTGGCCTTGGTGGGAAGGGCTCCCTTAGGCAGGGGGTGTGATTTGATCAACAGGTATCCTGGCTCTGTCCTAGAGTAGGAAGGACTGGCCCTGGAGAGAAGGGGTCTCCCTTTCAGGGGGTGCCCTTGGGGCTGAAGGGAAGTAAACACACTACAGAAAGAGGTGGCAGGCTCCCCATGCAGGAGAGGAGATCTGCTCTCAGAGGAATGGGAGGGTCTCTGAGCACAGGGAGGAGGTGTCCCCCTGAGGGAGCAGCTCTGGGGCCGGGGACAGCCCAGCACCCTGTATCGAGAGGGCTTGGGGCTCTTCAGCAGGCAGGCTTGAGGCCCCGGGGAACTGAGAATAGCAGAGGGAGAGCTGGCGCCCACCTGCGCAATGGGGCCCTGCTGGAGCCTGAGGAGCTGGGAGACTGGGGGCAGAAACAGCAGCCTGCACCTTACGGTGCTGGGAGCCAGGGAATAGGGGGTCCCTGAAGTCAAAGAGGGAGGGGGTCCTTTGCAGAGGGAGAGGCTGGGTCTGGATGAGAGCACCGTCCTGCGGCGGTTGGAGACCAGGACGGGGGGCACGGCCTGACACAGGAGCTGGAACGGCATGGGGTACCAGAGCTCACCCCAGGGATGGGGCTGAGCCATAAGTCCTTCAAGGCTCCCTCTGGGCCTGGCCGCGGTACCTAGGGCAGAGGGGTGGGCAGAGGGTGGAGGAGGGGAGGGCCTACCCCCCCATTCATCCCGTCCTCCTCCCTCTCTTTCTCTTTCTCTCTCTCTCGGCTCTTCATCTTCACCCCCCCCACCCTGGGGAGGGCAGAAGGGGGGGAGACACCTCCACCCAGCCAGCACCAACAGAAACATCTCTGTTACTGAGTCCTTTCAGTCCTCACCCCCTTGGGATGAGGCAGTGTCTCTTGGCAGAGATACTAGAGGAGTCTGCCACTTCCTCCTCCATCTCATTTGACAGATGAGGAAACCGAGGCAGACAAGGTCAGCCAGCCAGCAAGCATCTGAGGCTGGATTGGAACTCAGGCTCAGCTGCACCCCGTTGCCCTCCCCATCGCTGGCCGTACGTCAGTAAATGAGCATTGTGTTCCGGGCAGCGTGCACCGGAGCCCCGTTTTGTACGCCGCCCCGCTCAGCACCCCCGCCATGGGGGCCGCCCCCTCCCCCCACAGAACCTAGGCAAAGATGGCTCAGGCTTTCTAGGCGCGATACTCCCCCTAAACAAGAAGGAACACTCCCAAACGCCACAGGGGGTAGCACTCAAGCAGGTCCCGCCCAGCAAGCGTCATCGCCCCACCCCCCCACTGCGCTACCCAGAAGTCAGCGCGTAGACTCCTTGCCCTTTCCCACAGTGCTCGGCGGGTCGGCTCTTAAGGGTAGCGGAGGCCGGGTTGCCATGGAGACGAAGGCCCGCCTCCGCCTCCGTTCCGGGAGGCCTTCTCACCTGCGGTCACGATCCCGGGGCTAACCGCTTCTGGGGCGGTGCGCTGCGCTCTCGAAGACTAAAGGGCTGGCGCGTTGCCATGGCGACTCCCCTACGACGCCTCGCCTGCCCCTCCTCCCGGATTGCAGTTGTCATGGAGACCGAAAGGCAGGAAGCTGCGGCTAAGATTCGCTCGTCCCTGCCTATTCCGCATTTCTGGGCGATCAGTATAAGGCCAACGCCCCGGCCCCGCCCCCGGCGCCTAGTACCCGACGACTATTGGCTCGGTGTGCCGTCCCTCTGGGCCTCCTCCAATGAGCGGTCACCATCTTTCACGTGCAGCTCCCACCACGGTGGGGCCTGCCTAAACTGACAGCTGACAGCCATGCCCCGCCCCTCGGTGTGCACAGAGCTCCCTAAAGACTAGTAACTGCCTTTTCCCTCCTCCCGAGGCGCGGTTGGCCCCTGAACCACCGCCTCCCCCTACCGCCACCCATCAACAGCCTGCCTCCGCACCCCTCCCCCAGCCAGCTCGGTCGGCAGCCCGCAGGTCAAACTCCTCCGGAAGCGCCTGAAACCTCCGCCCGGAAATGGTCCGGCGCGGTCCCGGACTGCGCGCCGCCTCTGCGCATGCGCGCCGCGGGGCCGACAGCGGCCAGAGCCGAAGAGAGGAAGGCGGTGGCGGAAATCACCGAAGCGACGGGGCGCCCCGAGACCGTTGTCGAGGCCCTCCGCGATCGCCCAGGTCGAGGGTCTGGCCCAGGCCAAAGCCGGCACATCGTCTGTAAGCGAGAGAGAAAGAGGGACACAGGGAAGGAAAAGGAGAAAGAGAGAGAGAGGGGAGAGAAGAGGCAGCCCACAACCCGATCTGGGGCTGAGGAGAAGGAGAGGAGGGGGCGGGACAGAGAGCAGCCGCCGGGCGGGGGGCGGGGCGGAGCCGAAGCCCGCTTCCGAAGGCAACCGAGCGAAGCCGAGCCCTTCCGGACGGAGTCGAACACTTCCGAAGCGGACCGAGCGAGCTACGGGTGCCGAGACGGGCCGCGCGGCGCGGCGCTGAGCTGAGCGGCCGGGGCCGGAACGCGGAGGAGCCGGGCCGGAGGAGGGGGCGGGCAGGCGGCGGACAGCGGGCAGGGGCGGCCGGCCGGCCAGGGCCCCGAGGAGGAGGCGGCGGCGGCAGGATGATCAAGCTGTTCTCGCTGAAGCAGCAGAAGAAGGAGGAGGAGTCGGCGGGCGGCACCAAGGGCAGCAGCAAGAAGGCCTCCGCCGCGCAGCTCCGCATCCAGAAAGGTGCCCTAGGGGGGAGGGACGCAGGGTGGGAAAGGGACGCCCCGCCCCCACCCCGGGAAGCGAGAGACACCCCCCCACACACACCCAACCGAGGGCATTGGCGACCCTGCCCCTACCCAGCTGGGGGCGTCAGCCGCCCAGCCCCCAAACTGGGAGCCCGGGGACCCCCGCTGCCCCGAGGCCTCCTCCACCGAGGGGGTAGATGAATGGCCCCAGATCACCGCCCCCCTCCTCTCCCCAGACATTAATGAGCTCAACTTGCCCAAGACTTGTGAGATTGACTTCTCGGATCAGGACGACCTCCTCAATTTCAAGCTGGTCATCTGCCCCGATGAGGTGAGCTCCGGCCCCCAGGATGAGCGCCTTACCCCCCAGGCCTGGGCACTCCTGGGCCGGGAGGTGCGTGGGGTAGGCAGCCGAAGCCCGCTTCCTCCCCCATCAGCCTCCCCCCTTCCCTTTCCCTTCTTTTCCCAGGGTTTCTACAAGGCTGGCAAGTTTGTGTTTAGTTTTAAGGTAAGTCTTCTGAAGGGGGGGTTAGCGCCCTGAGGGAGGGGCCGAGGGGCCCTGATTGCTCCTGTCTGTCCCCAGGTTGGCCAGGGTTACCCCCACGACCCCCCCAAGGTGAAGTGCGAGACCATGGTTTATCACCCTAACATCGACCTTGAGGGCAACGTCTGCCTTAACATCCTCAGGTGAGGGAGGTGCCCCCAGCCCCCCCCTCCCCCCCCCCCCCACACACACACTGACCCTCAGAGGAGCCCGTGGGCCCCGGAGGTCAATTGTGAAGGAAGCCGGTAGGGTAGGGTGTGAGGGTACAGCGGCGGCCTGGGCCGTGAGCCCGTAGCAGGAAAGGGGGGCGGGGGGGGCTTAACCGGCACCGAGAGCCAGCAGGAGGGGTTAGAGGGGCTCCAGATGAGGAGCCCCTTTGGGCCCCGAGCTGCTGCTTAACTCGGGATGGGCTGGGGGGCTTTTCCGTCCACAGAGAGGACTGGAAACCAGTGCTAACGATAAACTCCATCATCTACGGGCTGCAGTATCTGTTCTTGGTGAGTCAGAGGGGGCGGCCGGGACCGGGGGGCGGGTCGATGTGGGCGGGGAGGGGATCTCTGCCCGCCTGACCGTCCCCGCGCCCGCAGGAGCCCAACCCCGAGGATCCCCTGAACAAGGAGGCGGCCGAGGTCCTCCAGAACAACCGGCGCCTCTTCGAGCAGAACGTGCAGCGCTCCATGCGCGGCGGCTACATCGGCTCCACTTACTTCGAGCGCTGCCTCAAATAGGCGGGGGCGGGTGGACGGACGGCCCCGCCCCCCAGCCGGCCCTCCCACTCCTCCGGGCCCCCTCCCCGTGTCGGGTTGGGGCGGGGAGTCCGCGGCCCCCGGGCCACGTATTTATTGGGGGCCGGGGCCTCGCGCGGGAGTGGGGATGGGGAGGGGCCTCCGGCCGCACCCCGCCCCCAGTTCTTTTTTGGGGTTTAGTTTTTTTAACCACGTGATTGATGGGCGCCGCCCTCCCCCCGCCCCCGTCGTCCGGATCAGAGAAGGGAAATGAATTGGATTGTCCCCGGACCCCGCCCCCACTCCCACTCGAGTTCCTGTCAGGTTATTAAAGGGGAATGTTGATGCAGTGCCTTTGCCTCCTGGCCTTCTGTCCCTGCGTGCGTTCGTCTGTCCGTGTGGGCTGTTGCCCTTGGGCATGTTTCTTACCTGGGTTGGACCCGAACCCGCGGCCCGAGGTGGGCGGGGGGAGGCGGGCGGGCGGAGAGGAAAGAGGGCGGTGCTGAAGCACCGGCGTCTGCGCAGGCGCGTTCTTTGGCTGGGGGCCATCCTTGTGCGCCTGCGCACTGAGGCTCTGGCCGCCCAGGCGGGGCGCGCGACAGTGACGTCACGGCGCCAGAATCCGGAAGCGGCGACAGGTTCTAGGAGAAAGCAGACTGCAAAGAGACCCCCCCCCCCTCCTCCCCAGGCGGCGGCGGCAGCGGCAGAGGCAGCGGCAGCGCGGGGTGGGTGGGCCCTGGGAGTCCAGCGGGGTCAACGCGACCCAGGGGGCTTCTGGAGGTAGCGGTTGTGCCTCCCGCTCGGGCCGGTGAGTGAAGGCGCCGCCCCCAGAGAACGCCGGCGTCCCGGCCCCAGCCCCCCATGCAGGGGCCTCGAGTCCCCCCCATCTCAGAACGCGGAACCTCATCTGGGCGCCTCTGCGGACTTCCCGGGTCACGGCTCTGTCCCAGGGAGTCATGGCGTCCCGGCCCCACCCCTAGAGGAGCCCCTGACCCACCGTTTCCTGAGCTCCATAGCACTAAGGCAGCCCATGGGGGCGGGTCGAATTCGAATCCAGACCTTGCCGCCCTTAGGGGCCGGCTGTGTGCCCCCGCTCTTCCCGTTGGAAGGCCGTAATTTGGGGTTCAAGTTCCCAGTGAGGACAGTGAGCTTGTATTTTTTAGGGGTGCCCTGAGTCTCTGGGAGAGTGGGGGGTGGAGCCTGGGCTCCACTGGGTGGAGACTCTCGGAGGGGTCCTTTGTGGCCCCCAAAAGGCCGCCAGCGCCTCCTCTTTCTCCTCGCGCCCTCCCTCACCCCATACAGCCTGACTTCCCACCTCGTCTTTCCACCCAGTGACCAGGGATCTTCTCCGGCCTTCGTCTCCCTGAGGGACCCGGCGTTGTTGTTCACCCTCTCTCCTGGGCTGGCTCCTCCTCCAGGCCACGCCCTCTATGGGTGTCCCTCAGAGCTCTGTCCTGGGCCCCCTCCTCTCCTCCCTCCAGACTGCTTCTCTTGGGGCTCTCATCCTCTCCCACAGATTAAAAGCTCAACTCAACTCTGCGCTGAGGGTTCTCAGATCTGCCTTTTCCTTCCCCCAACTCTGCTACCCTCCAATCTCCCACTTCCAGGGGCTTTCAGACAGCTTGAACTGGTTGTGTAGTGGGTCCAGATTTGAACTCCTTGTGTTTCCCCTAAAGCTCTCCCACACACACCCCTTCCCTGTCACTGGAGAGGACACCAGTATCCACCCCATCTCTCAGGCTCGAATCCTAGGAGCTGTGCCCTCCGCCCACATTCAGTATGACCTCTGGTCCATTTCACGCCCTTCCTGCCCTACCTCTGTAGTCCATTTCACTCCCCCTCCCCCCCCCCACACACGTCTCATTTCAACCCCTTCCTACCCCACCTCTGGTCTGCATCTCTCCAGCCCTCTCCCTTCCCTCCTCTGACACTAACCAGGGACTCTTTCATCCAGGAAACAAATACAGGCATCACCTGCCCCCTCCTCTCTTTTCAGTTTTTAGTGACAGTGGTCTCCTGGCTACACCAGGAACAAGACCATTTATTGGTTCCAGTAATTTTTTCTCATTTCCCCAGGCCCAAAGCACTCTCCTTCCTCTGCTTGACCTTCTGGCTTCAAGTGCCTACTGTGTGCCTGACAGTGCACAGACATACTTTGCCTTCAAGGAGCTTAGTCTAGAAGGAGCTGCTGATGGGAAGAGCTGCATTCCAGTTTGCACCCTGCCCGCCTTCTGTAGGGAGCTATTCCAAATCCCCCGAAAGCTGGTGCCTTCCCTCCATGGAGCAGGGACTGTCTTTTACTTCCCTTTGTCCCAAAAGCCTGACATGCAGCAAGTGCTTAATATTTGCTTCTGCAGCTCTACCTCTACCATGGACCTACTGTTTGGGCGACGCAAAACTCCTGAGGAGCTGCTGAGGCAGAACCAGCGGGCCCTGAATCGGGCAATGCGTGAGCTGGACAGAGAGCGACAGAAGCTGGAAGCCCAGGAGAAGAAAATCATTGCAGACATCAAGAAAATGGCCAAGCAGGGACAGATGGTGACTGGGCCTCCCCCTCCCCCCAGCCGTGAGCTTCACATAAGGGTGGGGGGAGCACCCTGACGTCCTATGCCAGGATGAGGGGGAGGGGATGGAGGGGCCTGGACAAGGGAAAAGACCCCAGTTCTTGCTGGGGAAGAACTAGGAGGCTGTCCCATGGGAATCTCAGCCTTCCTACTCCAGGGTCTCCATGATACCACTGTACCCCCTCAGGACGCTGTGAAAATCATGGCCCGTGACCTGGTGCGCACAAGACGTTACGTGAGTAAGTTTGTAATGATGCGGGCCAACATCCAGGCTGTGTCCCTGAAGATACAAACACTTAAATCCAACAACTCCATGGCTCAGGCCATGAAGGGTGTCACAAAGGCCATGGGAACCATGAACAGGCAGGTATGTCATCCCCAGAGCAGTTTGCTCCAGGTGGGGATTGTGCCTGCCATAGGGCAGGTGTGTCAGGCAAGGGAAAGATGGAGACCTGGGGGACAAGGGGGGTGGTAGTGCTGTGTGTCAGAAGATAGCTCAGATAGGGGCCCATGAGACTAGAGGACCAGCAAGTTAAAGAAGGGAAGTTCCCCCCTCCTTCAAAAGGCAGAGAGGAGTGGAGGGGGACAGGGTTCGTGCCTCATTGGTCTTGGACAGCCATCAGGGCACAGGCTAGGCTAGTGTCAGCTAGGTTCTGCCCCCAAAGGAGCATTTGCCATGGTGGGTTCCAGACCAAGTGCCTCTTGCCCTCTCCAGCTGAAGTTGCCCCAAATCCAGAAGATCATGATGGAATTTGAGCGCCAAGCAGAGATCATGGACATGAAGGAAGAGATGATGAATGATGCCATCGATGATGCCATGGGGGATGAGGAAGATGAGGAGGAGAGGTGCTGGGCAAGCCAGGGTGGGGGGCTGGTATGGGCCCTGCCTGCCCTCCCTCATCATCTCTTATATGTCTTTTCAGTGATGCTGTGGTATCTCAAGTGCTGGACGAGCTGGGACTGAGTCTGACAGATGAACTCTCCAGTGAGTGCCCCTGCCCACCCCCGTGCTACAGGCCTGTACAGCTTCTGTCCCTCCCTTACTGGCATATGCTTTTTCTCCTGCAGATCTCCCTTCCACAGGCGGCTCCCTATCTGTGGCTGCAGGGGGCAAGAAAGCTGAGCCCTCTGCAGCCCTGGCTGATGCCGATGCTGACTTGGAAGAGCGCCTCAAGAACCTGCGGAGGGACTGAGCAGGGGGGAAAAGAAGGGCCTAATCTAGCCCTAGAATAAAGTTTTTAAGATGCCAGTGAAATTTGGTCTGCTTGTGATAGGGGAGATGGGTAAAGGGCCCTCTAGCCTTAAATGCGCATGCCAGCATCTATCACAGGACTCCTGTCCCCTGATCTGGACCAGCCTTCTTCCCCCTGCATCAGTCCGAGGGCCCAGACACCCCAAAAAAACAAAGTGACTTCCCAGGGAGAGGCAATGGCTGGCAAGTTTATTGGATGGGTGTTTCATTGAACTCCAAGCTCAGTACAAGAAGCAGATGACAAAGAGAAGTCAAGGCAGCCCCTCCCAGCCAGCAGGCAGAGATTGTCTGGGCCCCAGGGGCTGGGCCCTCCAAGAGAAGGCTGGCCTACTCTACAAGGAGTCTTGGGCTGGGGCTGCAGTGCCCATCCATGCCAGGGACCCCCAGGCCACCCTGCCTACTCTGGGTCTGGGTGACATTTTTATTAAATCGAGAGAAGTAAAAACGGC
>CM053596.1:467226-483728 GCA_028646575.1 Pseudocheirus occidentalis
CTCCCTGTTCAGGTGTGAATTACTCCCAAGGAGTTAACTGGAAGTAAGGAGCTAAGCCTTTGAGGTGCTAAGTGCCTTTAGTAGGTGCCAATAGAAAGGGGCATGGAAGATCTTCTGATTTCATTAACATTACAGTAGACTAGCTGTACCAGATCTCAAACTGCATTACATGGCAGTAAGCATCAAAACAATCTGGTGCTGGCTAAGAAATGAAGGAGAGGATCAGGGAATAGATGAAGAGCTCAAGACACAGTAGTAAAAGACTGTTGTAATCTGGAGCTTGGAAAAGCCAAAGCCCCAAACTGGAAAGAAGTTTGGCAGAAAGTAGACATGAGTCCACATCTCAAAATGGGCATGCAATTTAGACATAAAGGGTAATATGCCATAAGCAAATTACAGAAACAAGGAATAATTTACTTGTCAGATCTCTGAAGAAGGGAAGAATTTATGATGAAACAAAAGATAGGGAATATTATGGAAAATAAAATGGATATTTTGATTACATTGAACTTAAAAGCTTTTGCACAAACAAAACCAATGCAGACAAGATTAGAAGGAAAGCAGAGAACTGGAACACTAATCAACATGATGACCAATGACAATTCTGGATGAGCCATGATGAAATATGGGGCACACTTCTTTACTGGTCAGGGGGGTGAGGGGTGGGGATGGTGACAAGCCTCATTGGTTAAGATTTGCAAAACACTTCTCTCAGAACCATAGCTGACAGACAGTATAAGGATTATTGTTATCATCTTTCAGGGGAGGCTGAGGCTCAAATGGATTATGAATTTTGTTTAGGAGGAACTAAATTGAGTTTAATTTTTTTAATTCCAACGAGGAAAGCAGGATTGGAAACTGGCCCGGAGAGGGCTGAGCCCATCCAAAGGCACACAGTTAATGAGAGTGAAGACCTGTTTCCCACACAGCTCCCCTGCCTCCCAGTCCAGGGCTCTCTCCATCTCACTCCACTGTTCCAACTCAACTCAACTGCAAACATCTGATGTGTCCACTGGGTACATGGAAGCAGACATGGTGGGAAGATGTCTTAGGGACTGCAATGAATAGACCTGCCCTGGGTTTGGATCCCAGCCTTGTGGTATCACCCTGTACACAAGTCCTTGTGTCTTGGGGGACCTCAGGTTTTTTTCCATGTTGGAGAGTAATGGGGTTGGATCCATTGGTCTCTATTGTTCCTTCCAGATCTTGTCTCCTGTGGATCCTAATAAGAAAGATGGCCTTTCCCTTGGGCATGGAGAGCTTACCGTGTCTAGGAGAGGAACAGACAGACAGGAGCCTGAAAAGAACTTCATGGAGGGGTTGGCCCCAAGGAGAGAGCAACAAGCGAGGGATTCATATGAGTCAATTGACCACAGACACAGGGCAGTTCTCCAGTCTGACTGAAGCTCAGGGTCTGGGAAAGGAAGTGATGGGAACTAATGGGACTCAGAAAGGCTATCGCCAGAGGGTAAATGTCCTTGAATGCCAGGATCAGGATTTAAAGTCTCTTTAAAATGCCAGGGGGAGCCACTGAAAGTTTTGAGCAGAGGAGAGACAAATTTAGAGGGGACATGAGGGAGATATCTGGGGGTACATGTGAAGGATAGACTGAGTGAGGTTAGAGTCTGGGTGACCATTTAGTACATCCTGGTGACTGATACCTTTGGTACTGAAACACATTAGATAAGACCAGTGGAAGATGATGGTTGGAGAGGCAGAGCCTGGGAGGGCCTGACAATCCTGGAATACCATGATTCCCTGAGCTCTCTCCCTTCTCCCACCAGCCCCTGGGGTCCAACTGGGTCCCCTCAGTCATAATGAGGCCTCCGGGACAGGGCCCCTAACAAGACTCTAGGGGGCTCATTAGTGATTCCAGTTCTGCCCAGAGATCCAGGGAATTGAGGCTGGAAGATTCCCTCCATGCCTGCCTGCCTGCTCCCCTCCTGAGTCCCTCCCTGAGTCCCTAAGCCCATAGACTCCCCCAGACCTTGGGGAAGCACAGGGGACAATGAGTTAGGCTGGAGTGGGGAAAGCAAGAAGGGTCACTCTTATAGATACCCAGTCCAGAGCTGATGTTCCCCACCCATCGAGGGCAGAGCCTGAGGGACACACACCAGAGGTGGTCAAGGCTGAAGGTGAGGGGAGAGGAGACAGGTAAGGATGGAGGATGGGGCTGGGGACTAAAGGCTGGGCAGTGGAAGCAGTGAGCAGTGCCTTCTGGGGAGACCTGGGCACCTGTGACCATAGGGGCTTCTGTGCTCTGTCGATCCTGGCAAAGTTGTCCACAGCACAGGCCCAGAGGGCAGGCAGAGCCCCCCCCCCCCAGGTCTAGGCAAAGCTCACCATGTGGGAGTCTGGTCAGGGGGGCTCCCTGCCCCTCCCAACTCTCCTGCCCCACTATCCTCTCTGCCTCTTTCTGGGTCTCCAGCCGTGTCTCCCCCTAGGTCTCTCGGGCTGCCTGTATCTCTGTCCATCCCCCTTCCTCTCCCTCCCTCTGACTATCTCCTTCATGTTCTCCCGCTCTTTCATCTTCTCTCTCATTCTCATTCCTATCTCCCTGTCTGTCTCTCCTATTGATCTTTCTTTCTATTTGCCTCCCTGTGTCTCTGTTACTATATCTCTCTGTCTCTGTTTCTCTCTCCTCTTCTTCTTTCTCCTACTCTGTCTCTGTCACTTTCTTGATGTCTCTCTGTCTCTACCTGTCTGTTTGCCATAGGCCAGGCTGGCACAGAACAGCCACCAGAGAATGGGTGAAAATGACCCAGGTATTAGTTACCTTCAGGGTCTGGGCAAATCCTTGGTTCATCTCCCTGCCCTGGGACCTTCAAACCAGCCCCAGTTAAGCCCTTGTCTAATGCCGGCCACCTAATCCCAGTCACTGAACACAGGCATGGGGCTCACAAAAGGGTCTAGTCAAGAGAGCAGGGTTCAGGTCCCAGCTCAGATACATGCTCAGGATGCTCTTGGAGCAAGTAAGTTCCTGCCCCCTCTGGGCCTCAGTTTCTCCATCTGTCACAAGAGAAGGAAGTTGTGCTTGAAATCCCCTTCCAGGACTAATATTGTACACGAGGTTCCCCTGGCATATTCTAGGGAGGGGTCTAGAAAATCTGGTAGGAAGGGGGGCCTTCAGAGAGGATACAGATAAGCTCTGGCAGTGCCTGCCCACTGAGACAAATAGGAGCAGACAGGTTCGTTGAGGTCTGATGGAGGCTGTCCCTATGACAAGGTGATCCTGACAAATCCAAATTCCTTTCTAAACATCATTTGATCTTAGGAAGAAAGAGGGAAATAAACTGGGCCTGTGTCTCATTACTGAGTCCAGCAGGGACCTCCTCCAAGGGCCAGCAGATCCGAACTGAACACAGTTAAATATGTCAGTGAAATAAACACCAGGAGCTGAGGGAAGTCAGCCCTCCTGAACTTTCTGCATTTGCTCAGTATTTTTATGTCAACACTTATGAAACACCGACTGTGTTTAAGGTCCTGTGCTAACCACTTGGACCTACCTGTGGTTTCTATTTAATTTATTGGAGTATGCAGTCAGAGAGCCGGAAGCAACATAAATGACTAGCCAGTCCACCCCATCCCTGAAAGGAATCCTTGCATGTGCCCTGGGTGCACTTAGTTAGCCCCTGCTTGGAGACTTCGAAGGAGAAAGAGCCCACCACCTCGGGAGGTGGCCCATCCCTCTCTGGGACGGCATCTTTGCAACATTTCCCCACTCCCCACCTCCCACCATTGCTCCTGAGAGAATTAACTGAATCCACAGGACAACCCTTCGAGTACCTGAACAGAGATATCAGGTGCCTCCCTCCCCGCCCCCAGACTCTTTTCTACTCTGGACTAAACATACATAGGTCATAGATTTAATGGGAAAAGGGACCTAAGTCGGAGGTCTTGTAGAATAGTCTGGCCATTTGGAATCCATTGAGTGCTAGTCATTAATGGTTGGGTGTCAGGCAGGGCCCTTGGTGGTCATTTAGACCAACTGATAAGAAACAGAAATCCCTGCCACAAGCAGACATCTAGCCTTGGTTTGGAGATCTCCAGTGGAGAGGAAATCATCACCTCTCAAGGTTGCCCTTTTCACTTTTACACGAAGCCTGAACTGGTCTCTTGGCAGCTTCTACTCCTTAATCCTGCTTTGACCCTCTGGGACCAAAGGGCAAGAGGTCTCTAGTGGAATGACTCAGAGATCTGGCTCATTCCTGGTGCCTTTATAATCACTTTTTCTGGGCTTGAATAAAGGCAGAGAAGGCATCTGTATCTGACCTGAAGGCCACAGGTTGGGATGCAGAACAGACACGTGGGCAGTGTGGGCAAAGGTCAGGGTGTTCCAGGCTGGGGCATTGAGCAAGCCCTGCCCAAATGCCCTGGAATTGGAGTAAATGGCCAGTATAGGGTTAGAGCAGTTTTCGTGAAAGAGTTAGGATTGAGTGTCGGTCAGTCCACAAGCACTGATTAAACACCTACGTGTCCTAGGCACAGCACTAAAGATATCAAGGAAGGTGAGAGTCTTCACAGCCTAATGGTGGAGACAAGTAAAGAATTACCTACCTACACATGGGGGAGCTGGAGATAATGTCAGAGAGAAGGCGGTAGAATTAAGGGGGGGGGGGGTCAAGAAAGTCTCTCAGTAGGAGGCAGCTTTAGCTGGGACTTTAAAGACAGCTAGGAAATTGACCAGGAAGTGGAGATGGGGAGGGAGAGCATTCCAGGCATGGGAAACAGGTCTTGAAAATTCCTGGAGCAAAAGGATGGAGTGTCTGGTTCATGGAATAGGCAGAGGCCAGGGTCATGGGGACTGGGGATTATGTGGTGGGGAGAGAGGCGTAGGAAGACTGGAAAGGCAGGACAGGGTCGGCTTCTGAGTGGCTTTGAATACCAAACAGCAGTTTGTGTTTGCTCCTGGAGTCCGTGGGCAGTTACTGGAGGAGATGCCATGGTTGGACCTGAGCTTGGTTGGCTTAATGAGGGATGGATGGGAGAGGGGAGAGACTGAGGCAGGCAGCCCCCCTAGCAGCTACTGCAATAGTCCAGGCAGGAGATGAGGAGGCTGGGGCAATATCAGAGGAGGTGAGAGATGTCCCGAAGGTGATGGGGCAGGCTTTGGTGCTATCTTCGATATGGAGAATGAGAGAGAGTGAGGAGTCTAGGTCTCCTAGGTTGGGAGGCTGGAGGTGCAGAGAGTTTGGGGGAAACGGGACTGAATGAATATTTATACGGGCCCCACTCGGCGCCAGTCACCGTGCTGGGGGCTTTCTACCGATATTATTATACTGGATCTTCACAACCCTGAGAGGTACTGAGGCAGAGAGAGGTGACGTGACTTGCCAAGGGTCACACAGCTGGTAAGTGTCTGAGGCTAGATTAGCACTGTCCTGGCACCCAGTAGGAGCTTAATAGACTCTTGTTCCCTTCCCCCACCCCCTTCCTGAAGGTTCACAGACAAGAGTGAGCAGAATCTCGGATAGGCGGCAGATGAGGAACATTCCGACGCCCTCGCCTCTCTCCCAGTGAGAGACCAGAGTCGGCGGAATGAGGGAAAGTGTAACCAGAGGGGGATGGTGGAGGGGGAGGGAGGATGGAGGGAGTGCGAAAGGACAAGCTTCAAATCGAAAGCACCTCTGTTCGCTACGGGCTGGAAGATCGCGGGTCGAAGCGTGTTGTAGCCTTAGAAAGGAGTTGGCTTCTGGCCGCAGGCTCATGGTGGGGGGCCCTGGGGAGGAAGGGACACAAGGGCTGGCCGGAGCTCGGGCTCAAGAGGGGCCCGGGGAGGGAGGAGAAGGGGCTGAGGGATCTGGCAGCCGCAAGGACTGCTCCCTAACCTATGCCCAAGGGCTGTAGCTCGCCTGGGGAGGTGGCGGACAGCGAAGACTGCCGGCCTGAGCACTGGACTGGGGGGGGGGGGGCGATGAAGGGCCCAGCGGGAGGCTGAGGAGCCTTCCAACGCCCCGCTTCAGGGACCCTGGGAGCACACAGCAAGCGGAGGAAACAGCTGGCTCTCTTGCCTCTCAGAGCTCAGGGAGTGCACACATTTAGGCGGCTACTACAGCGCCCTGGCCCGACACCTTGAGAGTTTGGGCAACTTCGGGCCGCTGGCTAGACCTCAGTTTTCCTTCCTGGCCCCTTTCCAGTTCGAAATGTCCTGATTCTTAGCCACTCTAAGTCCAGGCTCCGTCCAGTTGCTCCTGGCCCGCCCCTGTCGCGCGCGCCTGCCCCTCTTGGGCCCGAGCCCCGGCCAGCCCTTGTGTCCCTTCCTCCCCAGGGCCCCCCACCATGAGCCTGCGGCCAGAGGCCAACTGGACTGCACGCTTGCCGCGCGACTTCGTGATCCTGGGCTTCTCGGGCTGGCCTCGGGGGCTGCGCGCCCTGCTCTTCGCCCTGGGGCTGCCCCTCTACGCGGCCACGCTGGCCGGCAACCTTCTGATCGTGGCCCTGGCGGCCGCCGACCGCGCGCTGCACACTCCCATGTACTTCTTCCTGGGCTCGCTGTCCGCCGTCGAGGTGGCCTACACGCTGGTGCTGACTCCCCGCACGCTGGCCGGCTTCCTGCTGCCCCCCGGGGGCCAGCCGGTGCCGGCCGCCGCCTGTGCGGCCCAGATGGGCCTCTTCGTGGCTCTGGGCGGCGCCGAATGCCTGCTGCTGGCAGCCATGGCCCTGGACCGCTACCTGGCCATCTGTCGCCCGCTGCGCTACCCGCAGCTGGTGACGCCCGCCCTGTGCTGGCGGCTGCTGGCCGCCTGCTGCGCCGGTGGGGCCGCCCTGGCACTGGCCCTCACCACAGCAATCTTCCAGCTGCCCTTCTGCCGTGGCAGCTTGGTCAACCACGTCTTCTGTGATCTGCCCGCGCTGCTCGAGCTGGCCTGCGGGGACAAGGTACTCCAGGAGCGGGCGCTGCTTGTTGCCTGTCTTCTGCTGCTGGTGCTGCCCCTGGCGCTGATCCTTCTGTCCTATGCTCGCGTGCTGGCCACTATCCTGGGCCCGGGGGCCGGAGCCGAGGGCCGCCGCAAGGCGCTGGGCACAGTGGCCTCGCACCTCACTGTGGCAGTGTTGCACTACGGCTCCGCCACGGCCATGTACGCGCGGCCACTCGAAGGCCGCTCTCTGGAGCAGGACAAGCTGGTCTCGTTGGTCTATATCTACCTGACGCCCCTGCTCTACCCAGCCATTTACACCCTACGCAACCGCGACATGCAGGGAGCCTTACGCCGGGCTCTGGCAGCCCCGCGCATGTTCGGCCTGGGCTGCCGGGGCTGACAGTCCGCCTCCCACCCACCCACCGCGGGGGCGGGTAACAGGGGGAAGGCTTTAACCGAAGCCCCTGTCCTAAGCGGATGGACCACGCCGGCTGCTGGCTCTGAGGGAAGCCCGGCCAGCGAGCAACACAAGAGGGGGGCTCCGATCTCACTATCGGTCGATGAATAAACATTTATTAAGCACCTACGCCTACTATGTGCAGACACCATGCTATGGGCTGGGGGTACTAAGAATGGTAAAAGACAGTCAGAATCTGCTTTCCCGGAACTCACCGACAAATGGAGAGAGAATGTATAAACAGCAAAGGAAGGAGGGGAACAAACATTTATCAAGTACCTACTACGTACCAAGCAGCATACTACGTGCTGGGGGTACAAAGAACCGTAGGAGACAGTCAGCCCCTGTTTCCGAGGAGCTCCCAGTCTAATGGGGGAAACAAGAGGCAAACAACTAGCAACAAACTGTGAATAGAATGGGGATCACTGAAAAAGGGAAGGCATGAAGGGTGATTCTAGGGCTTTCCTGGGAATGTGGGAGATGAGGAGGAAGGGTGTGTGAGGCCTGAGGACCGGGAGGAGGCCAGTGTCACTGGAAACCAGGGGACACTGGGAGAGGGACCCTGAGGGAAGGCAAGGAAGCGCTTTGAATGACAAAACTACAGAGGATTCGCTATTTGGTGCTGGGAATGATAGAGAGGCACTGGCCGTTACAAGGAGCTGAGGTGAAGATTCCTTTAATAGTTGAGTGGAGGATGTTCAGGAATGCAGACGGCTTGTGGCAGGGAGTCCAAACAGCAAATCCAGGGAATGTATATCCCCGGATCCCCATGAGCATGGGCTGGGAAACTCTTCAACAAGCTCCTTTCCAAAGCGGTGATCTTGGACATCGAGGGGAGAACATTGTCCTAGGAGACTTACATAGCTTTGGGCTGGATGAGATGCTCCTGAGGCCCCTTCTAGCTTGTGATGAGACTCAAGGCATTTTCCTTGTCTAGTTCAATTACCATTTTTATTAAGGACTTGAATCAGTCGATCACTCAAATGTTTATTAAGCACCCACTATGTGCTAGGCATTGGGTTAAGTCCTGGGAACACAAATACTAAAATGGAAATCAGTCCCTGTCCTCAAGAGGAACCTGGGAAAGAAGGGAAGGAGAGGAAGACAAAGACAGTACTCACGGAGAGGGGTGTGGCCAGGCAAGAAAAGAGCTGCTCCTCAAATTGAGCAGACCACAGGCTGGGCCCAGGACAGAGTCTAACTCCCTAAAGGTCTCAGCAGTCTGGAGCATAGCACTGGATGAAAGCACAGTAAATTGGCACTCAGGTTCAAAAGTGATTTCACAAGTACAAGATGAGGATGAAACAGAAATAAAACTAGGGACCAATTTCACTCAGGAATAGGGATGCAAAAATCCTAACTAAAATACTAGCTGGAGACTCTAGCAATGTATCCTGACCAAGTGAGATTCTGACTAGGAATGCAGGTAGCCTCGATATAAGGAAAGTTATTAGCATCATTGATCATATAAACAAGAAAAGCAAAAAACCATATGATTATGTCAATAGAGACAGAAAAGGCTTTTGAATAACTACAACACGCATTCTTATTAAAAACACTTGAATGCATAGGTACAAATGGTTTTTTTCCTTAAAATGATGAGAAGCATCTACCTAAAGCCATCGGTAAGCATTATTTGCAGTGGGGATAAGCTAGAAGCCTTCCCAATTATACCAGGAGTGAAACAAGGATCTCCATTATCACAAACAGTGTTCAATATTGTACTAGAGATGCTGGCGACAGCATCTTCTCAGTAAGAGAAGAAAGAGTGATCAATCAGAGTGGGCAATGAGGGGAAAAACGATCTCTTTTTCCTGATGATACGATGGTATAATTGGGAAATCCTCGAGATTTGACAAAAAAATCAGTAGAAACAACTAGTAATTTTAGAAAAGTAGCAAGGAGGGGGGGGGCGGCTACGTGGCGCAGTGAATAGAGCACCGGCCCTGGAGTCAGGAGTACCTGAGTTCAAATCCGGCCTCAGACACTTAACACAAAAAAAACTAGCGGTGTGACCTTGGGCAAGTCACTTAACCCCAACTGCCCTCCAAAAAGCAAAAAAAAAAAAAGTAGCAGGATATAAAAGAAATCCACCTAAAACGTCAGCATTTCTATACAACACCAACCATGCCCTCCAAGAAGACAATAAGGTATGTTATTTGAAATCACCATAGACAATACAAAATCCTTAGGAGTATACCTGCCAAGACAAAACCAGAAACCATATGAATATAATTATAAAACACTTTTTATGCAAATAAAGTTGAATTTAAATAACTGGAGAAATATGAATGGCTCATGGTGGCCCAAGTCAATATAATAAAAAATGAGTTCCATCTAACCTACTTACTCAGTTGCACCCCCCAATTAAACTACAAAAAATTATTTTATTGAGCTAGAAAATATAATAAAATTCATTTGGAAGAACAAAAGGCCAAGAATAACAAAGGACTTAATGAAAATGTAAATGAAGGAGGTGTAGCCCTACCAGATCTTAAACTGTGATATAAAGCAGTACCTCCCAAAACTATTTGGTACTGGCTAAGAGGCAAAATGGTGAATCGATAGCAGAGAATCGGTGTACAATACACATTAGTGAATGATTAGAGTAACCTTATGTTTTTGATAAATGTAAAGATTGAAGCTTTTGAGATGAGAACTCACTATTTGGTTAAAAAATTGTTGGGAAAACTGGAAAGCATCTAGCAGAAATGGGGTCTAGACCAATATCTTATATCATTTACCAAGATAAGATGAAAGTGGACACACGATGTAAACATAAAGAGAGATCTCCTAAGTAAATTGGAGAAGCATGGAACATATGACCTATCAGATTTATGGATAAATGAATAAGCATGAAAAAGAGAGCATGGGGTATGTAAAATGGATGATTTGGATTAATTAAATTAAAATAATTTTTTATAAATAAAATCAATGTAGCCAGGATTAGGAGGAAAGCAAAAAATTGGAGGGGAGGGAGTTATTTATAGACCATTTATCAGATAAAGCCCTTATAGCTCAAATATATAGAAAACTGAGTCAAATTTATAAGGATATGAATCATTCCTCAAATGACAAATGGTTAAAGGATACAAACAGGCAGTTTTTGGAAGAAAGAAGTTTAAGCTACATATAATCATATAAAAATGCCCTAAATCGTTATTGATTACAGAAATGAAAATGAAAGCATCTCAGACCTATCAGGTTGGCTAAAATGATGGGAGGGAGAAATGACAGATGTTTGAGGGGATAAAGAAAAATGGGTTCACCAATACGAGCTGGGAACTGATTCAACCATCATCTGGAATTATGCCCAAAGTGCTATAGAACCGTGTAGACATAGCCTTCAACCCATTTCCCAAGGTGATCAAGGAAAAAGGAAAAGAACCTCTATGTTCTAAAATGTTTATAGCAGCCTTCTTTGTGGTGGCCAAGAACTGGAGACTGCCAGGATGCCCATCGGTTGGGGAATGGCTGGCTGAACAAGTTGTGGGACATGAATGTAACATAATACTATTGGTCCAAAAGAGATGATGAACTCAATGATTTTAGAAACATGGAAAGGCTTGCATGAAATAATTCAGAGTGAAATGAGCAGAACCAAGAAAAACGGCAATATTGTTTGAAGAGTAACTGGATGACTGAGCTATTCTGAGCAAATGAACATCCAAATCAACCACAAGGGTCTCATGAAGGACGATGCTATCCACCTCCAGAGAAAGAGCCAACCTACGGACTAGAGACTGCAGATCTGTGCCAAATGTGGGCCTCCTCTAAAACAGGTTAGGAGGGAAGGAGCTCAAAATGTAACAAAAATAAATAAAATGCATATTAAAAGCCCAAGCACAAGACTAGAAGGGAGGATGTGGCAGAAGTTGGTCTGAAGGAAGGTCTAGGGGAGCTGATGTAGGGCAAGCATGGAGATGCCCTGCTTCTGGGGGCAGAAGGAGATGACCATCCCTCCATGTACTGCCATCCTCAGACCCCTCTGTGGCCATGGTATTTCAGGAGAGAGATCAGTGACAGCCAGGGAGAAGTCAGAGCCCTGAGCTTCTCCTATGACTGTGATCAATGGAGCAACTTTGCATGCCTGCTTAGCGGAAAAGAGAGAAGCCGGGGATTTGGTGGGGGACAGGATAGCTGTCTACATGGAGGGACCAGCTCGCAATATTTAGCGCCAGAAGGAGTAAGGGGAGGGCATTCTAGACAGGCAGATTTCAGCTTCATTCTGAGAAACACTTCATGTTAAAGCTGTCCCACAGTGGAACAGGCTGCTTGGGGAGGTGATGGCAGCCCCCACTGAAGATCTCCTGGCAGGGGCTGGATGATGGCCATGCGTGCATAGAGGGAACTCCTTTCTGGAATGACTTAGACTCCAGGGCCACTGAGACCTCATTTATTCACAGTCACGTGTATCAGCAAGCACCCTACCATGCCTAGGGTGGCTGCTAGCACAGGTTCTTAGAGCTGCTTTTCTAAAGGAAAGCAATTCTAAATGGGTGAACAGTCTTACTGTAATCAAACATATATCATTACCTAGTTCAAGGGGAAAAGTCAGCACCTGGAACTTCAGAGAATACAAGCAGAACACAAGCACAAGTTACAAGCAGAAGTTACAAGCAAACAGACACAGATCAGCAGACAGGGCTTCCAGCCATCTGACCATTACATCCATACCTAGTCAGTTACCAGAGAGGGAAGAACCAACATCTGGGTTTTCAAAGCCGGGGAGCTCAACAGCTTCCCAGAGTCTCATCTGGCCAAATCACACAACTTTCAAAGTGAGCCCCAAAGCAAAAACTCACATCAGGGCATATATAGCCTTCTCCTGGATCAGAGAATGTCACAGCCCTCTTGACCCACTGCCCAATCACAAAGTAATAAGGTGTAGGCATTCCTGAAGAACAAGCCTCCTGCCACAGGCTCCATGTGACCACATTCAGCCTATTAAGGGGCAAAGTATACTTTCAAATCAGGGAAGGTTCTTAGAGCCATTTAAGCCTATCAAGGGGTCAAGGGGCAGGGAAGATCTTCAGATTCCCATTACATCATGGCAGTTGTAACTCTGATGCAGGCCATCTTTGGAATGCCCTTTGAGTGGGCTGAGAGGCTGGCACAGCAGATAGAGGCCTGGGGAAATGGGGGTGTAAATCAGCCTAGGATATCTCATTGTGGGATCACCTCTGCCCCTCTGTGTCTTCATTTTTTAAATGAGGAGGTCATACTTGTGGGCCAGGGCAAGGTCCTCCTTTTCTGAGCTTCTCCAGCTCCCTCTAGCTCTGGGGTTCCGGAATCTCAGCTTCATCCCATAGACAACACAAGTGGAATTTACCTGTCCACATCAAGGCATTGGCAAGGCATTGGCCTTGAGGTTCAGACTCTGTCCTGACTCTGCCCTTCCTCTCTGGGATTTCTCAGTTTCTTCCTCTGGGCTCCCTTCCAGCTTGGACAGGGTGGCCCACCCAGATCCACAAACAGCCCTGTATGAAGCAAAATTCAGTTCAATTCATCATTAATCAAGCATCCTTCTAGCTTCCAGCTCCCTCTGAAAAGCCTCTGAACGGAATTACTTATTCAGCTCTGAAAGGTTTTGTCCTGGGGAAAGACCCAAGTGGCCAAGAGGAAGTTAGTTCTCACTAAGTACATTCTTTTAGCAATACCAGGGTAACGCCACGCATGAGCAGCTTCCCAAAAGAATGTTACTGGGAACAGCTTTTAAGGTTCTGATGACACAGTATAGTGAACACTCCATTTATTCCATAACAAATCAAGGCAAACATTCACAAAAAATCAAGATACAATATATACAACATTACATTGTTGTGCAGAGAATAAGAGCGAGCCCGAGACCTGGGGCTCAAGATAAATTTAGGGGTGGATTTATTAAGCAAGCATGCTACTACCCGAGTGTTCACTCAAATCAGTAGTACTCTTTTGGGGCTACAGACTTTGATTATAAAGGCTAAAACCACAAAAACCACAACAGGGAGGGGAGCTAGCAGAAGCTATGACACACAGAAGCCAAGAACAGCCTTTGGATAAATCTATGAGGGGAGTATGGTGCACGGGTACAAGGGTGCAACCTTCCTGTGAAGTGGGGGTCTTTCCTAGAACTGGGTGGAGGGCACAGGGTAGAGGGCTGTAGTCAGCTTTCCAGAGCAGGGTGGAGGGATGAGGGGGACTGGAATTCCCCAGATCAGGCCAGGGTCATGTTCTGGGCATGAAGCAAGGCAGGAACCTTGCTTGGTCAGTGAGACAGGACAGAGTGGTCCGTAGATAAGATCCTTGCACCATAATGAACCTGGTACACTATAATGATTCAAGGAGAAAATATGAAATGCTGATTAGGGGAGAAGCCTTGAGCAATGTCTAGACATGCCTTAAGCAGTTTCAAGCTATAACAAAATGTAGGATAGGGACAAAGACAGAAATATGAAAGAGGTTTAACGGTGGGTCACAAATCAGGTGGTGTGTAGTGACCTGGGTGGAAGGCTTGGGTACAACAACGTCTTATTACAGAAAATCACAATATAGTGTTCACAACAGCTTAACATTAAAATGGCCACATAGTTTTCACCAAAGTGGTCACAGTATTTAGAACAAAGAACAAAAGAATAATGATCTGGTATCCCTAAGGAGGTTTACCTCCTTACTCAGTCATCCAATCATCTCAGAATACAAGTCAGTCTTCCACTTATGGGGCAGTTATAGATTAACTTAATCAATCACTTATCTAGCAATCAGTCACTAAGTATTGTTAATCACTAACTACAATTGTTGTGAAGAGAAGTAAGAGCGAGCCCAGACCTGGGTTCATGATAAACTTAGGTGTGGGTTTATTAAGCAAGCCATGACTGCCAGAGTTTTCACTCAAATTGGCAGTCATTTCTGGATATTCAGATCTTGTTTATATAGGCCAAAACCACAAAATTGTAATAGGGAGGGGAGCTAGCAAAACTTGTGATGTACAGAAGTGAAGATCAGTCATTGGTCAAATCTATATGAATCAGGGGAGTAAGGTACAAGGGTACAAGGGGTCTTTCATAGAACTGGGTGGAGGACACAGGGTGGAGGGGCATGGTATGAAGGGAACTGGAATCCCCCAGGTTGTAGTCAGAGCAGGCTGGAATTCCCCAGGACTGGTCGGGGGTCATGTTCCAGGCAAGGGAGGTGAAGGCCCTGCTTGGTCAGTGGGGCAGGACAGGATGGTACTTAGATAAGATCCTTGCACCATAATGAGCCTGGTACGCAATAATGATTCAAGGAGAAAATATGGAATACTGATCAGAGGTAACAGAGTCAGGGAGCACCTTGAGCAATATGCCCAGACATGCCTTAAGCAGTTTAGAGCTGAAATATAAAACAGGGACAAAGACAGAAATACAAAAGGGGCTTAATGGTGAGCCACAAGTCAGCTGGTGTGTAGTGACCTGGGATTTGGATTTGTGTATAACACAATCATTAGAAAATTACACAAATCCTCCACCCCCTCGGTCTCTAATAAACTTTAATTTCATCACCGAATTCAATATACAAGGAGAGGCCTTTTCTTCATCTTGATTCAGGTTGGTCTCTCAGATTCCCTGGATCCCCTTCTATGGTCCCAGCTCCTACTGAATCCACCAGTCATGTGGATTCAGAGGCAGACAATTCCCAGGTTCTTGTCCAGTCCTCCAGGCAGTTCCTGCTCCACACTGAAGTTCGCAGGATCCAGCACATCTCTAAACCATAATTCCTGTTCCCAGGATCTCAAGGATCAACCAAGCCACAAAGTTTTATTCCAGTCATGCTTCCTAAGTCCTCCAGATGTTTGGCTAGCTCTAGGACCCAGAAGAAATCTCAGCCTTCCATGAGACCTTCTTGGCAGCAACTTCAGTCTTCTCCAGCTTCTGGTCTCAAATAAACTCCAACTCAGTTCTCAGTCCAGCAAGTAGCAGCCCAGCTTCCAGATGCTGGGAGAATTCTGCTTCTTCCACCAGGAGACCACCAGGAGAAAAAATTCCTATTCTGTTTCTCTCTGGGGCTCTTCTTATATACACACAAAGCATTGGCTTCCTGTTTCAGCCAAACCCTTCCTGTTATGTCAGCAGCAGGAGACAGAGTTCAAACCCTCTGCCTCTTAGCCACAAAGGTTTGATTAGTTACTAAGGGCTAAGTACCTGCTTACTTGACATAACAAAAAGGGATCTTCAAGTTTAAATTAATTACCATTACAACCAGCCACCAAGCATCTATTAATATATCATTGAGGTAAAGGCTGTGGTGTCAGGGGGCACATACATCAGGTCAGACTGATTAATACAGAAACTTTCTCACACACTATTTTCAGAGACTCATTCTTTGGTGTGAAGTCTCTGGTGTTTCCTAAGATATCACCTGCCCCTGAAGGTTTTCCCACATTTCTTACATTCATAGGACCTCTCTCCTGTGTGAATTCTGATGTCAAATAAGGACTGGATTCAGAACTGAAATCCTTCCCACCTTTACTACATTGAAAGGGTTTCTGTCTAATGTGAACTCTTGAAGGGGCAAGGTAAGCCCCTCTATAAGGAATAAGATTATACAAACTAAGGCCCTAACTCAATAAGACTTTCTATTACCCTGAGTTGTTTTGGAAGAGGAAATCCTGGGAACATGAGGGCTGTGCTTCTCCTGGGACACTGGCCAGGACCTTGAGAGGAGATATGGTTAACTGCCCAACTCCTGAAACTAGCCATTCCAATGAAACATCATTCTTGGGGGAGGCCTTGGAGGGATTGGCCTCCCTCCCCAGCCTCACACAGGATACTATGCTTGCTAAAAAAAAAACAAAACACCCGGCAGTATGCCATCTTTGTTCTTAGCACTACTTAAACTGTAAGATTCAGACCCCAGATTGGAATCTCACTCATGGAGGAGACGTCCTGCCTGGGACTCTCCTGAGCGGAACCCTGATGGCTGTACCTGGGACTCCCCAGCTTGTGTGGTCAGGTGTTGTTGCTTCTCCACATAGGTGATGTTTGTAAATATGTATAGATATATTCCTTTAAGCAGTTGGAGCCCTGCCTGTCTCGAGAGGGACCCTGACGGGTGGTCAGGTGTGGGTGTGTCCCTGCATTGGTGATGATTGCAGATACATATATATATATATATATATATATATATATATATATATATATATATATATATATATATATATATATATA
>CM053596.1:492717-509433 GCA_028646575.1 Pseudocheirus occidentalis
GGGCAGGGGTCAGCGCTGCAGGAGGGGCCGGAGTGAGGGGGGCCCTGGGGATGGGGGGAGAGAGACCCCTGGAGGGGGGAGGGGAAGGGGGGCTGGGGGACCCATGGAGGAGGGAGGGGAAGGGCTCCCACCTGCAGAGAGATGTCATTGATCTGCACGTCGTCCGTGCTCCACTTGCCAAACAGCTTTATGTCGGGGGTCTCGGCCACTGCGGGTGCCGCTGTCTCCCACTCCGTCATGCTGGGGGAGGAGGCGGGGGGGTCAGGGGGAGCCCCAGAAGAGGCAGAGCGGTAAAGCCCTTCCGGTGTGGCGCCCTCTCCCCTCCCCAAGAGTCAGGAGGCCCTCGCAGTGAGGACATGCCCCACCCTCCATCGGGGGGGGGGGGGGGTCTTTCTAGTGTGAAGAGGCCCTCTCCCCCCATCTGGGGGAGTCCTGTCGTGGAGATGCCCTCTCCCACCACGCACAGCAGCGGCGGACAGGACATGACCCAACGCGGCCTGTCGCCATGGGGGCGGGATCGCTCCCGCCTCAGTTTCCCCCATGCACAGTGCATTGGGGAAGGGGGCGCACGAAGGACCCGCACTCACTCGCTCGTCCTCGGTCGATTCTCGGGGCGGAGAGGGGGTCTCTGCACGCCCGGCGCGGGGGGTCAGAATCGCGGCTGCGTTCGCTCCACGCGCCTCACTCGGGCGCCGGAAGAGGAAAGAGGCCGCGCCCGCGGGGCCTGGGACTTTATATAGGTCACAACTGCTTCCGGGTCACCGCCTAACGCCCGAGACCTTGCGTGGCTCTGCGCAGGCGTAGTGAGCTCTCCGGGAAGTCCGGGAGCCGGCTTCTAGTAACACGTGGGACGAACTTAGAGCCTGCGCGTGCGCGCGCAGTCGAAGCCACGCCCCCCTCCAGCTTTCCGCTGCTTCTGGGGGCAGCTTGCACCTTCGGCGTCCTCTTCGCTTCCCTACCTGGCCTGGGCACCTTCCTGCTCCAGCCTCCAAGGCCGCTGCCCAGAGCATGTGCCGCGCCTCCCGCCCCCAGATCGCCCGCCGGCCGCCCCGCTCGGCCTCGGGAGCCCTCCTCGCTGGCCGAGTGTCCCCCTCCCCGCCCGCCCCCCGGCCTTCGGAGCCCCGCCGCCTGCCCACAGCGCCCCGGTACGCACAGCTCCCTTCTCTGCCTTTGGGGCCCGGGAGACTGAACCCCCCGCGGACAGCGCCTGCTACATAGGGGCGCAATCGATGTTTGTCGATCGCCGTGATGATGGGAAGGCACATGGGCGGACGGCTGGGCAGGTGAGCGCCTCTGCCCGCTCTGCCCACCCGTCTGTCGTCTGGGTTTGTGGGCGCCTCTGGGCCGTAGGCAGGGCCGCCTGGCAGGCAGGTCTCCACGTTAAGGACGCTGCTGTGATGACTGGCTTGCCGGGGTTTGTCAGGCCTCCCCCCCCCCCCCCCCCCACCAGCCCAGTGTTCTTTCTCCACTAGCAACTGGCCCAGATCCCTTCTCCGGGCAGCCGTCCTTCCCTCTGCTGGACAGCCTACTTCTGGGGGGGGGGGGGGGGTTCTTAGCAGAACTGTGTCTGCCCTCGTGCCCCCTGTCATCGTGGTCTCATCTTGGTGCCCTTTGGCTCCTGGGCTGAGAGCCGGAAGACTGGCCACTCTCTGCTTGCTGTCCCAGCTGGCCAAGCCCCGATTGCCAGCCAAGCCTCAATTGGGCCCCAAGCCCTCGGCTCCCTGCACACTTTTCTGTATGAAACAGGAAACCTGTTGCTTGGTTGCTGATTGCTGCCCCAGCTGACACAGGGTTTGCACAGAGACCTGCTCCCCAGTCACGGGAGCTACACCTTTGCCACTCCAAGGGTCCTGTGGCCCAGCTCCACTCCTGCAAAGCACACAAGGTCCACACGTTTCTGTAGGGCTAGTGTGTGTTTACCTAGACCTGTGGATATGTATGCTATGCCCCCACTTTGTTTATTCTTATTAGAACCACGGGAGGTTAATGCTATTATCAGCCCCATTTTACAGATAAGGAAGCTGAGGTAGGGCTTAGGGGTCTTGCCCAGGGTTGCACAGTTGGTAAGTGCCTGAGGCAGAATTAGAACTCGGGCCTACCAGACTCTAGGCCCAACAAATGTTCCATCCACTGCCCCACCTAGGTGCTCCTAAGTCCTGGGTGTCTATACTTTCCTTCCCTCCTGGCTGTGGCTATTGGTTCATATAGAAATCATTCAGTTATTGAGTGATGTCCACAAAATTGAGTGAAAGAATCTGATTCTTTGTCACTAGATCCCCTCAGAGCCCAGAAGTGACCTGATCACTAAGGAACCAAGGAGCAAGGCCTGTGAGGGCACAGACTAATGGTGAACCCCGAGGGGTTCCGTGGGAATAGCCAGCACACAAGGCAGGCAGCTTCCGTGGGAAGCCTCTGCTCTGCCGATCGTGCCCATCCCACCCCAGCACTCCTGCCTCTGCCCTCCACAGCCAGATTTCTCATTCCCCTATGGGCTATGCCTGGTGTCCTGGTACAGGCTGGCCCCAGGTCTCCCCACCTTTGCACCAGAGAATGCCAGCTTCCTTCACAGCCAGCCTTGAACGTTGATGGCAAGCAGGGAGAGAAGCTGTACAGGACAGGAGGAGTTGTTCCTGTCCACTGAGAGCGTAAGGCCTAGAAAACTGGGTGCCTGGGCCTTGGCCTAGGAGTGGGTTATGAGGTTGGGGGAGCAGCTTGGCCCAGAGAACCTCAGAGGCGCTGTCTAGCCTCATGTGAGGTTGTGGATCACACAGGTGTCTAGCCCAGAGGGGCCCCACAAGTTAGTGGCCCCTGCAAACAGCCCATATTCCCTGGGCTCCCTGGTCACTGAGGGATGGGACTGATGGACTGACCACTTCAGGCCCTGAGCATGCTCAACCCTGCCTATGGTTCTTCTGCCTTGGACCCGGGGCAGAGCACGGGTGTATAGATGGGTGCATGTGTGCCTATGTACAGCCCTGTGGTCACCTCCCACTCCTACCCAGGGAAAAAGAGTTTGCTTGGCTTTCCAAAAAATAAAATCTTTCCTTGTATTTGATAACCCCAAGGATGGGTGTGGAGAGATCTTCTCAGTGAAGAGGGAGACCTAGACAGAGACCTAGTAGAGGCTGCTACCCTCAGGGGATGTCATCTCCTCTGTTATCCCAGGCCTTCTGGGGCAGGCAGGATTAGGAGTCACTCTGGCTGGGCCAGGAGAGCTTAGACATGGGGGGGGGGAACAAGTTATCTCTGCAAGGAAGCAGGGACCACAGCCCCACTGCCAGGGTGAGATTGAAGAGGTTGGGGGGTGGGAGGAGTCTCATTTGGGTGGCCAAAATGAAGAGGTTGGAAAGAGTGGGGGTGGGGGGGTGGGAGGGGGGTTGAGGGATCTCATAGGAATCCCTAGAAGGTTCTTGTCTGGAAAGAATTTCACAGGACTTGAGCTATCTTTTGGCAAAGTTACAAAGTTTATTGTTATGCTGACTTAGCAGCAGGCAGGAGAAATGGGGGGACCTGCAAAGTGCAGGGATCTAAGGCAGAGTTATACAGTTTTACACTTTGCAGCAGGCAGGAAAAGGTTAAGGGGACCTGCAAAGAGCAGGGGATAGAGGTGCAGTTTTTATAACCATAAAACTGTCAAAGGTTAATTATGCTAACTAGGTGGGCAAGGGTGGAGTTAGGGAGGAGTTTAGGAGTTGTCAGTGCTTAAAGGGACACACTTTTTATATCAACTGTCCAGGCATATTGCCCATAATTCACCGGGACATCCCCCTGGGGGGGAGGGTGCTACCAGGAGGTGTGGTTTTTGGCTTGTGACATCACTAGGTTACTCTTGGTCAAGGGTGACTGAGATAGATCCAGTTTGTTACTTATCTTTGACAATATGGCCATTGGGAGGATAGGCTTGATTGTTTCAGGAGGTGCCAAGTCTGGAAACTAGACTGATTAGAGATTCAGGAGGTACCATATTGGGAGGGAGTTTTCTCTTCTGATAATGTTGTTCAAGGCTTTTGAGTGCAGCTGGCCACTTAGAACAAAGGAGGTATGCATTTCTCTAAGGATTTGTTTATAGAATCACTGTATCTAGGCAGACTGCTGGCTCAGGGAAAAGACTTTTAGGCTGGGGGAAAGTGTGACTTTTACACCTTAACTGCACAGGCTTGTTACAAACTGATGTTACATATATAGGTACCTGAATACAAGTGAGATTTTACAGACTGAGGTTACAGACAAAAGCATCCCAGACCGCATCAAGATGAGGGTAAGTGGCCAGGCCTTGGATAGGAAAGATCAAGTTGAGGGGGGCTCGGGACTGATGGGTTCTACTTTTTCCATCTTCAGATCCCAGGGTACTGAACTAGATAATTAGCTCTATCCCCATCCCAAGACTGTTCAGGAGACTGAGAGAGAGAACCAGGATTAGAGAAGGGACAGATAGGCTTCCACCCACCAATTCCCCCTCTAGGTGACCTTGAACCCTCTGACTTTATAGCCTGCTGCCCACCTGCCTCCCTAAGGCTCTGAGAGGAGACTGGGAGACAGACCAATAATGGCCTACCTGGGGTGGGTTAAATCCTTCCAGTCCACTGCTGCTGGTGAGAAAGGGCCACCTGAAGAGGGAAGGTCATTTGGGGCCTTGTGCCTGTGGGACTTATCAGGTAATATGCTGAATTTCTAGGTACTGTGGTGAGAGTCAAGGGTGTGTTTCACTCCGCCCCACTCCCCACTGTGCCTGAGCCAACTGGAAGGTTTGAAATAACCCTCCATGCCCAAGGCCCAGAAAAGCTGGCCCCACAGGCAGAGTGGGCTGGAGAAAAAAGCGCCAGCAGCCAGCTGGCCAGATGAAAACACACTCAGAACCACTAATAATCTGCAAAGAGGACAAAGCCTTATGGGAGAAACTCAGGACCACAAAGGCACAGGCTGGGTTTTCTTCCCTGTTGCCTATTGAAAGTCAGGGATGGTCTCAGAAGGTGGGGTCTAGGAATGGCACCTGGGCTTTGGATCACCCTCTCCAAGATCAGGAATGGAGCTCTCCTCACCAGGGTGGGGAGGGATAGCTCTGCAGAGAAGAGGGGGGCTGGTGCACCAGGGAGGGGTTGGATGGGGCGATGATGGGTGGGAAGGGGACGCTGAGTCCCAAAGTCTGAGAATGACACCTGGGCTCCTGGACCTTCTTCCAAGCCTGCCCAGAAAAGAGGGCTTGGGGGATGATGCACCAAGGAGTGGGATGCAGGGGCCAATCATGGGGCCTGACGAAGGTGGGAGCCCTGGGTCCGAAGCCTGAGACACATGAATGCAGGCACCTTTCCTGAGGTGCTTCCCAGCTCAGAGAAGAACCAAGATCTCAAAGCGTCCCAAGAAAGATTAGGGGAATTCACCATGTGCTGGCCTCTCCTGTTCCAGATGGGGAAACTGAGAGTTGCCCTCACATCTCCGGCGGCTGTGTCTGGGGGGAAGCGCCTGCAGCAGCATCACGACACCGCTGGCTGCAGGGCTTGCTGTGGCCACAGCTGTCCTGTATGTGAAGCTCCACGAAGGCTCATTTGTTCCTGTCTTCCTTCATTCCTCTAGCACAGAGTGCCTAGATGGAGCCTGAGTCCCAGCCTGGCTGGCTGTGGGACCATGGGTGTATTGACTGCCTGTCTCGGTCTCCTCAACTGTAAAGTGGGGAATCCCCTTCTTCACTCATTCATCATGTTGGGGCTCGGGAAAGGACCTCACTGGGGGCACCTGCCGGGGAGCTTCTGGACCTCCCTGAGACAATTCAGGGGGTAGACAGTCCAGCTTTCCCAGGCATACACTGAGCTCAGCACCACTTCAGTCTGCTAGTCGGTCTGATACCTCTTCTGTCCCACACTTTCCTTCAGTATCCAGCTAACACTGAGCTAGCTCTGGCAATACCTGCATCAAGCCCGTTATCGATGTGCGCATCCCTAGTGCAGCACCCGACGCTGCTCATTCCCAGCACTAGGACAGATTAGCCCCAGAGGGATACATTGTAACTCGGCCCGACGTTCTGACGTCATGGAGGAGAGGCGTGGCCATCGCAGCTAGGTGGCGGGTGTGGGCGGGGCCTGAGCCATGGAGGCGGGGCCAGATGTCCTCACCTCTCTCCCTGCCGTGCCCCTGCTGGTCTCTAGTCTTTCTCTACGTTCCACCCTGCCCTTCCTCTCCTCTTCCTTCTTTTCTCTTCTCTTTTCTCCTATTCCTCGACCCCGTCCCGTCCTTCGCCTCCTCCCTGCTCCTGCCTTTCCCCATTCCTTAGTCCTCCCTTCCCCTCCTCTTTCCCATCCCCGCCCTTTCCTCCTCCTCCTCCCTATGCCCTCCCACTCCCTCCCTCCTCCCTTTTCCCCTTCCCCCCAAGGAATCTCCCTCCCTGCTTGGGGGCGCTTAAGTAGACCTGCCCTAGAAGCTGCTATGGCTCCCTGTTGCCCCAGCCAGCCAGTAGAGACTGGCTTTGCAGGCAGAGGCAGGCAGCTGACCTCTGCCTTGGTCATTTCTGAGTCTGTCATGACCAAGGACAGAGCGCAGAACAGCCAGGTCCTGGTCACAAAGTCCCTTGAAGGACCCCTGGGAGAAGGAGAGAGCAGACCCCTTGTGTTTTGTCCAGGAGGTGGGGGTCCTGGCTCTGGTGACCTTTGGCACCCCCTTTTTCTAGTTTGACACAGCAGCGGTAGTGATGGACTGTCGAAGCAGGATGAGGTCTGGCCTCAGGTCCGAGGCAAGTCCTGGAAGCTCTCTGTGCCTCTATCTCCTCACCTGTAAGATGGGCTTCTCCCTACCAGGGATGTGGGGATCTTCTTCATGCTTTGCCAGCCATAGGGGCACTCCGAAGTGCCCAGCTTCCCAGCAGACATTCCCGGCTGTGAGAAAGTGGGCTCCCTTGCCTCCCCTGGCTGCCGAATGAATGTTTGTGCCTCATTCTGTGGCAGCCACCAAGTCCTCCTCCCCTCTGCCTCCTTCTGGCTCAGAGCCCCATCACTGTGGTACCCTAAGCAAGGTCTTGCTGTCCAACAACACATCCCACAGGGATGTGGGGAACCAAATAGGCCTGATCCATGACTCAGATAAGAGACCTTAATTATGTACCCTAATTCTTCTCGAGGTGATGTGGCTTGCAAAAGCTGGGTCCCCCAAAGGAACCTCGGGGTGCACTTGAAAGGACTTCTGTCTGATATCCTGACATCAAAACCTTTACCCCCAAATTTCAGGCACCTAAAAGACATATTCCTTAACATATTATGCTAAAAGACTATTGTAAGTTTATGCAGATGTCTGAGACTGTGGCTGCTCTCAGGGAGCATCTTTGTCCTGTAAGATAAGAGACAACTGACCTTCCCCATGACTCCCTGGGTCCTTGATAACAAGCCTTGCCTTAACCTAGCTACTTCCCGGTTATGGCAGACTATTCTATTAGTAATAATATTCCAGGATATGATTGAGATAAGGATACTTTAATCTTTGTCATTTGGATCTTTAAAAACTTTGTTCTAAGCATCAATAAACGGAGTTCATGGTTCTTCCTTGAAGGACCCACGTGGCCTGGTCACTTCAGTTATTCACATCTCCGGTCATGTTTAGTGCCGGTCACTGAGCACCCCAATACGGGGCTAGCCACTGATTTCTGTGCCCGTCTTAAAGAGAAGAAGGTACTGGGGCCCAGAAGGCTGGAAGACTCTTGGTTCTGCAACTTGACATCACCCCTAAGCATCCAGAAAGCTCTGTCCCCTGAATCTGTGGAGAAGAGATCCCAGGGTGCCCCTTGTAGTCCTGCCCTCACCACCAGGTCCGGGTGTGCTGGAAGACAAGGATAGTAGCCACAATGGAGGCCAAGATCCATCTTCTGTGGGAACCAATATTCTGGATGGCACCTCCCTGGGCACTCCTCCCTGGACTCTCCAGCCAGCTCCACCCTTACAAGTGCCCACATGGTACTCTGCCTGGCTTTGTGCTCCCCATTCCTCCTCTGTCCTGATCGCACCCCTCCTCCTTTGGTGCTCCCCTCCCTCCCTCAGTGGTCCCCTCCCTGCCTCAGTGGCTCCCCCCATGACCCACTCCCTCCCTCAGTGACCCCTTCCTCCCTCAAAGACCTCTCCCCCTCAATAACCCCCCTCCCTCCCTCAGTGACCCCTCCCTCTCCCTCTCTCAATGACCCTTCCTTCAGTGGCCCTTCCCCCTCAATAGCCCCCACCTTCCCTTAAGAGCCCCCTTCTTCCCTAGGTTTCCCTTTTCTTCATGGCCTCTTCCCTTGCAGCCTTCATCCTCCAATTTGGGCAGGGCATTTTTATTCCCCGAAAGTGCCTGCCCTGTACCAGGCCCTGTGCTCGTCAGTGCTGGACCTGCTCACTCTCTCCTGGGGAACGCTAGGCCATTGACGCCATGATGAGAAAATGTAATTAGGTTAGGAAAGGGGGGAAGCTCTTTGACTTCTGGCCTACTGATGCCAGAGGCAGGTGAGGAGGTGACTCTCTGGCAGAACAAAGTCCCTGCAGGAGGCACAGAGCCCCATCAGCTGGAGGGATCAGCCAAGGTTTCATGGACGAGTGGGCACCTCGTCTGGCTTTGCAGGAAGTCAGGAATTCCAACAAAGACAGGTGAAGAGAGGGAGTGCTTTCCAGGGGGGTCAGTGTGAGCAAAGGTCTGGAGGCAGGCTCGTCACCTGCAGAGGTGTGGTGCTCCAGAAGCATGAGAAAGGAAGGATGAGGAGGTAGAGGTGAGACTTGCCCTTCAGCTGGGCAGCTAAGCTTGGGCCTTAGATTTTGTGACCAGAAGGAATCTGGTGAGGCCAAGCTGGGTTTGCCACACCACTGTCCAGTGGGCAGCAGATGCTTAGGCCTGCCTATTTCCCCTTTCCTGGTCCTCCCCATCCCGCTCAATCAAGCACACTCTCCCAAGCTCCATAGGCTTGTGACTGGCTTTCCCTGCATTCAGCCTGAGTCTCCCTTGGCAGAGCTGTGTCTGCATGCTTTTCCCCTAGTAGAATGGACACTCCTTGAGGGCAGGGGCTTTCTTTTGGGTCTTGCTTCTCTGTATGCAGTCACCTACTGTATGCCCACCCAACAGAGTAGGTGCCTAATAGGTCACATTTGGTCAATTGTATTCTCCCTCCAATAGGAAAGTGGGAAAGGAAGGAAAACCCTCTGAACTCTGCCTTAGAGTGTCCACTGGGCCTTCCCTTGCTAGCATCCCACAGTATCAGAGCTGGGCAGGACAGGCTGGACAAGTGGTTGTCAGTCCTCACCCTCTGCAGCAGAGACTTGACTTTAGGTGAAGAAGCTGGGGCAGATGGCAGGTGTGGCCACTGAGTTGCATGGAGCATTTCTTTGGAGGCCTCCTACAAAGCACCCCTTCACAAAAGAGAGCCCAGGCCTAGCACAGGGGACCATTCATTTAGGGGGAAACCAGTGCATAATTTTGGGGTGAGCCCTGGTGGGGAATATGATACCCTGCAGGGGCTGACAGAAATCATGGTGGTGGGATGTCAGGGAAACAGGGTGAGGGGGGAGCATTGTGCCCCAAACAAGGCCAGCCCCTGGGCTGCACTGATGTGGGGTCCCAAGGGTCCTGACTTAGTGTCAAGTGAGCTTTCTGCTCACGGGCCAGTGGCTGGATGTGGTCCTAGGTCCCAATGCCTTGTTGTGGATATCTTCACGTCCAATCTGCCTTTGGTTTGTAATTGGCAGGCTCAGTTGTCTGGGTCACCAAGAGGGAAGGGAGCAGCTTGCCCAGAGTCCCAAATGGGAGGCAGGACTCAAACCCAAGTCTTCCTGTGCTATCTCGCCTGAGTTCAAATTCAGCCTATGGAAAAGGGGAGGGTTTTGGGGGAAAGACAATGAGTTTAGCTTAAGATGTCTACAGGACAGGAAAAGACTCGCCTGCAGGTCATACAGAGATTTTAGAACCAAGATTTGAATCCAGGTTCATGCTCCTTCCTGGAAGTGTCAAGCTGTCCCACCTGCTGTTGGGAACCTTGTCCTGCTCTCAACCCCCCCCCCCCTTAGCAGAAGGTCTCCTGGGCTTCTCAGTGCACCACCTCCAGGCGCCCTTTGCTGCCAGCCCTCCTTGTCATCCCTGCTGCCCCACTCCCTGCACTCTCCTGCTGTTAGACTTCAGTCCTGGCCTCTCTCCAAGGTCACCCTGTGAGAAGCAGCAAAGGGTCATGTTTCCACAGGACTGCACACATTGCTGAAAGGAGGCTACTGATAAAGGTGAGGTTAGCAGACCAGGCAGTGGCCTTGGGAAGAGGCTGGATTCCCAATTCCCATAGAACTCCCAGATAATACTCAAAGTGAAATAAAGTCAAATAAAAAGTAGCTGGCAGCAGCAGGTGGGTTTGACCAGTTAGAAAGCAGACAGTGGCCTTGGCTCACGGAGGCTCAGAAAAGGGCACATCTAGGTGAGACCGGTGGGGTTGGTTCCAGGATTCTGGGGTGGTTCTTGTGTTTGCTCAACCTCGTGTATTATGTATATTGTGTAACAGAATTAGAGCCTCATTAGTAATAATGTATGATAATGGAGAACTGTATCCGGAAGAGAACCAACCAATCCATCCTCTGAAGGGAGCGTCTGCACCAGACTAAGGTATAAAACTTGCTTGGCTTTTGTCTGCTGACTCCTTCCACAAGAGGGACAGGGTCCACTTCTGGCCAGAAGTGATAAATGACTCTGGATTTCTCCCTAATAAATTTCTTTAGACATCAGATTTTTGGTATCAGTTGTGCTTTTGCTTTTCCAAGTTGGCATTTCCAACACCACTGACCTCCCTGTGTTGCGGGTCCACCCAAGGTCCAGCCTCAGGTGTGTGTGGAGGCATGGGTTAGAGGATAGTTCAGGAAAAAACCATGAACTCCGTTTAATGATTGTAAAAGTTTATTGTTATGCTGTTCAGCAGGCAGGAGGGCTTAGGAAGCCTGCAATAGTGCAGGAATTAGAAATACAGATTATACCGGCCTCAGACACTTAACACACACACACACACACACACACACACAAAAAGTAGCCATGTGACCTTGGGCAAGTCACTTAACCCCAACTGCCCTCCCCCAAAAAAACGCAAAAAAAAAAAAAAGAAATACAGATTATATAACCATAATAAAATAAATCAGGTATCAATTATACTAACTAGGTGAATAAGGGTGGTTTTAGGGAGGAATTAAGGAGTGGTCAGTGCTTAAAGGGACATGCACTTTTAATATCTACTGCGCAGGCGTATTGCCCATAATTTACTGGGGAAGAGGGGGGTGGGGAGAAAGGCGACCAGGAGGTGTGGTTTTTGCCTTGAAACGTCACCTAAGTCCACTTGTGGTCAGTTCTGACTGAGAGGTGCCCAGAGTGTTCCCCATCAGTGTCCTGTTTGACAAGATGAATGTTGGAGGCTAGACTAACTGGAGATCCAGGATGTGCCTAATTGGAGAGGAATTATATTACTGATAGTGCATTGTAGGATTCATAGGTACGACTGACCACTAGAACAAGGGAGCTTTACGTTTCTCTAATTGTTCATAGAGGGTTGGATGAAGGATTCATAGCATGGCTTCTTACTGTAACAAGCAGGGTTTATGGCAGCTCAGCAGAGGCTACTCAGAGAAGGGGCAGAGTTAATGGTTTTATGGCTGGGGGAGGGTGTAACTTTACAACTGGAAGTTGCAACTGGATGTTACAAATATAGGCACCCCAACACCCCATCAACAGGGTTGATAATCTAATAAGGGACTTGTCTTTTTTAGGTATCTGAAGTTCGGGGATAAAAGTCCTGGCTGGAGTCAGGATCTCAGACAAGTCTTTTAAAGTGTATTATTCCCCAGGATGCCAGCTTTCTCAGGCCACAGACTCCTGGGGGGGGGGGGCACATCAAAATCTTTATCTGAGTCCCAACCTCCGTTTCTGAGGTTCGGCTCATCCCTGTCACCAGGGCTTTGTTCAGCCCTCCTCTTCTTTGGCCTCTTCTGGGCACTTCACACCAGCTGTGATATACTCTCATCCCTTGCCAGAAATAGGAGGCACCTCAGAGACCATTTAGTCCCATCTGTCGCTGGTCAGGAACCCTCTTCCTGCCTGAGGGAAACAGCCGGTCATCCTACATCCAGATGGAACCCCACCATGGAGGGAGCTCACCAACTCCTGGCCGTATGTGTATCCAAACTCTAGTCTCTCCTTCAGTTGTGCCCGTCTGACCCTTTGTGATTCCATCTGGGGTTTTCTTGGCAAAAATACTAGACCTCTTTGCCATTTCCTTCTCCAGCTCATTTCACAGGTGAGAAAACAGAGACAAACAGGGTTAAGTGACTCTAAGAATCAGTTCTTTCTGTTTTCTCAGCATCCAGTCAGAACAAGAAATTCATCTCTTCACAGATCCAAGTTAAGCCTCATAATCTTATGAACTCCTTAGGGACTGGCATTTAAACTGCTTCTGTCCAAGTTTCCAAAAACCTCTCAAAGAGATGAAACGGTTTCTGTAGGAGAGCCTATTGAAATGAACTTTTGGTGTGTGCCTGTGTCTCTGTTAAACACTTGGTAATATATGGAAAAGGCAGTGGAAGTGTTCACCCTCCAGCCCAGCAATCCTAGCAGGATCTTTCTTGGACGTTGGGCCAGCATTCTAGTGGACCACCAGGAAGCCTTATTCCTACCTGGGACTTTGCTCTCTCTTCCTGGGCTCTCTCTCCTTGGAGCAAGTGCTAGTTTCCAAGTCTGGTGGGAGTCTCCTCGTTGGAGGAAGCTGGAAGGGCTCCGAGGTCGCGATCACGATCCCGATATGCGGGGACCTGGGAGAGCACCTCGGCTACAATGAGGGCTGCGTGGCCGCAGCTCCTTTTCTTCCCCCCTCAGAGACCTCCTCCCCGTCATACTTTCCCTGCTCACATCCCCCCCACCCCCCCATCCTCCCATTCTCTGCACTTCCCTTGCCCTGGGTGCTGGTCATCCTCCCCTCACTTTAAGCCCTCCCTTCCTCTCCGCCTCCCCCTTTTAATATCTTTTCCCAAAGTCCCAAGGATACACATGTCTTGTTGACATTAATTCATTTCAAAATTCATATGCTTGCCCAGCACACAAGTAGGTAACCCATTTATTTCTTGTTGGGCTTTTGAGGTTGTAAGGCTGGGATTTCCATTAAGGAGTTTTCTGAAATTAGATCTCAGGAGATGATTTGGGGGAGATTCCCACAGGACATTCCCAGAAACCCGTCTGATAAAGTATTAGGCTGATGGGAAACACTGCAGAAGAAAGACAAGCATTGTGGGAAGGAATAGTTAATCACTGCGACATTCTAAATGGAGAGAATGGCAGTGAGTGGAGACTGGGACAACTTTCAGTCAAAACTCCATCCCTACCAAGCACCAGGTACAGAAGAGATTCTCCTTCAATGTGACCGCTGGGGACCCAGCTCCACTCACTGTTCAGATCTGACTAGGCAGCAGAGGATTCATGAGGAGGAAAACACCTGAAAATGGAATGAATGTGGAAACATGTTCATTCAAAACGTGTGCCTTTTACAACACCAGAGAAGAGAAGGAATGAATGTGGGAAAGCTTTTACTGGGAGCTCAACTCTGATTCAAATGACAGAATTCACACTGGAGAGAAGCTTCATGAATAGAGTGAGTGGGGCAAGGCCTTCAGCCAGAGTTCAAACCTAATTGGGCCTTAGATGACACCAGAGAATTCACACAGGAGTGTAGCAGCCAGCACCCCAGCAGACCCAGGATGGCTGCTAGCACAGGTTCTTAGATCAGCTTTTCTAAAGGAAGGCAGTTCAAAATGGGTTAACAATCCTACTTTAATCAAACATATATCGCTTACCTACTTCAGGGGAAAAAGTCAGCACCCTGAACTTCAGAGAATACAAACAAGTTACAAGAGATAATAACACAATTCAGCAGACAGGGCTTCTAGCCATCTGCCCATTACATCCATACCTAGTTAGTTACCAGAAAGCAAAGCACCAACATCTGGGTTTTCAAAGCCAGGGGGCTCTGGGTGCCCAGAGTCTCATCTGGCCAAATCACACAACTCTTCTCAAAGTGAGCCCCAAAGAAAAAATCTCACATCAGGATTTATACAGCTTTCTCCTGGGTCAGAGAATGTCACAAACCTCTTGACCCACTGCCCAGTCACAAAGTAACAAGGTGTGGGTGTTCCTGAAAAACAAGCCCTGAGATGGACACTGAGCAATAATTAGAGACTGAGACCAACAGTCAATTCAGGAGGCATCAGTTTATTGCTGGCCAGCGGCAGCCCAGGAACAAGTTGCTGAATCTGCCCCGAGCCTTGGTTTAAGCAGAGTTTATATAGTAACAAATTCTTACAATATGACAGTTGAAAGCGGTTAAAATAAAACCACTGTGTATATTTGGCTGGGGTGGGGGGGGGAAGAAGACTCTGGAAAGCTCTCCTCCCCTTTTTACCGGAATGCAAGCTGCAGGGTGGTATTGCATGCAAGATAGAGAGGAGCCCCAAAGCAAACTGCCTTCCCTTTAGATATCTTGATCTTATCTTATTGGAACACAGGGGAAGGTAAAGGAGATCACACAGGAGATTTCACTAATTTTAGGGTCCAGTTAGCACTCTGGCCTCAAGTCTCAAGGCTGGCCAGCTCAGCCCCTAGCCACAGGCTCCATGTGACCACATTTAGCCTAGTAATTGTATATTTTCAAATCAGAGAAGGTTCTCAGGTTCACTTAAGCCTGTCAAGGGGCCAAGAGGCAGGGAAGATCTTCAGATTCCCATCACTATTACAAGGAGGGAGGCCTTATTCATCTAAGGAGACTGAGCTCAGAACTGAGACACCAGAGACTTGATTCTGGCAAAAAGTCCTATGTATGTAACATGTGGCAAAGCCTTTGATTGAATGAGAGAGCTCATCAGCCACTGGCAAAATCACAGCCAGAGAGAAATCCCATAAAGGTGGTATGTGTGGCCGGCCCTCCAGACATGGCTCCAGCCTTAATGAACTACCTGGGAAGACCCACGGGGGTGTGAAGCTCTGACACCATGCTAAGCATTTTCCATAGAGGAACTCATTCAGTCTTCAGGACTACTCTGGGAGCTAGGGATGGTAATTATCTCTCTTCACAGGTAAGAAACCCCAGGTAGACAGAAGCCACATGCCTTGCCCAGGGTTACACAGATATAGTAGGGATCTGAGGCTGAATTTGAACTCAGGTCTTCCTAAATCCAGGTCCACCGTTCCATCTGTTTACTGTATTGGTTAAGCACACAGTAGGTGCTTAACCATTGCTGGATGATTAATTGATTGGTCTAACTTCATTAAGTCTTCATTTCTGCCTCTGAAAACATTTGGGGCTTGGACTAGATGACCTTGTGACAGGAGAGTTTCTGACTCAGGCTTCTTCCCCACACCCCACCCCCACCCCCCAACACACACAGACCCCACCTGGTGCTAAAAACAGCCTTGGACTCTATCTTGAACTTCCTGACACTTTTAGCTTGAAGCAAGCAGCTAAACTGTCCAAGACATCTGCAGAAACAAGGCTGGGAAACAAATCAGAGGGGCATCTTTGGCCAGCTTCTTCCATTTCCCGGCCGCCCCCAAACTTGAGCCTTGGCTTGCATAAGGAAAGGCGCGCACACCTTCTGGGGCAGCGTCGTGCAGAGGAGGCGGCCAAGGGCTTCCGAGCGGACAGCTCCCCGGCCCTCCCCCACCCGGCCCTGCCCCACGCTGGCCGCGGCGCCCCTCCATGTCCGCGCGGGGCCTTGCGAACCCCCCGAGGGGGAGCACCCTGAGAAGGAAGCGAGCGTTTATTAGGCGCCAACGGTGTGCCTCGCGACCACACTGGCCCCACTTTACAGACGGGGAAACTGAGGCAGCAATCTTTGCACAAGCATCTGCGGCATGGTTACTGCGCGCCAGGCCTGGAGGCCCGGCGCTTCCGGGGTGAGCAGTCTCTAGGGCGGGGTGGGGTCGGACTGGGGAAACTGAGGCAGGCGGGCCTCGAAGGGCCCCACCCCCGCCCTTCCGGGGATCCGCCGGCGGCGAGAGCAGGGCGGCTGGGGAGGGCAGGTGTGGGGCGGGGCGGGCGCGCCTCCTCTTCCCAGAAGCCCCCACGCTAGGCCTTAGGGATCCGAGGTTCTCGGTCCTCCCGGCGGCCTAGAGGGGCCCGGGCTGGGGAAAGTGCCGGGAGTGACGTCACCGGGAGGCGGGCTGCGGGAGGGCGGACTTCCGGGAGGCAAGAGAGAAGGGGTTAGGTGAGAAGCGCGGGGGAGAGGGGGAGGGGACCCGGCTTGTCTCTTTGGGTCTCTGTCTCTGCGCGTTTCTGTGGGTCTCTGCGTCTCCTCATCTCCCTGTCTCTCCCCATGTCTCTGCACCTCCATCATCTCTCCATCATCTCTGTCTCTCCCCGTGTCTCTGCACCTCCATCATCTCTCCATCTCTGTCTCTGCACCTCCATCATCTCTCCATCGTCTCTGTCTCTCCCCATGTCTCTGCACCTCCGTCATCTCTCCATCTCTGTCTCTGCACCTCCATCATCTCTTCATCATCTCTGTCTCTCCCCGTGTCTCTGCACCTCCATCATCTCTCCATCTCTGTCACTGCACCTCCATCATCTCTCCATCTCTGTCTCTGCACCTCCATCATCTCTCCATCGTCTCTGTCTCTCCCCGTGTCTCTGCACCTCCGTCATCTCTCCATCTCTGTTTCTGCACCTCCATCATCTCTCCATCGTCTCTGTCTCTCCCCGTGTCTCTGCACCTCCGT
>CM053596.1:509933-551308 GCA_028646575.1 Pseudocheirus occidentalis
ATCATCTCTGTCTCTCCCCGTGTCTCTGCACCTCCATCATCTCTCCATCTCTGTCTCTGCACCTCTATCATCTCTGTCTCTCCCCGTGTCTCTGCACCTCCATCATCTCTCCATCTCTGTCTCTGCACCTCCATCATCTCTCCACCTCCATCATCTCTCCATCGTCTCTGTCTCTCCCCGTGTCTCTGCACCTCCATCGTCTCTGTCTCTCCCCATGTCTCTGCACCTCCATCATCTCTCCCTACGTCTCTGCACCTCCATCATCTCTCTGTCTCCGCATGTCTCTCCCAGCCACCCACCTACCCCTTGGATATCCCATGGGCTCAGGGCCTTCCCTTCCCTTTGTGCCCTGCCAGCCTCTGGACTCCCACCCACAGGACCGGTGTGCCCCCCCTGACCCTGCCTCTCTCTCTGTCTGTACAGGTCCATTCCCGCTGGAGCCCCCGCTGCCTGCCAGGAAGGACTATGTCTGTGGGGTGGGGGGCCACAGTACCCCGGGCCCCTGAGCCCAGCCTCTGGGGCCCCTGGCAGCAGGAGGCCCCCGCCTGGGGCCGTGGTCCCACACCACCAGGCGCTGAGATGAGCCGGCGGCAGTTCCGTGCCTTCCGCTACCAGGAGGCGGCCGGTCCCCGCCAGGCCCTGGGCCGGCTCCGTGAGCTATGCTGGGCCTGGCTGTGCCCCCAGAGCCTCACCAAAGAGCAGATGCTGGAGCTGCTGGTGCTTGAGCAGTTCCTGAGCGTCCTACCGGTCGAGTTCCAGTCCCGGGTGCGAGAGCAGGGTCCTGAGACTGGCGAGGAGGCTGTGCGCCTAGTGGAGGGCCTGCAGGGAGGCCTAGGTTGCTTGGGCCCCCAGGTGCGGGCTGCTGGAGCTAGGGGGCAGGAGGTGTGCAGGCCTAGGGGAACCTGGGTGTGCAGGGGGTAGCAGGGCCCTGCGGGGCTCTGGGGGAGTGGAGGGCAGCCAGGGAGGGCCTTGAGAGTGCAGGGACCTGGGGGAGTTGAGCCCCACCCCCCCATCGCCAGCTTTCTCATCTCCAGGTCCCACTCTGTGCATGTGGGGAGCAGATGCTGGTGGAGGACGCAGGGCTCGGCGGCCACCCTTTGTCCAGGAAGTGTCCTGGATCTCCTGGGCCCCTCAGTCATCTCCTCGGATGCCCGCCAGGTACGTGCGTCACCCCCTGTCCTGGGCCCAGCCATCCATAGCCTTGGCCTCCCCAGCCAGAAGGGCCACCCTGAGTTGGGGGGCTCCTTCCCAGTGAACCTAGGGTGCACAGGGAAAATCCTGGCCCACTCAGAAGTATTGGTGAAGACCTACTGCATGCTAGGCACCAGGGAGCCAAAGGCCTCCCTCCCAGACCCCAGAGTCCTATGTATGTATTGAGACTGAAGCGGGGGACGCCAGCGACTGGGCAGAGGGGTCAGGAAAGACCATGGTGAAGGTGATGCTTGGAGCAAGAAAGGGACGTTGGGAAGAATACGGTGCCATGTGAAGCCTGGCCAGGAACCTGTCCTCCCCCCGGCCCTTTGGCCTTGGCAGGGGAGGGTGGGGCTCTGGCTTCTGTCAAAGGCGTGTCTGTGCTCTTCCAGGCTCCCAGGATGGGCTGGGGCCCCTGCTTGACCACTGACAGACAAAGGTCCTATGGGAGGCCTTTGGCAAAGCTGCCCCCCAAGACTGGAGCCGCTTGTTAAGGCAGCGAGCTCCATTGGGCAAAAAGTGACTGACAGAGGAAACAGGCCAGAGTGATGGTCCTTCACTGTCTCCCCCTGGGGAGGAGACTCCCAGAACGGGGGTTACCTGCTCCTTCCATGTGCAGTGACATGATTAAGAGTTGGCTCAGCCCCGTCCCATGATCTTAGTTCAGTTCTGGGAACCCATGAACTGTGGGGTCAGTTGCAGCAGGCCTAAGTCTAGGTGTGCACTCACCCGGTGGAGTCCTCACTCCTGCTTCATAAGACCCTGTCTGATGAAAAGTGTCACCCCAAATAGGGCAGAGAGCCGGGGCCTAGTGCCCCCTTACAGGGCTTTGGACATTACTGGGAAATGCTGACCCTGGAGGGCCCGGGGAGGCCTGGCAAGGACACACCCTGCCTGGGATGACTGAAGTCAGTGTGTTTGCAGGAAGGGGGTTGGCCCACTGGCCACCACTTGGCCCCTTCCCCGTAGGCCTTGCCCTCACACAAGGACTGGCCACATCCTCACAGTGTTCGGGGATGGACAGCCCCGTTCCACTCTGCTCCCTCCTGGGGCCCTGCCTGCAGCTGCCTTTGTCTTAGCCTCATTCTGCGCGGCCTTCGTTTCCTCCAGGCTGCTGGGTCAGGTCCAGTACAAGTAGTTAGACACCCCGAGCCTCCATGTGTTTGCTTGGACAATGGGTGCGTTTTATCTGCAGAGCCATCAAGGGCGTGGGGAGAAAGCAAAAGCAAGTCATTATGGTCTCTTCCTTTTAAACCCAATTCCCAGTTCCGAAAGTTGATGCCATCACCAGCCTGGAAGAAGGGGACGAGCCAGGGGCTTCAGGCCCAGCCAGAGGTGGTGGTGCAGGTGGGTGAGAGGAAGACAATAGGGGTGGGCACCTCTGCAGGACACTGGCGGGGCTGTAATGCCATTCCTTGGTCTTCCCCAGCACCAGGGGCTGCAAGTATCAAGCATTTATGAAATGCCCGCTAGTTGCCCAAATTCTCCAGGTACTGGAACTGTTGAACAGAAATGAAATGGGTTTGGATGCACATAACATTCATGTGTTATGTATGTTCACACTTTAAGCAGAAACATTATTTTTAACTGGCAGGTCACAGGCAGATGTGACTGAAACTGCTGCCAGTAATGACTACAACAAAGAGCATCTATTAAGCGCATTTAAATTATCTAGAGCAGCGGTTCTCAGCCTTCCTAATGCATGTATGTGGCATGTATGCTTGTGGGAGGACCTGCCTGGAGACGGATAGAGGAGCCGTGTCACCATTGGAAATAGGTGTTTTCCCATGGTCTTAGGCGACCCCTGTGACCTCTCTGAAAGGGGGGTCGTGACCCACAGGTTGAGAACCACCGATGTAAAGCCGTAGGGGAGGTGATGGAGTGAGGAAGATCTCTTAAAAGACAATCCCAGTTTCTCCTGCGGTGCGATCCGCAGTCTAGGGGGAGAAGAGTTAGGCAACATGGAACACACCCAGGTTACTGTCATCTGAGGAATGGTGTGATGGGGAGGGGGAAACTCAGAGCGAGCCGGACATCAATCAGGAAGAAGACACTTACTGAATACTCCCCATGTGCCTGGGAGGGGCTGAGTACTAGAAATAGAAGCAAAAAGTGAATATAGTCCTTGGCTCTGAAAAGCCCGACTCTAATGGGGAAGATGACATGCACGTAGATATAGGGTGTGCTGAGGTTATAGACGGGGAAGCCATGGAGGGGCAGGCCCCAGAAGATTCTCCTAAAGAAGGTGATAGGGGGTGACTTGGAGCGTCCCAGGCAGCGCAGCAGGGGAGGACGGGACAGGAGGCAGAGCATCGTCTGTGAAAGGTCGCAGGCGTCCCAGGACGGCCGCATGGGAGGGTGAGCGCAGGAGCAGGAAGAGGACCCATCACGAGCAGTTTGCAGTCAGTGGCATTCACTCTGGAGTCAGCAGCACCCCTAATTCTGTCTGTGTGAAGGTAGTAGGTCTGTGGCTGTAACTGCCAGGTTTTGCTTCATCATCATGTCCCGAGTTAGCTCCCGCTGGTTTTAATAGAGAATGCGCATTTTTTAGTATAGATTTGTCAGAGGTTGGTTGGTTTTTGATGTCTCTGTTGCCCTCTGCCCTAATAATACAAATAAATGACATCAGAATCAATAGCACACATCAAATGTATTATTTGGGGAGACTGTTTCTACCCTTGGTTGTGCCTAGACTCGTATCCGTTACCATCTCTCCTAAGTGGAGCTTAGTACACCTCCCTCGAAAGGAGCCGGACCACGTGGTGCATGTGAAAGAAAGGGTGGTTCCAGCCATCCATGGTTTTCAGAATCTTGGTTTAAAGATGTCAGAATATCCCGGGGTCTCAGTACCGTGCTGAGGGAAGTTAGACCCTGGGTGGAATTCAGAGGTGGCATCAGGGTCCTAGCTACATAACCCTCGCTCTTTCTAGCAAGACGTCAGGGAGAAGAAGGTAGTCAACATGTTGAGAGGCTTCCTAGCATTTTGAAGCCAAAGCTGTGTGGAGAACACACGTAAACCAGTAAACCTTAACATGATGCTAAATATGGACTCCCTTTTAGAATCCTAAGATATGCTGTAACCGTTTTTGAAAAGTTTCCTGAGAGAAACCCAAACAGTAAAACACAGGGTCCAACACTATGGCAGTGGTTCTCAACCTGTGGGTCATGATCCCTTTGGGGGTTGAATGACCCTTTCACAGGAGTCGCAGGGGTCACTTAAGACCATAGGAAAACACATTTCCAATGGTCTTAGAAACCAAGACACGGCACCTCTCTCCATCTCCAGGCGGGTCTGCCCACCTATGAGTATTAAAGCATGGAGGTGCTAGGGAGGTTGAGAACTGCTGCTCTATGGTGTGGAAAGAAAGATGAACGCTTTCGTAATAGAAAGGAACAGAGGTGATCGGTCAGCTTCTTGGAGCACAGGGCAGATGTCAGAAAAGCCCATTGAAACACTTTTGGAATAAGCAGCTTTCGCTTCAGTGAATGACAGTAAAGGCTGAAAAGGCACGTCCCATTTGACTTTTCAGGTGGAACCAAAAGAGGCTTTTAGAAGGAGCCTGTGTAATGACTAAGATCCATGAATCAAATGAAAAGGCGCCTCCATGAGTAACAGCGGTCAGTAGTATCAGGGCTGCTGTTGCTTAGCTGTGTGGGTCTCTTGTCCCCTTTCTCCTTCCTTAATATTAGCTTTTTGAGGAGAGGGCCTGCTTCCTTTCTGGCTTTGTGTCCTCAGTCCTCGCCTGGCCCTCCAGCTCCTGTGAACCCTCCTGTGACTCCAACATTTCCCCTCCCTTCCTTCTTATGGTACCTCGAATCCTTATGTCCCAGTCTTCCCTTCTGACAGACTGTCCTTCCTCTCATTGCCACTCCTGGGCCTCTAGACCCTCAGAAAGATCAAAGCCACCTTCTTGGGGTCAGTGGCCATTTGATTTCCTTTCCACCCTGTTGTTGCCTCTTTTGGGATCCATCCCCTGCCCAAATGAGCCAGTTCAGCCAGACCAGCTGACATGAGAGCCAAAGTTGACAGCATTTTGGGTCAATGCAATATTGACAGTTTCTGTTTATACTTTCAGATTCTGAGACTGAGGCCAAAGACCAGAAATGGGCTCCCAAACAGGAAATGTCTGAAGAAGGAGAATCGCAAGGGGTGATGTTGGAAGCTTCCCAGGGACTGGAATATGGAGAAGCCTGGGATTGTATGGGCGGGTCCCAGAGGCGGCTGGGGTTCTTCACAGAGGAGAAGCTGAAGAAATCCCCTTCTTCAGAAAGAGCTTTCAGGAAGAGTTCTCCAGTAGACAAGAAACCTCCTCCTGAGAAGCTAAAGGAAGCATGTGTCAGACTCGGGCAGAATGTTAATGGGGACCCAAATCTAGGGCCCCGGAAGAGAATTCCCACAGGAGCTAGACCCCATAGATGTGACCTGTGCGGTGAGAGCTTTAAACTTAGTGCAGAACTAATTAAGCACCAGAAGATCCATGTAGGAGAGAAGCCCTGTAAATGTGACGAATGTGGGAAAGTGTTCAGCCAAAGCTCCTACCTCCTCCAACATCAGAGAGTGCACACTGGAGAGAAGCCCTATCAATGCAATGAATGTGGAAAAGCATTTGCCTGGAGCTCAAACCTTATTCAGCACCAGAGAATTCACACTGGAGAAAAACCCTATGAATGTAATGAGTGTGGGAAGGCCTTTAGGGCACATTCGCAGCTTATTCATCATCAAAAAATTCACACTGGGGAAAAGCCCTATCAGTGTAATGAATGTGGAAAATCCTTTGGTAGGAGTACAACTCTTATCCAACACCAGAGAATTCACACTGGAGAGAAACCCTATCAGTGTAATGAATGTGGGAAATCCTTTAACTGGAACTCAAACTTTATTGAACACCAGAGAATTCACACTGGAGAAAGGCCTCACGAATGTAATGAGTGTGGGAAGGCCTTCAGCCAGAGCTCAAATCTAATTGAGCATCTGAAAATTCACACAGGAGAGAAACCCCATGAATGTAATCAGTGTGGAAAATCCTTCATGAGGAGCTCGGGCCTTAGACAGCATCAGAGAATTCACACTGGAGAAAAGCCCTATCCGTGTAATGAGTGTGGGAAGACCTTCAGGGAGAGCTCACAGCTCATTCAGCACCAGAGAATCCACACTGGGGAGAGACCCTTCGAATGTCACGAGTGTGGAAAAGCTTTCATCTTGATCTCGAATCTTACCGAGCACCAGAGAATTCACACTGGAGAGAAGCCTCATGAATGTCACGAGTGTGGAAAAGCTTTTAGTCAAAGGTCAAACCTCATCAGTCACCAGAGAATCCACACTGGAGAAAAACCCTATGAGTGCACTGAATGTGGGAAAGCCTTCAAAGGGAGCTCTGGCCTCGTTCACCACCAGAGAGTTCACACCGGAGAAAGGCCCTACGAGTGTAATGAATGTGGGAAGACCTTCCGAGGGAGCTCAGAACTGAGGCAGCACCAGAGACTTCACTCTGGTGAGAAGCCTTATGTGTGTAACGAGTGTGGCAAAGCCTTTGTTCGAAACTCTGAGCTCATCAGCCACCAGCGAATCCACACTGGGGAGAGGCCCTATAAATGTGGTGTGTGCGGCAAGCCCTTCAGCCATCGCTCCAACCTCAATGAGCACCAGAAAAGACACGTGGGCTTTAAGGGGAAGCCGTGATCCTGAACGGTGCCTGGAAGCGTGAATTGTGGCTGAGGACAAAGAAAGGGCTGCAGAGAGGGAGGCAGGCAGGGTTACCTCGTGATGGTGTACAAGTTGGAAAAGCCCTGGCCCCCTGGGGGACACGGTGTGAGGCCCCACAAATTCAGGAACAGAGAAGCCTGTATAAACTAGTTTGAATGTCAGGCGTGGCTCTCCCTTGATGGTGGCTGAAGGGCAGCATGTGTGTAAAGGGGTAGATGAGTGGCCCAGGGCAATAAAGCTGTGTCTGCACCAAACTCTGGAGCGAATGCTTCTCCCACTCCCCCCCAAGCTCTCCTCTGAAGATCTGCACATCCACTGGCAACCACAGACTTGTCTTTCACAGGTAAGTTTCTGCTGTGGACCTGGGGTTCCGGCCAGCGCCTGAGTCCCAGCTCCACAGAGGAGCTCGCCTTACTCACTGTCCTCTGAGGCCAGCTTCTCCTGGCGCATCCTCCTCTCCCATCACCAGTGACATTGATCCTCTCTTCCTTCACATCTCCCCCCATACTAGCCAAACTCCAAGCCCTTCCATTGCATTCGTCTCAAAGTCTGGAGACCTGGGTTTAAACACTAACTGAACCCCAAGCTTTGTGGCCCTGATCCCAACACGTTCCCTCTGAGCCTTGGGGGCTTCATGAAGGAGTGAGTTAAGCAAAAGCAAGGTTAACTTCTGTGCCTAGGAGCTTGCGTCCTGATGGGGGGACCACCCTGATGCTGGGTGGTATTCATACTCTTCTAGGAACAGCGGCAGAGGTTTGATCAAAGTTCTGGAGCTGGGGTGGAGGTGGCAGGATGCGGCCTTGTGTTCTTAGCCTAATTTTTTTTTTTTTAGAACTATTTTGACATAATTGACTTCCTTTGCAATTTTATGCATTTAAGAATATGATTGTGGGAGGGGGCCCCTAGGCTGCCTGCATGAAGGGTCCAGAAAACAGACGAGTGAGCAAGCATTTACTAGACGCCTCCCATGTGCCAGGCCCTGTGCTAGAGGCCGAGCGTACTGAGAAAGGCCAAGGTGACCCTGGCCTGAAGGAGCTCACAACCTGCCGGGAGAGAAGAGAAGCAAGTACCCCTATGAGTACCTCAGCTCTGGGTGGGTAAATGGAAGAGAATGCCAGGGGGAAGGCCCTGAGAGGAAGCACAGCGAGGGCTGGCAGAGGAGATGCATTCGGAGTCGGGGCCTCGTGCCCTGACAAGAGGATCCAGTCCTTTAAGCCCTGGGGACAAGCGTCAGACCCTGTCATCATGACCCGTCTCTAGGAACCCCGCGTTATTCCCCCTTCCTCCATTCCCACAGCCCCCAGGACCCAGGCTCAGGCTGGGGACTTCCCTGGGATGTGCACACAAGGTGGGAGCCAGAATTTGAACTCAGGCCACTCTGAGATATTCAAGGTACTTTATGGGCGTCACACTTGAGGCCAGACCAGCCCCATGAAGTCGGATGTATAGATTTATCCGTTTTACAGGCTCAGGTGAGGTGACTTCCCTGTGGCTGCACGGTTCCATTATGCTGGCCCAGCATCTCTATCCCGCCGTCTCTGTTAGCTCCTCTCCTTTTGGTTTCAATATACTTTATAGGTTACTTTTAGTCTAGGAGTGGGCCGTGCCAGGGACATAGATCTGTGCCACCTTTATGGGAGGGGGAGGCGGAACTGAGATCTCACGTCCCTCCCTTGAAGGCCCAGTTTAATTCAGGTCCCCCCGTCTCCCTGGTGAGTCCGAACCGCCAGCATCTCAGCCCCTCGTCCCCTTCTCCCTTCCTCACAAGCCCTGTCTGCATAGAGATGTTTAGTGCTTGAGGGGCCTCACTTCTAGGGGAGCCCCCCTCCACAAGCTGGCCTGTCCAGAACAGGCCCCAGGACTTTCCTAGAAGGACCCATGGCTCAGTCTTCTTCTGGCTTGAGACAGCCTGATGCCCAGTTAGCTCATCCTCCAGCCCTCTTTGAACATAGGCCAATGATTCCTTATCTCTGGGATTCACAGTCCAGTGAAGTGACCATTTGTCCAGTATTCAGTGTACCAAGCCCTGGGGAAATTAAGCCATTCCTGCCCTTGGAGAAGATGGTGCCTGAGCTTCTGAGCAGAAGGGGACATTGGTCTGCCTGGCATCCAAGCTTTCCTCGCCTGCTCAGTTTTCCTCAGCCCCATGGCAGCCCTTTCTTCACCACCCCTGTGGGGCTCCTCTGATGTGGTCCCTGGTGCCTCTCTCTGCTTCAGGGACTCCTGACTCCTCACCGGTCCCCTGGGCTGGATCTTTGTACCGGTCACACCCACTGCTGAGGGTTCTCTGGGGCTGGCTCCATCTCAGATCCCATGATTCCCACCTCTGGAAAAGCAGGTGGAGCCTCTGCTCCATTTCCACCTGCTTTTTGGACTTCTCTGGGTGTCCCAGAGGCATCACAAACTTAACATGTCTCCCCCTTCTGTCCACTCCCCATTGCCGTCTTGGTGCAAGCCCTCACCGCCTTTCCCCTGCACTCTTGTGCGAGCTTCCCGCTGGTCTCCAGCCTCCAGTCTCCTCTCTGACCCCTGGTCCACACAGTGAGAGTGATTTCCCTAACATTCAGCCCCCTGCTCAGTAAACTACAGGGGTCCAGGATGGCCTCGTTTGGCCCTCAGAGCCCTTCGAGTCCTCACCTTCCGACCATGCCAGGCTTTCCATACTTCTGTCTTCTCCATGAACTCTGCGGCATCTGACTGGCCCTTCCCAGTCTCCTGCCCACCTCTGCACCTGGTATCCCTGCCCCTTCATCTCCACCTCCAGGTTCCCCTGGCTTCCAGATCCTCCCTCCCCTTCCGAGATTACCTCCCTCCCTCCACTCCCTTCAGGTATCCAGAGTGTCTCCCACCTTAGGACAGGAGGCCCCCCTGCACACTTTGGGGTTTTGGCACAGTACCCACCATCTGACCCCAGCCATGGCTTCTAGCACACAGTAGGCATTTGGGCCTGTCTCAGCCCCAGTGTTCGGCCTCTGGGGTCTGCGAGTTTACAGGTCTGGTCCCCAAACTTGAACTCGGTTGTTGGCCGTGCCTGTTCTGGTCTTACCACCTGCCCTCCCTTCTCCTCCTCATGACCTTTCTCTGGCTCTCTCGTGCCCAGCACAGGGCCCCGTGCTCAGCACATGCTCGTTGCCGGGCAGCCTCTTCTGCAGTGGATCCCCCAAGCCATCGTGCCGTCTCCCACCTGTGCAAAGTCCTTTGACTCCTGCATCCCTAAGGAGGTGGTGCTTCCCTCTTCTCCCCTGTACTGCACCCCACTATTGCTATTACCCTCTCCTGGCATCCTCTCTGTCCAGGTCTGTGCTGAGGGCCAAGGGGAGGAGGAGGGGAGCCTGCTCATCAGAGCCCAGCGCCCATGCCCTGTCTGTGCCCCTGATCTTCTGCCATCTTGTCCCTGGCTCATTGTTTCTCTAGGTTTCGCGGCTGCTAACAGCATCCCCACATACGGTCCAACTTTGTCCTCATGTGCTGAGTCCCTCCAGGTCTGCCCCCATGTTCTCAGGCAAACTCCCAGAAAGAGCCACTCACCCCGCTGCCTCTGGTCACCCCCTTCTCAGCCCTCTGCACCGGTATACCTGGTGCCCTGCATGTGCCTGCTCTCCGAGCCTGCTCAGTCTCTTAGTGACTGATCTGGACTGGGCCACCGTGTCTTAGGCCATGGTGGCCCCTCCCAGGGTTCTATCCCACAAATAGGATGGGGTGGGTGGTCCAGAGCAGCCTGTTGCTCCCAGAGGCCCCCTGATCACTCTGAACAGTAGCTAGGGCTTGGAGAGACGAGCCCCCATGTCTCCCAGTAGAGTGGGGGCTGGCTTCAAGCAACAGGTCAGTCAAGAAGCATTTATGAGGCCCTCAGTGAGGGCCAGGAGTGCAGAAAGCACAAGAATGTGGAGTGGATCTGAGCCCAAGTCCTCTGGCTGCCCGTCAGAGCGTCAAAGGTTCTCTTGGCTGTGGCATCATAATTGAGCCAAGTTGTCACCCACCCCAACCTCTCCATTTACCAGAAAACAAAGCAGAAGTCCTGACGTGGTGCATTCCCGAGGGGTCTGAAGAGGCCTGTCACTCCTTCTTCCAGGGAGGTTCCCCCAGGCCAGATGCCCCTCCCCAATCCCTCTGCTCCTTCCTAGGCTTTCTTCTGACTCTGGGTCTGAATGTGCCTCCTGTGACCCTGCACACCAGACCCAGAGCCCAGGAGGAGTGACCAGGACCCCTCTTGACCTTACCTCTCCCAATTCTGTGACGTAACCAGGGCATGCTCACTCTGTGCCCTGCATGGGCTTAGTCCCTGGCTTCTGGCCACATGGACTAGAGGACCCCCTTTCCTCGTACCTGGAAGCAGGCACAGCCTCTATTCCCTGTGTGATAAGGCCTTCTTGCTGGCCAGTGAGTTGCGCATCTCATCCTGGTGCTGAGGGAGGGTGTTGTGGAAGCCTCTGAGCAGAGCCCGCCTCCTCTCCTCCTTGGGCTGGTGCAGATCATACCATGGTTGACTTTTGTCTCTTTCTATACCCATCACAGGCAGGTGATTACCAGAGGCACCAGACCAAGTTAGGAGCCCGGCACCCAAGTCCGTCTTCGCAGAGTGTGCCGGTCACCAGAGCAGCGGGATGTGGCAAAGAGGCAGGCCTGAGGAGCGGCCCATCTGTCCCACATCAATGAGGGAGCATCTTCTGAGCCAGGCAGTGACCCGGCGCCCATCCGCTGTGCCACAGCCAGATGTGAGCTTGGCGAGAGGGTGCTTTGGGCCTGGCTCTGTCTACCAGGCACACACGGGGTTTGTGGAGGAACAAGTGCCCGTTTACATGTGCAGCCTCTTCTAAGAGCTAATGGACATGGAGGGGGTGGTAACCAGTGATGGTGCCGGGGCAGCCCCGGTGGGAGCCCCTCAGGGTCACCCCAGAACTCTGAAGGGAGCAGCGGGCTTGCTCTGGGGATCCACGCTGTTAGAGGGAGCCTGAGCCCAGGCCTATATGTGCTGGTTGGTAGCTGCGAGGCAGCAGGAAGGCCCCGAGGCTTGGCCCTCACAGGCTTGTTCCAGCCGGCTTCTACCTTGGTCACATGGTTGGAGGGTGGGCCTTCTCTCAAAAGCTGCATGAATTGTTCCCCTTCTAGCTCAGGAGGTCTGATATTATAGAAGTCTTCACCTTCCCCCACCCCTGGGGTGTGGCTTTATACACAGAAGGCGCTTAATAAATGGCTAGCTGTTCAGCATTCAGTGAGCAGTGGTCAAATTAATGTGTGCTGAGCCAGTGAGCCCACGTGGTCTACAGTTGGTGGACATGACTTGGTCCTGGATTTGGGCCTGCCCTCTCCCAGCCTGGTTGCTCCTCATAAAATGAGCCGGTTTCCTCTGCCAAGGAGGATGCTGTTGGCACTGGCAATGACCACCAAAGAGGCCAGTGCGGATGTGAGCAAGGAGGGCCCGGGTGACCCACAGCATCAGGTCCTGAAAGCCTGGACAATGTTCAGCAGCAGGGCCTCAGGCCAGATGGAATCCAGAGAAGAGGGAAGCAGGGGTCACGACGCCCGGTCCTCTGGTCCTGACTGTGCGTCCAAGCCGGACTGTACCCCTTCCCCAAAGGGAAAAGAGGAAGGAGCCCCAAATTCCAACCTGTGGTGTACTTAAAGAGATAGAGGCCCTCCAGAAAGGGAGGCCACGGCCACAGTCCCCAGAAGATGTCATGGCTTCACAGACGGTCCTGGGTCATGCCGGACGAGCCCAGTTCCTTTTTTGATAGTATTAGTGACCCGGCAGGCAGAGGAGTGGGGTAGGTGGGGTCTGCTTGGAGTGGATGGGTTTGACGGAAGGTGGACAAGTGGGGCTGGACTACCTGGAAGAGGGACATGTATAGCACACTAACACATGCATATGCACTCATGCTCATGCAGGCAAGCACAGACGTGTACACTTACATATATGAGCACAGATATATACGTAGTCATGCAGATGCACATAAGGCATACACTCAAAACACTCATACGCTTGTGTACATACACACAGGCATATGCACTCATACACTGTGCATGCACATCCATATGCACACACACTTGCATACACATACACACTAATGTATGTACACTCATGCTCTCACACACCTGTGCATACTCATACACATGTACATGCACGCATGCACACACATGAACATATACATATGCTCACTCACGCCTGCACATGTGCACACATATACATCTGTGCACCCTTTGGTGACTCGACAGAAGGTAGATTGGAGTGGGAAGAGACGGAGGCACGCAGACGTCCCAGCAGCCTTTGCAGAGGCCAATGCACACATACAAACATACACACACACTCATGTGCAGGCATGCACAGATACACACACACACACACACACACACAAGCTTGGTCTAGCCACAGGCTTTGTTTTGGGTACAGGGGCAGCTCCCAGGTGTCACGGGTTGGTGTCCCTGAAGTCTGGCTCATCCTGTAGAGGGAGGGAGGAAGACTGCTGTGTCTGCCTTGGGGGCGGGGTGCTCAGGTGTAGCACCAACGCAATACTCAGTGTCAGTAGCAACTGTGAACATGCTGGCATAGTGCTCATTTGCAAAATATAAGACTCTCCATATGGAAGATAGAAGCAAAACATTCAGACACCAGAGAGCCAAATTCCAACGCTAGGAAACCAAATCCATCATAGCACGTGCATTGTACTCACGTTCTGGTGTGGAGAGGGCCCTGTGAGTATCTACAAGGAAAAACGATAAATCAGTAACCACAGACATGTCTCATCTATCTTCCCATAATTCTTTGCCCCAGACTTGTTTGCCATGAAGTTCCTGATTTTGATTTTTCCACATGGGCATCCATGTAGCTGACCCATTAGCTACCACCTGTGAATCAGCGAGTACATGACACTGTCATCCTTGTTCTGTTGTGATGGCTCGATGCACCACCAAAAGTTCAGCACATTGACTGCTTCCCCCCGTCCCAGTGCTCTCCAAAGTCCTTCTAGTACATGGGTTATAGGCTCCTGCTTCCCGGTGTCTTTTATGGCCCCAATATTTCGCTCTTCCATCGGTAACCGCACATGTCTCTTCTTCAGTCAGTCCTTCATAGCCTTCATCCTGTTTTACCAAGGGTTGTGCCAACTGTTGCTCTGGCTCGTGGGGTGGATCATGGCCCTCAGTATCATGTAGAGCAGAAACTCCACTTCTGCCTGTCAGCTCTGTTTTGAACGTACCACTTCCGTTTGATGATGCTGGCCTCTTCTGCACGTCTATGAGAAGCTGGTGTACTCACAACCCAGGTCATAATCGGGATCCCAGACCTTAACATCACTTCATGGCCCAGAGGCAGTTGTTCAGTCTCTACCAAAGCCCAGGATGCACTAGCAACTGCTTCTTAAAAGGCGTATATTGAACTCCAGATGAAGGGAGTTTCCTAGACCAAAATCCCAAGGGTACATTTCGGCTTTTTGGTTTCTGCCATAAACTCCAGTTTGCTTAATCATCCGGTACAGTCGCTTGTAATTCCACTGGGCCATTTTGCATAGGCCATAAATCTAGGGCCAGTTGTATGGCAGCCTTGACTTCTTCAAAAACTTAACTCTGCTCAAATCCCCAATCAAATTCATATTTCTTCTGAGTAACTTTATATAAAGGTTTCAAAATCTGTCCCAAATGTGGAATGTGATGCCTTCAATATCCAAATAATCCTATAAACTTTTCAGCCTTTTTCTATTTGTAGGGATAAGAAAATCCTGTATCTTTTGTTGGGTTTGTAGAAGAACCTCATGCAGTTCCTTATTCCATTGTGTACCCCCAAATTTACATTTTTGAGCTGGCCCTTGAATCTTTGTTGGGTTAATTTCCCACCCTTTGCTTTTCATATGCTCGATTAAAAGCCTCAAACTCTTCTCCACTTCTTTTACGTTTTTTTCCCCCTGTATCATAATATCTATGTAGTGGGTATGTTGTACACCAGGTAGCTTTAATTCATCCAAATGTTCAGTGACAGCCCTATGGCAAATAGTGGGGCTATGCAGATATTCTTGTGGCAAGTGGACAAAAGCATATTGTTTGCCCTGCTGAGTGAAAGCAAACTGGTCCCATTGTTTAAACTCTGTTGAGTCTATTGGGATGGTGAAGAAGGCATTGGCTAAATCAATAACTGTGTACCAAGTCCCATCAGATTTCTGCATCCTTTTTATTAAGGTGACAGTATCTGGAACAGCAGCATACGTGGGAGGAGTCGCCTTATTCAGTTGTCTATAATACACTGTCTTTCTCCACGTCCCATCTGATTTTCATACTGGCCAGACAGGGTTATTGCATCCTGTGGTTGTAGGGACTAACACTCCTGCTTCAACATAGTACTGACAATTATTTCATCTTGCTCACCTGGCACACTGTACTACTTAAAAGTAATGACTTGAGAAGGTTCAGGTAAAGTGATTGGGTCCATTTTAATTTTTCCCACTAAAACTGTGTTAATTCCTATCTTCCTTACTGCAAATTGGTATCTTCCTTCAGGTAAATTCAGGGTCATACATTTCAATATACCTATTCCAATGATGGATTCAGGAATGGGTACAATGACCATAGTATATTCTTTCTTAAGCAATTGTTCTATTTTCATCATTAGTTTGACTCACGTGGTAGATATTTTACCCCCTCCCGGTCCTGTGATGGTCATAGGAGTTCCACATTTGAATTTATCCAGGTTCCCATAAATAAGCGGGACCTTTGCCCCAGTACCTATCAACGCCCCAGTTACAGCATTTGGTCCATTTTTCCAGTATGTCGTCAGATTAGTGTGGGTTCTGTAATCCTGCCTGTGTATTTCTTTCATGTGAGCTGGGGCTTGGCCAGTTTCCTGTTCCTCCTGAGCGTGTGATACACTTGGGTACAAGGACTCAGGAGGATCTGTAGGGGCAGCCCCCACTTTCCTATTCTGTCTAATATTAAGCCCCTCTTTATGCAGTTGTTAGTTGGAATGCCATCAGTTCTTCAGAAATCAACACCTATCCTTTTCCCGTCTGTCTGTACAGACTGTGAATCCCCTCCTTCCCCCGCGTCGCTTAGCTGTGAAATCTTACCCGGCACCACCTATCTCCCCAATGAGTACAGTCAGGAGTAGGAACTTAGAAGCAGGAGCAGGAGGAGCCATCTTCGCTGATATTTCTGTGAGGAGCTGCTAAGGGGTTATCATGATGTGCACTCGTGTCTCCAGCCGTGATAGCAGTTTTCACTACTTGCTCCTTTAACTTTCTCATACAGTCCCTAAGCACAGCACAAGGTCTGTCCCCACCAGGCCACACAGAGTCAGCGAGGCAGATTTTATTGCATCCTTCGGCAGCTAAAGCTAACAGATTGTAACAGTATTTTTGCTTTGTTGAGCGTGGTCATCTCTAAGAGCTTGCTGGACTAAAGGACTGTCGCTTTTCATCACCGCTAGAGTCTTATCTTCCGCCTTCCCCCTAAGATAGCGGGAATGAAGTGTGATGACACTTGGGGGAACCAGGCTCCAGGCCCCTTCTCCTGATCACTCTTTTTTTTTTTTTTTTTTTTGCTTTTTGGAAGGCAGTTGGAATTAAGTGACTTGTCCAAGGTCACATGGCTAGTTTTTTTTGTGTTAAGTGTCTGAGGCGGGATTTGAACCCAGGTACTCCTGACTCCACTCCTGATCACTCTTAAAGGGAAAGGTAGCCCATAGCTTATAGTTCCTTCCCACCAAACACTGGATGCACAAAAGACCATTTGTCCAAGGAAACAGTGGGTTCCTAGCAGTGTGCCAGGCCCTGTGCTAAGCGCTGTCTGCAAGAGGAGGCAAAGAGCTTGGAATCTAATGGGAGAGACACGTGCAAACACATGCACAAAGCAAGCTCTATACAGGGTAACTAGGAAATACTTAACAGAGGGAAGAGCATTTAGGAGAAGTTGAGAAAGGCTTCCTCTACAAGGGGGAGTTTGAGTCGTGCCATGAAGGAAGGCAGGTCAGTCAGTGGTCAGAGGGGAGGAGGGAGAGCATTCCAGGTGTGGGGGACAGCCAGAGACAATGCCAAGAGCCAGGCAATGGAGGGGCTCATGGCAGGAGCAGCTGGGGGGTTAGAATCTCAGGGTGGAAGACTGTGTTGGGTAGTCAGGTGTGAAAAGACCCGGAAGGTCATAGAGGCCTTGAATGCCAAACCAAGGACTTTGTTTGCTCCTGGAGGTGATGGGGAGCTGCTGGAGGACATGGGGGGGGGGCGGTTTAGGAAAATCCCTTTGGTGGCTGGATAGAGGATAGGCTGGAGTGGGGAAAGACTGAGGCAGGCAGATGCCCCAGCAGCCATTGCAGTGGCCACATGTCAGGGGATGAGGGTGTGCGCCAGGCAGGGGCCATATCAGAGGAGGGAAGGGGCACACCCAGGGAATGGCACAGAGGTCAAACCCATCATATCTGGGGTGTGAGGGAGTGAGGTGTCCAGCAGGACTCGGAGGCTGGGAGCCCAAGGGACTGGGAGGATGGGGGTACCCTCTGCAGTCATAGGGGAGGGAAGAGGTTTAGGGGAAAAGATAATGAGTTCTCCACTGAGCCCTGTCTGGTATCTCCAGCTGCCTTTCAGACATCTTGAGCCAAATGTCCAGGGGACATCTTACGCTCAAGTGTCCAAAGCTGAACACATTCTCTTTCCTGTTAAACCCTCTCCTCTCCTGCCTTTCCCTCCCCTATTACCTGCAGGGGTGGGGGGGCACTAAGACTGCTGGTCATTTTGGAAGAAGCAGTTTGGGTGGGATGACGAGGTCAGAAGCTGGATTCTTGAGAGGAGAGGAAGTGAAGACACTATTGTACATGGCCTTTTGGAGTTTAGGGACCATAATCAGTGGGGAGGGAAGAGTCAAGAGTGGGTTTTTCAGGATCAGGGAGACATGGGCATGTCTGTAGTTGGGAGCGAAGGAACCCAGAGAGAGGGACAGACTGAAGACAAGTTGGGAGGGGGTGGCAGAGAGGGGCATCTGTTAGAGGAGATGGGAGGGAAGGGGGTCAGCCTTAGTCAGGGGTCAGCTCTGCCTCATCATGGGAGATGGAGAGGGAGGGGAGAGGGGCAGAAGGCTCCTGAGTGATGGAATGGGAGGGGAGGTCACAGTGAATAGCCCTGGTTTAGGAGACAGGGTCTCAACTGAGACAGTGGGGGAACGGGGAGGGGAACTAATGAGGGAGGGGCAGGGGGATTGTCTGGCAGCAGGGAGGGCCCAGTGCAGAGAGGACAGTGAGTGGCCTCATCCATCCAGGGAAGAAGCCTTCCATGCCTCTCCCTTCCACTTATCTCTAATCAGATGCTGGAGAAAGGAGCCGTCTAGATCCCCCAAGTGCACTGAGGCAGAGAAAGAGCTGTGGCCCGCACTGGGACTGGCTACCGCTCAGCACCACTTTTGCACCCATTCCCATCCCACCCACGGGCCCACCTGCATCCCAGGTCCAAAGACACCCCCCCCCACTTGCTCACAGTGATATCATGTGTATAGGGAGAAAGGTGGGGTTGGGGTGGCCAGGGTTCTGGGGCCCAGCCCAGGGCCTGTGCCAGAAAGTGAGGTCATGACAAGTGTGGGGAGTGACCGTGGAGACCTTGGAGAGAAGTGATGGAGACATCTCCTTGGCAGAGGACTCCTGAACTGCCTCCAGCCCAATCCCTGGATTCAGCACCTGAGGTATACCTGGCCCTGAGCTCTGGGGATACAAGAAAGGCCAAAGACCATCCCTGCGCTCAGGGAGCTCCCAGTCTAATGAGAGACAGGGTTTGCAAACCACTCGGTGTACCCAAGGTCTAGATGGGGCAAACCGGAGATGATCCCAGCCGAGAAGTGGAGAGGAGGGAGGGCACTGCAGGCAGAGGGGCTGGCCAGGATAGGGGCATGGAGTCCAGAGATTGATAACAGGGGTGTGGGGGTGTGGAGGAGGGGGCTCAGCACCAGAAGTGAGGGAGGAGGGGGAAGGCCTTTGTTTTCCAGTGATCCAAGAGATCCTTGAGGTTGGGGAGTGAGGTGGGGGCAGCCTAGTGGTTAGTGGCCATTGTCCAGACACCATTTAATCCTTCCCCCATTTAGGTCAGTCCCCAACCCACCTATCACCCAGAGCCCTGCTGGCCTAAGGCCTGCCCCCAGGCTTTAGTCCTGGAGGTCTGTGGAGGTGTGGTCACATACTAAAGCCTCCACCTGAGAGCTGAGAGGTCATAGGGGTCACCTAGCTTCTCCTGTTGTTACATATGGGGAACTGAGGCAAGCTAGGACTCAGCATCACAGACTCTCAGGGGGGAAGGGACCAAGGGAGTGTCTGAGCAATGGTCAGCCAACCTCTACTCAAGGACCTTCTGTGACGAGGCGCCCCTTCTCTGTGAGATTGGCTCTGATGTGGCCCACGTGTGGAGGAGCTGCAGCCCCTCTCACTGAGGAGGAGATCTGGGGGTATCCCCAGGGCATTTCCCACCCCCTGGACTCCTCCAGGAAACTGGGCCCCTGCAATCTCAGCATCATGAAGAGTGACCCAATACCCATGCTCAGCATCGGCTGCCTCTGATTGGAGGGCAGGCGGGCAGGGCCTCCTTTCACAGAGGGCTCAGACTCCTCCTGCTGAATTTTGTCTTCCACCAGTGGCTCAGCCCGGGTCTCACTCCAGAACTTCATGCCCCTTGGGGTGGGGTGGGGCCGGCCTTCCGGCTTCCTTCTCTGCACTGCCCTCTGTCAAGACTGCGTTTTCCTGGAGTGCAGGCACTGTCTTCTGTCTTCTTTGTGTCCCTGCCCCTCAGCATGGTGCCTGCCAAGGAGTAGGTGCTTCGTCTGAGTTTGTGGACCGACTATGCAAGCCCACATCTTCACGCTTCCCACCATGATTACTAGTAAATATTGCCTAGTCAGCTTTTAGAGAGGAGTGATAGAGTATAAGGCAATTTTCACAAAACATTCGCCCAGAAGTCTGTGACACTGCCTCCCACCGGTATATACAGAATCCAGGGGAAGGTGGGCTCCGACCCAGAGTCCACAAGGCTGAGTTCCTGGAGGTTGTGCTCCATTTGTTAGGGTGCCCCCCTTGAGCAGGTATCACATTTGAACTCAGGTCTTGGACTCCGGGCCTGCGGTGTTCCACCTAAATGCCTGGCATATAGTTGGTGCTTAATAAGCTCTTGGTGACTAGAGTGAGGTGTTTGGGGGCTTGCTCACACCCGGCTGGCACTGGTATGCTGGGTCAAGATTGGTGGCTGACAGACCTGCAGAGCCGGCAAAGGTAGTTGGTATGTTTGCACCTAGTGAATGCAGAAGGGGTGTTATCACTGGCTCTTACTCTGGCAACAAGTCTGAATCTGAAACCTTCCTCTCAACTGCCCTTGGGGTTGAGAGACAAGGATGGAGTCAGGAGGTTGGGGGCCTAGGGGGCCTGGACAGTCACGGGGAGCTTGGAAGAGGAGAAGAGTCTGGGAGAGGACACTGTGATGCCAGAGGGGCAGGAAGAAACCCTCTCCTCCTTCCTTCCCTTCCCTCCTGTGATGAAAACCCCCAAGGAGGAAGCACCAGCTAAGTTGGGTTGCTCCCTCATTTCCGGGATGGCTCTCGGTCATGAGGAACAGAAACACTTAAGGGGAACCAGGACTTCCAGCCCCACAGAGGAAGCTGTGGTGGCAGAGGCTGGAGTAGAGGGTGTGATGATGGGAGGAGGAGGTCTGGACATCCCCTAGGCTGACCCCCTCTTTAGACAGAGAAGGAGCAGCCCCAGGCTGGGGGTGGGGGCAGAGCGGGGAGCCAGCAGAGGCTGTGAGTGGCCCACCCCCAGCTCCCCACGAGGCGGCCTGGGGGGCTCCTCTATTAGTGGGCTTGGACCAGGCACCGTCGAGGGCTCTTGACCCTCCTCCTTGTCCCCCTCCCCCTTAGCTCCTCCTTCTGTTCTCCTGGCCTCTCCTCTTCTTCCTCTTCTTCTCTTCCTCTTTCTTCTCCTCTTCCCCCTCACCCCCTCTTCTCCTCATCCCCTTTTCTCTTCCTCCTCCTCCTGTTTCTGTTCCTTAGCCCCCTGCCCTAGGGAGGAAGAAGAAAGGGGTCCTGTGCCCTGCACTCTGTGCCTTCCCTCTGTCCTGGGTCGGGGCAGCCCACTGAGGCCCCAGGTGATGGAGAGCAGTGTATGCAGACTGGCCCGGTACCTGGAGGAGCTGACCACTGAGGAGCTCAAGAAATTCAAGCTGGCTCTGACAGCCTGGGGTCCCTCGGACTCTGAGCAGGCCAGGATACCCCGAGGCCAGATAGAGAAGGCAGACCGCCCAGACTTGGCTGCCCTCCTAGTCACTCACCATGGTGCTGGAGGTGCCTGGCGAGTGGCCCTTCAGTCCTGGGAGAAGATGGGCCTGAGGCAGCTGTGGGAGCAAGCAAAGAAGGAGACCCCACCCTCAGGTAAGGACTGAGGACCCCCAGGTCTCTCGACCACCCACTCCTCACACTCTCAAGGGCTGACTGGGGACAGAGCCCTGGGGGGATGCTGGGAGGGAACACAACAAATGAAATAAGCTGATGTTTAACAGGAAAAATTTGAAAAATGTGAAGGGTTTAAACACCCTTATAAGCCCAGGTTGGGAAGACAATAGTTTTGTCTAAAAGATCTTGGGGGGAGGAGACACGGGGAGGGACATTGCTCACTCCCCAGGAGTTAGAGGTGGGACAAAGCTTCCCAAAATCAGGAAGAAGAAGGCCTTCCTCTGGCCTTACCCTGCTGGAAGATTGTCTTCTGTTCTGGGAATGCTCCCTGAGAGGAGAGGAACCTGTGGGACTGGAGTGCTCCTGGAGAGGGAGGGAACCCTGAGGGGCTGGAGTGTTCCTTGAGAGGGGCAGTCCTCATGTACTGGAGTGCTTCTGGAGAGGGAGGGGACCCTGAGGGACTGGAGTGCTCCTGGAGAGGGAGGGAACCCTGAGGAGCTGGAGTGTTCCTGGAGAGGGGCAGCCCTAAGGGACCGAGTGCTTCTGGAGAGGGAGGGGTCCCTGAGGGACTGGAGTGTTCCTGGAGAGGGAAGGAACCCTGAGGGGCTGGAGTGCTCCTGGCCAGGATCATGGCCCAGCCAGTGAAGAGGCCAGAGTTCCTGTCACAGGGAAACCAGGGACACTATCCCTCGAGGATATTCAGGGTGGAGGGGGGATGTCACCAGAGGGGGGCCAAACTGGCCTGGTCTGAGCCTTCTCGGTGGGGTCCCTCATCCATAATGAGAGATGCTTCCAGATCAGAACAGAAGATCCCAGGGAGCGCTGAAGGGCCGGGGAGCCAGAGCCCCCAAACTACTCCAGGGAACAAACAAACAAGACAATGAGTCTGGTGAGGGGAAGAGACAGGCCCAGAATCACTTCAGTAGTTAAACCTCTGGCAGAATTGAAACCCAGACCCACGACCCCAGATGGCTGTTCTGAGTTGCCTAATGGGACTTGGTCCTGAGTCAGGAAAGGGGACAGGTTGCCTTGGGGTCAGGAGTGGGGCAGAGGCCAGATGACCTCAGGACAGGGAGGTTTGGAGGGGCCTCAGCTTTGCCCAGGGACACCTTCCTTTGTCCCTATGGAGCAGTCAGGCACTCCTGGGAGTGCAGCTTCCCCCCCCCCCCCCCCAGCCACTGTGGCTAGGCTCCCCAAGCAGGACGCTGCTGCAGTTGGGACTGGGCCCGAGGGGTGATGGGGGGGGAGCTGGACCCAGGCAGGGCCACCCTAGGGTTCCTCAGTGGACTGGACCTCCCCATGATCCCACAGGCTGGGGAAGAACACTCCCCACTAGGGCAGCCCAGCCAGGCTCTGTGCACCGTGGGTGCCCAGTTACTGAGGGTGGGGGGGCAGTGGGTTTCAGCCCTCCCTGTTTGAAAGGAGAAGAAAAGTCGGCCAGGAGCACTAACGGACCCACTGCAGATGGAGGAAGAAAGGGAGCTGCTTGGGCAGAGTTGCAGCCCCGGGGTGCCCTTCGGAGGGAGGGAACAGGACCCAGAAGAGAGGGGCCTTGGAGGCTTCCCACTTTACAGCCAAGGCTGCCAGAGATCCCTGTGGGAGAGGACTCTCTCCAGGTCTCCCCATCTGTAAAATGGAGACAGCCCCTGCCTCAGAACTGTCAGATGAGAGAATGACATTCATGACTGCTCAGCTCAGTGCCCAGCACCACACAAGTGGTCCCCTGACCATGGCGGGGAGGGGGGGCACAGCCAACCCTGTTTCCTCTCTGTTCCAGATGTTGCTGAGGCCCAGGGCCTGGATGCAGCGCAGGCCAGAGAAGAGTTGTCTACAAGGTCAGAAGGAAAGTCAGGTTGGTCCCAGCACTGGGAGGCTTAGGATGGACTGGGGGTGGGAGTCCTAGTGATGTGGCTCTCAGTCTAAAGAAGCTGGAAGGTAGGATCGAGTCCAGTGCACTGCCTCCCCAAGCCTGGCATCACCTGTGACCTGGTTTAGACACTGGGTTTTCTCCCTAGTCAGGGCTCAGCCCAGACCCCTGGGGTCCAGCTCAGATCCCTGGGGCCCAACACAGACCCCTGGGGCCCAGCCCCTCCTCACTGTGGTGCTGGTGAAACCTTTAGTCCAAAAAGGGAGAGGCTAGGGGCTCTGGATCTAAGAGTCCATATGAGGATCTAAGTGTGAGAAGACTGGAAAGGGAGGAGGGGGCAGGAGATGAAGGACTTTGAAGGCCAAGCAGAGCATTTTGTATTGGATCCTGGATGATAGGGAGCCAGTGGAGATTATTGAGGAGGGGTGACTTGGTCAGACCAGCATCTAAGGAAAATCACTTTTAGTGGCTGAATGGAGGATTGACAGGAAGGTGGGCAGACCTGAGACAGGCTGACAGATGTTCCCCCACTCCCCCCAGACAGTTATAGTGATGGGGCAAGTGTGAGGGGAGGGGAAGGGGCCGTGTCACAGGAGAGGAGAGGTACAGGTTATGAGCATAGACCTGACTGCATGTGTGAGGTCGGTGGGAGTGAGGCCTTGAGGACATGAGCTCCTTACTGGAAGCATGGTGGCACCCTCAGCAGAAACAGGGCGGTTTGGAAGATTCATGGATTTGGGGAGAAATCACGAATTCTATTGCAGACTTAATGAGTTTGAGACTCCCACAGGACTCCTGGCCCAAGCCGGCCAAAGGGCATTTGGTGATGTGAGCCTGGAGCTCAGGAGAGTTGGTAGGCTTGGATCTCTGCGTTAGCCAAGCCTATGGTCAATAGTTCATAGCAGCTGGTGAAGTCTCTAAGTGAAGTGGGGGAGAGAGAAGACAAGAGGGCCCCCGCAGCTCGTTCTGAATGGCGCTCTCCCAAAGGGGACTGAGGAGCTGTCCGACAGGGAAGATCAGAGCTGGGGAGAGCAGCATCACCAAAATCTAGAGAGGAGTCACAGGATCGGAAAGGGAGAGGGTGGAGAAGAGGTTTGGCAACTAGGAGATTGTATTCACTGTGGAATAGTGCAGGACGAGGTCCAGAGGCTTAGAAAGGAGCGATCAGGCTGAGAAGGGGAAGAGGGGGTGGGGAGAGTCACAAGAGACCTGGGGAGAGATTGAGGACTGGTGAGAAGGGGTGATGGCAGGGGGGGGGCGGGGGGGGCCAGTCTGCTGGAGGAGAGGGGGTGGGGCATGGAGAGGGGCTGGCCTTGGCAAGGAGTAAGGCTGCCTCTTCCTGTGAGACCGCAGAGGACGAGGTGCTGGAGGGAGATGTCTGAGCGATGTGGGGAGAGGAGGAGGAGGAAGAGAAGGAAGAGGAGGACCAAAACCTGGACAGAGGAGGAGGAGCTCTTGGTGAATGGCCTTAGGGACACACCAGGTCCTCGGCTCTGAGGCTGGAGGAGCCTGCTGGGGAAGCATGAGGATGTTGGAAATGGCTTGAGAGTGAGAGAGCCACTGGATAGGAAGGTGTGGAATGATTGCCTGGCAGCAAAGAGGGCCCAGTGGAGGTGGTGTTCCAGAAATCTGTAGTGGGCCCAGTCAGCAAAAATGTTGTGATTCTCAGCAGCCTTCGAGGAGGGTGAAGGCAGCCGCTAGTGGGAGTGACCCAGGACTTGATCCTGACCACACTGGGCAGGAAATGGAGAGTTAGTTAGTTTTCTCAACTTCCCTATGGCTATTGAGGGCACCACCATTCTCCTAGGTCCCCAGGCTCCCAACTGGTCATTGCAGAGGTCATCCCAACCCCCCCCCCCCCATGTCTAATCTGAAAGCTCTCCTGTATGGCTCCCCACCCTGGTACAGGCTCTTATAAACTCCTGCCTGGACTGTGGATCTGAACAGCCTGCTTGGGGGGAGGGGTCCTCTCTGCCTCAGGTCTCTCCCCACTCTAATCCCTTCTCCATTCAGCCACTAAAGGGATTTTCCTAAATCAAAGGTCTGACAAGACATCCCACTACTCAAATACAGTCCTGTGATTTTTTATTGCCTCCAGAGTCAAATCCAAAATGCTCTGTTTGGTGCTCAGAGCCCTTGCTCACCTGCTTCTGGGTTCTGAGCATTTTCTCGGGCTGTCTGTCCTCCCTGCCTGGAAGGTTCTCCCTCCTCCCCTTCATCTGGCTCCCCAGCTTCCTTCAAGACCCAGCCAAAATCCCATCTTCTGCCTGAAGCCTTTCCTGATCTCTCTTAATTTTCATATTAACTTAATTACACATTAAATTTGTACTAATTTAATAAAAGTTGTGGGCTTCCTGGGGGCAGACCCTGTATTTTACTTTTCGTTGAATCCCCAGTTCCTGGAACCTAGTAGTAAGCGCTTAATTGATGTTTATGGACTGATCGACTTACTAACTGGACCACAACTCCATAAACAGCATATGAATGTTCCTGTTTTCCTGCTTTGCCCTTCCCCCAAGGTGTTTTGTTTTGGGTGTCAGTTTTGCCAGTCTGTTAAGTAAGAGGCAGAACCAATTTGGAGCGAAGTCTTCCCCCCCCCCCCCATGACTACAGATAGCTTTCACTTTGAGGACTGCTGGTTCTTATCCTTTAACCATTTATCAATGGGGGAATGTCTCCCATTCTTATAAATTGGAGTCAGTTCCTTATCAGTCTTGGATATGAGACCTTTATCAGAGAAACTCATTGAAAAATTTTTCCGCAATTAGCTTTTTCTCTTCTAATCTTCTTTGCATTGGTTTTTGTTTGTGTAATATATATTTTATGTAACCAAAACTGTAAGCACCTACTATGTGCCAAGCAGTGTGCTAAACATTGGGGATACAAAAAGAGGCAAAGATAATCCCTGCCCTCAAGGAGCTTACAATCTAATGGGGGAGACATCCCAGAAACAAATATATACAAAGCCAGCTACTTACCAAATAAATAGGAAATGATGAACAGACGGAAGCCACTGGAACATAAGGGAGTTGGATAAAGCCTTCAATGAAAGCTGGGGTTGTAGGAGAGACTTAAAGGAAGCCAGGGCTATGCACTCCCCTCATGTCCAAGAAAACACAATATTGATAACATGCTTGCAGTTTAGCTCAACTATGCCAGAAACAATCTCATTCAACATGAATCTGTATCCAAACCATCCCCCTCAGCCCTTCCTAGGTGGCCACCCTAAGACAAGCTGCGGAAATATTAATGGGAATTTTGAACAAGAAAGGGAACACAATACAGTTTGGGTGAACTTTGAAGAGTAGTTCAGTAGCCGGGCTGCCTTCCCATCCCATCTTGGACACCTCCCCTAAATCACCTCCAGAAGTGAGCCAAGGGACCTCTTCCGTGGAGCAGGGCTGGTCCGAGAGCAGTCCCTTCCAGTGGGTGGGGAGGCAGAGATGGGTTCAAGATGAGGCTGATTCTTGGTCCGGAAAGGGTGGGCACCACTTTAAACACTTATCTCTGAGTATGTTCTTTTTGTCCTCTACCCATCACCCATCATCTTCTTTTCCAAGGAGATACTAAGGGTTTTGGAAGGATCTTTTTAGACCAGGGAAGTATTATTTCTTAATATTTCTGTTCTTTTGAAAGGAAGATGTTTGAAATGTGCCTCCACACCCACCCATAATTCTAAAAGGTACTTTTTTTCCTTACTTGGCTCATTTGGTTTTGATATTTAGGCCATCTCCCTTAGCTTAGTGGATGGTGAATTAATTTTCAGGATCTGAATTAATCCAAGACTCCTTCCTTCTCTTAGCAAGCTAGGGAGTGACTCATTCTTCCTGCCTCTGAATCAGGTTACAAGGACAAGTACCGGGAACGGGTGCGGAAGAAATTCCAGGTCCTGGTGGAGAGGAATGCGCGCCTGGGTGAGTGGGTCTACCTCAGCCACCACTACACGAGATTGCTCCTCTTGAGGGGCCACGCTAGCCCTCGGAGCAGAGAACGAGAGCTGCTGGCCTCTGGGGGACTGCATGGGCACCTCCGGGAGGAGCGCGGAAGACCCATTGAGCTCGAGGCCCTCTTTGATGCCGACCAAAGCGAAGGAGGCTGCGCCCCAACTACCGTGGTGCTGCAGGGGGTAGCGGGTATTGGCAAGACCACCCTGGCCCGCAAGGTGCTGTTGGACTGGGCGTCGGGCACTCTCTACCCTGGCCAATTCGACTATGCTTTCTACGTCAACTGCCGGACTGTGGATGTGGCTGCCCAGAGGAGCGCAGCTGAACTGCTCTCGGGCTGGCTGGAGGGCACTGGTCCCGCTGCCGGAGCCGCCCCTGTTCCCAGCATGCTGGCGCGGCCCGAGCGCCTGCTCTTCGTCCTTGATGGCTTCGATGAGCTCCTCTGGGGCGCTGAGATACAAGAGGATGCGGCCTGGGTACCAAGGGAGGAGAAGCAGCGTGTGGATGCCCACCTGAGGAACCTGTTGGGGAAAAGGTTCCTCCCCGAGGCTTCCCTGCTCATCACCACGCGGCCAGCGGCGCTGGAGAAACTGCAGCCGCTGCTGGAGCAGCCCCGGGTGGCCGAGGTCCTGGGCTTCGGAGCTTCGGAGAGGAAGGCCTATTTTGACAAGTACTTCTCGGACCCGGGGCAGGCCAGCCGGGCCTGGGTCGCCGTGCAGGCCAACGAGGTCCTCTTCACGATGTGCTTTGTGCCGCTGGTGTGCTGGACGGTGTGCACTGGGCTGCGGCAGCAGATGGAGAGGGGCGAGGCCTTGGCGCAGACTGCGCGGACCACCACCACAGTCTACACGGCTTTCCTCTCCAGCCTCCTGCATCCGGACCGGCATGGCCCGTGCAGAAGCCTGCCTGCCGGCTTCCGGGGCCTGTGCTCCTTGGCGGCCACAGGCCAGCGAGAGCAGAGGCTTTGGTTCCGGGAGCAGGACCTGGCGCGCCACGGGCTAGACGCAGCCACAATCTCCACCTTCCTGCACATGGACCAGTTCCAGCACGAGGCCGAGTGTGAGGCCACCTACAGCTTCTTCCACTCTACTTTCCAGGAGTTCTTTGCTGCCCTGTTCCTGGTGCTCGAGCACCCTCAATGGCCCTTTCGTCGTCCTCTCCTGGACCAGTTCCTGAAGGGCCTCTCCAATTTAGAGACCGAACTCCCTCTGACCGTTCGCTTCCTCTTTGGGCTCTCAAGCCGGGAGAGAGCCGGCACCCTGGAGACGATGGTGGGGGGGCCCGTCCCCCGGGGCAGCCAGCGGCTCCTGATGAAATGGGTCCGGGGGCAGGTGGCCCAGTGCCCGGGGCGGGCAAAGACCTTGGAGCTGTTGTACTGCTTGTTTGAGACCCAAGAGCCAGAGTTCGTCCGGAGAGCCATGGCCTGCTTCAGGGAAGTGAAGGTGAGAGTGCGCACTAGAATGGATGGTCTGGTGGCCGCCTTCTGCCTCCGAGGCTCCCGTAGCACAGTTGCCATCGAGCTGGATGGTCTGGGCTCTGGAGCCGCAGGCCTGGGCCTCCGAGAGCTGGGCCTTGCGGATGGAGAAGCTGGCACCTGTTCCCTAAAGGAAGTGTGCAAAGACTTCTCCTCTGGGCTGTGGGTGCGAAGGAGTCTTTGTGAGCTGGGCCTAGCAGACGACGCCCTGGGGGATTCTGGAATGAGGTGGCTGTGTGAGGACCTCAAGCAGCCCAGCTGCCCATTGCAGTCACTCGGGTAGGTTCTGCCTGGCTTCCTTCCCTTCTCAGCAATGGGGAAGAAAAGGGAAGGGAAGGGGAGGTGTGTGGAGTCTTGGCCTTCTGTGACCCTGGGCATTTCAATTCCCCTCTCTGGCCTCAGTTTTCTCATCTGAAAAAGTAGCTTTGGACTTGATGACATGGAAGAAGTTTTCAGCCCTGACATGCTGCATTTGCCAAGGGACTTATGCAAGGACTAGAGCCTTATGCAACCATTCATTAGTCACCCTGTGGCCTTGGGTAATGGACCTCCCTTCCTGGGCTGCATTCTGATGTTCTGCCATTCTGGGATTCTATCTTTTGGGGCTAAGGGGCAGCCAGGGAAGAGCATCTTAAGAGGACTTCCCAGGGACACCCCAGTGAGCCAGTGTCCAGGGTCAAAGGGAGGGAGCAAATCACCCAGCAGCGCCTCTTGCCTGAGGCAGGGGAGGGGTATATGCTGAAAGGTCACCATCGTGGCATTATCACAGGTTGCTGAACTGTTGGCTCACTTCAGATTTTGCTGGGAGCCTCTCCCGCGCCCTTTGCATGACTCAGACCCTGACAAGGCTGGATCTGAGTTACAACCCCCTGGAAGACCAGGGAGCAGCATCACTCTTCAGGGTGCTGAAGCATCCCAGTTGCAGGCTTCAGAGTCTGTGGTAAGAGCCTCCCACCATGCGCTGAGCTACACTCTGCCTCTTTCTCCTTTGTCTTTTGCCCAATCTCTGCTTCCTCTGCCTCTTCTCTCTTACATCGTAGAAGGAGCTGTCCCTCCTGCATTACAGGATTGCAGGACTCATCTTTTTTTTTTTTGTACCCCGAATCGTCTCCTTTGGGAATAAAAAAAAATGAGGCCAGAAGCTCCATAGTTGGTGCTTAATAAATGTTGATTAATTTGCTGATCAGTTGAAAGCTGGGGAGCCTAGGGTTTACTGATCTCACCTATATACAAACTGGTAACATAATAGGTGCTAAATAAATATTTACTGATTGATGGAAGATTTTGAATTTGATCCTGGAAGTTATAGGGAGCTCCTGCTGTTTATTGAATAGGGGAGTGACATAGTCAGACCCACTCTTTAGGAAAATCATCACTTGGGTAGCTGAGTAGAATATGGACTAGAGTAGGGAGAGACCTGAGACAGGCAAACCCCTCCCCCCCAGCAGCTATTGTAATAGTACAGGTGTGAGGTGATAAGGGTCTATAACAGGGTAGGGACACCATCAGAGGAGAGAAGGGGGAATATTGTAGAGATGCCACAGAGGTGAAATGAACCAGAGATGCCACAGAGGTGAAATGGACCAAAGATGCCACAGAAGTGAAATGGACCAAAGATGCCACAGAGATGAAATGGACCAGAGATGCCACAGAGATGAAATGGACCAGAGATGCCACAGAGGTGAAATGGTCCAGAGATGCCACAGAGGTGAAATGGACCAAAGATGCCACAGAGATGAAATAGACCAGAGATGCCATAGAGATGAAATGGACCAGAGATGTTTATTGAATAGGGGAGTGACATAGTCAGACCCACTCTTTAGGAAAATCATCATTTGGGTAGCTGAGTAGAGTATGGACTAGAGTAGGGAGAGACCTGAGACAGGCAAACCCCTCCCCCCCCCAGCAGCTATTGTAATAGTACAGGTGTGAGGTGATAAGGGTCTATAACAGTGTAGGGACACCATCAGAGGAGAGAAGGGGGAATATTGGAGAGATGCCACAGAGGTGAAATGGACCAGAGATGCCACAGAGGTGAAATGGACCAGAGATGTTGCAGAGATAAAATGAACCACTGGCCTTGGAGAGGTGAAATGAACCAGAGCAGGTGAAGAGGTGAAATGGATCAGAGATGAAATCAACAGGCCTTGGTACCATATTGAATCTGGGGGAGAGAGAGAGTGAGGAGTCTAGGGTGATTCCTAGGTTGGGAGCCTGAAAGATGGGGAGGAGGGTGTTCCCCTCCACAGTAGTAGGGAAGGAGGGAAAAGGGGGAGAGTTTAGAAGGAAAGATAAAGAATGTGGCTTTGGGCATGCTGAGTTTAAGACGTCTACTGAACATTCAGTTGGAGATGTCAGGAGGTGGAGAGGCATGAGGGACATTTTTCCTTTTACATTTAATGAACTGTGACCCCATGACTGCTTCTGAGGATACCCCAAGGAGGAGCTTTCTGTTCTTCAGGAGCACCTGCCCTCAAGACAAAAGACCAGTGCCCTCCTTTTGGGCACTTTCCATGCAGTGCATGGAGGGCTAATATTATAGATGGGGTTAATAGGGCTTATTTTATAGATGAGAAAGAAGGGACCAGTGCAAATGTATTGTACGTTTGAATGAGTCTCTCAGCTTTGGACTGGGCTCCTTTGGAACTGTCTCTTTTGGCTCTACCTCCCAAAAGGACCTTGGCACTGGACACATTCAATGCAAGAAACCTTTCTTCTATTTGGAAGTTCTTAAGAGCATATCTCTTGTATGGCATTGGAGTCACACCCAGAACCTGAGACATTCATGGCCTCTAGGGCCTGGCCTTCAGCCTTGTAGGGACCAGGCACACCTAAGAGTGGACTTTTCCTTGCTTCCTGAGCCTGAAGAGGAGCTGTTGAGAAGCACTTCAATGGGCAGCTCATTCACCTGAGAGTGGGGAGAGAGCTGAGTTCAAATCCTTCCTCAGACAATTCCCAACTGTATAACCCTGGACAAGTCCCTTTACTTATTCTTTTGAGTCTCAGTTTTCTAATCTATAAAATGGGGGATAGACAATGTTGGCACTCACTTCTAGGGTTGTTGTGAGGCCTGAAGAAGATACTATGAGCAATGAGCTTAGCACACTTGAGAGTCCTGTTTAACTGACAGTGTCTGCTGCTATAAATAATGAATGTCTGTTCCTCATTCTTTGTGTGTCTGTTTCCTAGCTTGAAGAAATGCCACCTCAGCGAGGAGTCATGTGAGAACCTTGGCTCTGTCCTGGGCATCAGCCAGACCCTGCAATGGCTGGACCTAAGCTTTAATACCCTGGGAGACCATGGTGTGGGGCTGCTGTGTGTGGGCCTTCGACAGGCCAACTGCCAACTGCAGACACTCAGGTTAGTCTGCAGAAGCCATGCCCTTGTCCAGGCCCCCCATCAGGGGGTCCTACTTGGAATGGAGGCTTGTTGGCAAGTGGCATAGTGAGTTCCTCATCCCTAGAAGTATCCCAGCTCAGTCTGGATGGTCCCTCTCCTGACTCCAGTAGCAGGGGGCTTCTGCAGAAAACAGGAACCATGGTAGTTCCTTCCAGGTCTGAAGTGATGGACTCGGCTGCAGCAGGTGGACTATTTCCTTTCTCAGGGGGTCTTGGGTGGTTTGGCTTCTTTGTCAAGTTGATTGGTGATTTCTTTAGGGAAAGGGCGCTCCCCAGGGAACATGCTCTCTCCACCCTCTCTGCACCTCAGAACCTTGGAGAGGGGCAGTCACTGTACCAGTCCTCCAGCCAGTGTGAGTCAGAGGTGAGCCTTGGGCTTCCTGATGCAGAGCCTAGGGCTCTAACCACCACTCCACACTCTCTCTCTAGCATCTTCAACTTGATGGAGTGATTTCCCCATCCCAGCTCTTCTGGGTACCTATCAAGGTGGTGAAGGGTTATGAGAAAACTCTTTTGTTGCAGCCTCTGATCTGGGGGTGGGAGGAGGGTCCAGACAGGAGCCTTCAGGGACCCCTGACAGCTCTCTGTGCAGGTTGGGAAATTGCAGCCTCACTGGCCATTGCTGCCTTGACCTGGCCTCGGTACTCAGTCTGGGACCCAAGCTGCTCTGGCTCCACCTGAAGAACAATGCCCTGGGAGACTCAGGCATGCAGTGGCTATGCCAAGGCCTCAGGGCCCCCCACTGCAGGCTGAGGAAACTCAAGTAAGATTAGCCCCCCTTCCCTTTTCATCCTCTTACCCAGAAGGGGTAGCTTTGGATATCTGAGCAGGGGAGGAGGGGGTTGGAGCCCATGTGAATGCCCATGGGGGGAGGGGAGGAAGGGGCTGGAGCCCATGTGAGTGCCCATGGGAACGAGGGTCATTTTTTCCAGGCTCCCTAGGACTGGGAGCAGAAGCAGCCTCTGGCCTGGTGTCATGGAGTGGGAGTGGAGACCGTCCAGGGCATTTGGGTCCACACAGGCTGCTTGATGCCCTGCACGCCTCCCGACTCTGAGCACTGCCAGTCCTGCAGACAGGCTGAATGGTCCTGTGCCCCTCTCCCACAGTCTGATCAACTGCCGCCTCACCCCTGCCTGCAGCCCCAGCATCTCCTCTGTCCTCAGCGCTCCCAACAACATCGAGTCCCTCCTCCTCAGTGGCAATGACTTGGAAGACCTGGGGGTTCAGGAGCTGTGTCAGGGCCTGAGGCACCCCAACTGTAAAGTGAAGGAGCTGAAGTAAGTGACCTCTCTCCCCAGGGACAGACTCTTCCTGAGGCTGAATGTGCCTGGATTCTTTCTCTGATTCTTATCTGACAAGGACCGAAGGTCCCTCTCTCCCAGTCACCTTCCTCTGACCTCATCAGTGGGGCTCAGTGGAGAGAGTGCTACACTCAGGAAGATCTGGCTATCAGGTGCTGACCTTAGGCAGGGCACTGCATTGCTCTGGGCCTCAGTGTTCCCATCTTTAAAGTGGGGATCAGCCCCTGCTCTGGAGGCCGTGTCTGTAGAGGGCTTTGCAGACTGGGTGGCACCGTGTCCTGGTTGTTGGGAGCATTCTTTCTCTGTCTCCATGAGGTTCTGGACCTGTTCTTGGTGCTGGATGTTCTGAGGCCCATCTATAGCCAGGCTGCCAAGGTGGGAAATTTGGACTTCAGTCTTGAATTGCAACAGTGTCCTAAGCTGTGTCTGGAGGTGACCCCCCTTCAGATCCAGGGGTATGGCCCTTCTTTTTTGTGGCTCTGTGAAGGGATTCTGTGAATCATCAGCCAATGTTGTATCTTCAGTGCTCTTTCTCATTATTTTGGTGAGGAAAGATTCATTTCCCTAGAGATGGCAGAGAGTCACATCCTCTGGGCTTCACTGACATTGTAGGGGCTTTTGTTGGGACACTTTCTAAATCTCTTCTGGTCCCTGTTACAGTTCTGAGAGTGGCCCCGAGGCTGGGATGTCAGAGGAGCTAATTACTTTCAGTTTGATTTAGATTTCTGGATGCCAGTGAGTCACTGGGCATATACTGCCCCAGTTTGATCCTTGATGTGGCTTGTTAGCGGAGACCAAGGGTTTATAGTAATTGCCTTCATGCCTGAATCTGCGTGTCTTGCCAGGGTGGATGTTCAGAATTTTGCTTTTTCCTGGTTGTACCAAAGACTTTGTGATACCACAAGGTAGGGGGGGCTGCTTCTGGCTGGGACTGCAGATCTCCATGCAACTCCTGAGTCTTTAGGACCTTATAGGACAGGCAGACACACTGCACTAAGTTCTGTTCGTCTGTGGTGACCATGGACTTAGTGCTGAGTAAAACCACCCTAGTCTCCCTATCTCCTTCCACTCTCCTCTGTCTCTCCACCTGTCTTTGTCTTTTGATCTGTCTTTCCCTATTCTCTTTCTCTCTCCTCTCTCTCTGCTTCTGTCTCCCTCTGTCTCTCTCCTTTCTATCTCTGTCTGTCTTATTTCCTCTCCTTCCTGTGTCTTCTAATTTCTTCATTGCTCCGGCCCCTTCAGGACAGTTTGTGAGCAAAGATGAATTGCTTATTTTGTATTTTGTGCTCAGTCAGCATCTCTTATCACCCTAACCTTTTGGCTTTTCTTCCAGCAGGTTGAGGATTGGTATTTCAGGGGATTTAATCTGGTGTGTCATGCCTTCATGTGGCATTTGAGCACCCTGGGGCTCCCACACAACCCTATACTACCCTATTTCAGTCATTCCCCTCTTTCTCAGTGGTTTACTATGTGCCAGACACTGACTGTGGGTACAAAGAAAGGCAAAAAAACCCTGAACAAACCATAGCACCTGGCCCTAGGAAGCTCACAGTCCAGTAGGGAAGACTGGAATATGTAAATAACAAGGTACATAGGGTATACATTTAGATATGATTTTAGCTGAGTCTAGAAGGGAGTCTGGGAAGGAGAGAATTACAGGCCTGGAGGCATCCAGTGGGGAGATGGAGTGCACTACGCAAGGAAGAAGAGCATGCCCAGGGGAATAAGGTGGAAGAAGCCTGAAAAGGGAAAGGAAGGTTAGCTTTGAAGAGTGCTGAATGCCAAGCAGAGTATTTTTATAATGATCCTGGAGGCCTTAGGGAGCCACTGGAATTTACCAAGTGGTGGGGCAGTGTCAGAAGGGAGAAGGGAGCCTATTAGAGAGATGCTGCAAAGGTGAAAGGGCCCAGAGGTGCTGCAGAGGTGAAAGGGACCAGAGATGGGGCAGAGGTGAAATGGACCAGAGGTACCATAGAGGTGAAATGGACTAGAGATGGGACAGAGGTGAAATGGACCAGAGGTGCTGCAGAGGTGAAAGGGACCAGAGCTGGTGCTGAGGTGAAATAGATCAGAGCTGGTGCTGACAGGAAAGGGACCAGAGTTGGGGCAGAGGTGAAATGGACCAGATATGGGGCAGAGGTGCTACAGAGGTGAAAGGGATCAGAGGTGGTGCAATCATTTTATTTTCTCTTTTGGTGGCTGGCTGGTTTAGGACTGTGATTTGCTAAGTATGTATGGAGACCTCCCATGGGATGGACCCTGGGAAGAATCTATGCTGCTTCTAAAAACTTTCACCTTCCTAGTTCAGTGTTTAGGTCTTTTAGCCCCTGTTAGACTTTGGCTGCCGTCTCCATGCCTTCCCCACCCACCCACTACACACACATACACACCTTCCCCTCAACTGCAAATGACTAGCAGGGAAAAGTGCTGTTTTCATCCCAATCTTACAGACAGGGGCTCTGAGGCCCAGAGGCAGGACCAGCTCCTGGGTGTCTCCTAACTGGGAAGGGATTTGAAGTCAGGTGCTCCTGTATCCCAGCCTGGCTCTCCAGTTACTGCCCCAGTCTCTACTCTCTTCTTAGCGTCAGCTTCACCAAGAAAAGGAACCTGATGGCCCAGGAGGGGGCAGGAGGGCAAGAGTCTGTTCTCCTGGCACCAGATGGGAAGGCACTAGGGTTGGGGCATTTAGCAGAAGGAATCAAAGGATGCTTCAGATTCATTTCATGACCTCTGACAGGTCCTCTTGGGGTGTCTCCAGCAACTTCCTCCAGCACAGGAGGCCCCTCCCAGTATTTCTCTGTCCAGAGGCTGGACATTCTCTCCCTGCCTGGCCCTAAGCTCCTCTCTCATACCCACCACCTTAAGCTCCTCCCTTCCCCTGGCTCACTATCCATCTACCCATCCTTCCCCCACCCCAACACATCCTCCCTTCTCCCTCCTTCCCCACCTGGCCTCCCAGCTCTGCCCCCAGTAGCTTCTCCCCTCCCCCCTTGCAGAGTCCAGATGTGCGGACTCACCTGGCAGGGCTGTGAGGCCCTGGCCTCAGCACTGCACAGCTGCCCCAGCCTGAGGCGACTGGACCTCAGTGACAACTCTCTGGGGGAGGAAGGCACAAAGTGGCTTTGCAAGGGCCTGAGGTGGCCCAGCTGTCGGCTTCAGAGACTCAGGTGGGTGTGACTGGGGCAACCTGCTGGGGGTGGGGACAGGGCCTTTGAGAAGGGAGTGCAAGGGGCACAGCAAGTGGGACTAGGGGTGCCCAGTGGGGAGTCCAGAGTCCAAGGGCTTAGTTATTCACCTGAGGCCCCAGAGGGAGATCTGCAGCCTTGAGGTTTCCACTCTGAGGCTGACTCTGAACCTTGGCAGGTTGTTCAGGTCCATCCTGGGCGAGGGAGCCACGGCTGAACTGGCGGCTGTGGCCAAAGTCAAACCTGGCCTGGAGATCTCCTACCACCTCAGCACTTGTAATGGGTTACACCTTGTAGGGTGCTGAGCCTCCTCTGATCGGGGGTTGAATAGAAGGAGCAAGAGGGAGTGACCCAGCCTCTCCCTGCTTAGGACGAATGGGTTTGCAGTCTCTGAAGCTTGGACTCATCTTGTGTGGCTCCCCTGGGACTGGATCTCATATCCCCTGGATGCCTTTTGTTTTATGTTCCACATTCCTCTACAGGAGCTGTGGCTCCTTATTGCCCCCAAGATAAAGCACAGTGGCCAGTGTAGATGGAGGTGAGCATTAGAAGCCAAGAGGTTTAGGCCTAGGGTACCTCTGCATCAGTGGACAAGAACCCCCAGCGCAGCACAGCTCCAAGGTGGAGGAGCTTGGCCCCACAGAAGAGATGAGAGAAGCCACATACCCTAGTTCTTAGCAGAGGTGGGGTCCCACAGATGGGGAGCTGTGCACTCAACACCAATTTTTTTTTTAAATCATTGGTCAGTTTGTTGAAATATTTTCTCTGCTTTTAAAAATTCCTTCTATTAAGGAATGGTTTACTGGGAGTGGCAGAGTGGAAAATGTAGGTGATATCCAAACAAAACAGCAACAGAAATGAAAAACAAACAGATCTAGAGTTTGGGCAACCCCAGTTTTTGACCCCAGAGATCTCTCCCAAGTAGATGAGGTGTGTGAAGGGAAGGCAGGATCAGCCCCAGGCAAGAACACGGCCTCTGCACGGTCCCATTCCTGGCCCACTGGAGCCTGAAAGCTTGTTCGCCCCAACCTCTTATCCGGAAAAGAAGTCACTTTTTATGCATTTCCTCACCTGGATCTCACGAGAAGCCCGTGAGTTGGATACCAAAAGACCAGACTGAGGCACAGAGAAGGCGGGGATGGGGGGAGGGAATGCTGGCTCTCTCTGGTAGGTGGGTGGCCCAGTCAGTCCGCAGGCATCCTTCCCAGATCATTCTGGTTCTTTCTTTCTTCCACAAATTGCCAAAGGGGGAAGCCGAAGTGAGGGGGTCCTCAGGAGCCCCTTGGGATCTCTGGTACAAAGTGCTGGGTATGGTAGAGAAGGACCCTAGGCCTCAGCTCCATTGCCCACCCCCAGCCCTGGCAGGACTGGTCCCTGCTGGGCAGAGCCTGCTTTGTGGGAGCAGAGATTGGGCCCCAGTGCTGGGTCAGCAGCTAAGGAAGGCAGACATCTCTCCCTGGCACAGCCCCTGCCCCCAGACATCCTTACCCCCTTAAGGGTGGCATTGCCCATCTGGAAGATGTGTCTAGGTCACTTTTGGGCCCAGTGACCTTGTGCTCAATCAACATGGCTCATTCAGCTGTGGTGCTGCCCTCCTGGGCCCCTGCACACACTAGGGGTACAGCCACGAGCTGTGTAAATGTGTGCTGTTGGCTCCATGACTCAGTCTCTTTCTGGCTATCAACATGTGATTCTGACCCACCATCACATCCCATTTCCTTAACCCTGCTTCACATGGGGGGACCTATGTGTATTTCCAATGATGACCCAGATGCAGAGGCAAAGGAGGTAACTAGGCAGGCAGCCCCAAGGTACCACTGGGACCTTTGACTTGGAAATCTTGCTGGGCTCGGCCTGGAGGCAGGTCTGTGGAAGATGATGAGGCCTGGGGAGGTGGCCTATCATGGCAGCCTTGATGAGATTATAGGCCCTATGGAGGAGTAATAGAAGGTGGGGGTGTGTAGGGGCATATGCGTGGAGGGAGGTGTCCAGTGAGGGAGATCCTAGGCCAGGGGCCTTTCCTGGGAAGCATCTGAGGGGCATCTCCCCATGGCCCATACCCCACAGAGCTAACGTGGGATCCCAGGGCTTGGGACTTCCCCCTCATGACTGATGGGCTGCCTGGGACACCAGGGCACCCCATCTTGTCAAAGAGATCTGGGCGTCGTCTCTTCCCTTTGGGAAGGGGAACGCTCATTTGGCCGACCCCACAAGGCATGCCCACCTTTTGGACTAGAGAGTACAAACCCCTAGGATAGTAGTCAGACCTTGGGGATCTAGGAAACGCTCTTTGGTAAAAAGCCACATGCAGCTAGTGGGGCAGCAGATAGAGCTTTGGACCTGGAGTCACGAAGACCCAAGTTCAAATCCAGCCTCAGATACTGGCTAATAACCTCTGGCTGCCTTATGGCAGTAAGGGCTGTTGTAAGGATTAGCTTCTTAGTCTGGCACACAGCAAACACTTGGTTAACACTCATTCCTTCCTGCTAAAGGGATTCATTAGAATGTCAAGGGGCTCCAGTTCCCTTGGAGGGAAGGGAAGAAGCTAGTGGAGATTTGGGGGCTTTTGTGCTTCTGTTTGGTTATAGGCTCTTGGGAGTCACATACTCCTCCCACATGTTCTGTGGTCCTCTGAGGAAAGGCTGTCCTATACCTGGTTTGCATTTGGTAACAGTAGTGTTTGTACAGGAATTGGGGGTTTTGTCAGATTCCCTGGAGGAGCTCCAGGTGTGGACAGTAAGCCAAATAGATAATTAGCCCCTCTCAGAGTCAGACTCAGTTTAAGTGAACTCAGAGAATTTGGGGGTGTCCTGGACCATGGATGAAATAATTGTCATGTGGGGGAAGACTGACAACTGGCAGAACTGAGAAAGGTGGGCCTTGAGTTGAGCCTTGAAGGCAATGGACTGGTCCTGGTCATGCCTGTTCTAGAAAGCCTGAAGTGGACATCGAATCAACTCAAGCCTGGAGTGCCACCTGGTGGCGAAGATAGAGACTGCACACTCAGCTACACGTCACCTCACCTCCTCGTGGGAGCTTGGCAAGGACAGAAGAGTGTGCCCCTTGAGTGGCTCCCAAAGAACCACGCTCATCCTCTAAGGCTTTGGTCATTTCAGCCCCAGGGTAAGTGTGCCATTCCACAGAAAGCCCTGCATAAGTGTTGATTAACATGGACAAACTGTCCATTCACACCTAATAGCATCCCAAGAACATGTCAAGAGACATATGATACGGAAAACACCCTCCCTGGAGATGTGCCCTCATGCATACGGGAGAGCGGGACTGGGCGGGTGGGGAGGGTGGGGTGGTGCAGGACGGGGCTAGTGTGGGTGGGGCATCATGGGAGTCCTGGGAGGCTGCTCCCTAACCCACCAAGTCACAACTCCACTGGGGTGCTGGGTAGGGTATTTCTCATTGTGGCCACGGCGGCTGAGTCCCAAATTTGGCCATTCAGGGGAACTCAGGGCTCTGTGGACTCTCTTTATTTGTCTGTGAATCTCCATTTAAGGAGGGCAGACAGAAGAGAAATCATCTCCTCCTTCCCCACAGGCTGTTTTGGTGTCCCCACCACGTCCCCAGGAAACTCATCATTGGGAACTTTCGTCCTCTTGCAAGAGTAATCAGCCTTGGTCCTTCTGGCCCTCTGAAAGGGGGGAGGAGCCATGAGAGATGGAGAGAGAGGACAGCTATCTCCTCCCCCCCCATATCTGCAGACTGCACTCATCCTGGATGCCTCTGACTTATCCACCACACCCCCTTGCTGAGCATCCTTCTGCCCCACCCTCCCAACTTTTTTCATAGTTTCATTCCAAGCTAGCTTGTTCAGTCCTTTCCATCACGTCTGACTCTTCATGACCTCATTTGGGGTTTTATTGGCAAAGGTACTGGTACTTTGCCATTTCCTTCTCCAGCTCATTTTACAGATGATGAAACCGTCGCACAGCTAAGTGTCTGATGTCAGATTTGAACTCAGGAAGATGAGCCTTCCTGGTCCTAAGGCCAGTGCTCTATGCACCACAGCACCACCTACCTGCCCTAGCTAGCAAACAGTAGGCATTTAATCATTGTTTACTACTGACTGTTCTAGTTTTTAAAAATGAAAAAACATCAGGGTTTTCAGCTTCTCGTGGCAAGTTTCAAAAATATTCTCTGAAAACTCATGGAGAACAGCAATATTAAGAAGGTTTGGGCATATTAATAAGGTAGCGGGGTCTAGAAAGCAGCTGTTTAAAGGCAGTCAGTGACCTCACCACCTCCTGGTCCAGCCTTCTGGGCTGCAGTAAAGCTAAGGATGGTGAGAAAAGCCACCTAGAAGGAACCTGGTCTGGGTCAGCGAGGGAGGTGAAGCAAAACCCTCCCCAGAGGCTTCAGAAGCCTTTCCACCCATCAGGGCAGTGCCTGGCAAGCTTAGGGACCAGCGAAGATGGAGCAGCATTAGTGGTAAGACCAGCAGTAGCAGGAGTATTAACGATAATAGTAGTAGTAGCAGTAATACCAGCAGCAGCAGCAGCAGTAGTAGTAGTGGTAATAGTAGTAGTAATAGTAGTAGTAGTAGTAGTAGTAGTAGTAGTAGCAGTAATAGTAGTAGTAGTAGTAGTAGTAGTAGCAGCAGTAATAGTAGTAGTAGTAGTAGTAGTAGCAGCAGTAGTAATAGCAGTAGTAGTGGTGGTGGTAGTAATAGTAGTAGTAGTAATAGTGGTAGTAGTATAGTAGCAGCAGTAGCAGTAATAGTAGCAGTAGTAGTAATAGTGGTAGTAGTAGTAGTAGTGGTAGTATATATAGTAACAGTAGCAGTAATGGTAGTAGTAGTAGTAGCAGTAATGGTAGTAGTAGTATAGTAGCAGCAGTAGTAGTAATAGTGGTAGTAGTAGTAATAGTAGTACTGGTAGTAGTAATAGCAATAGTAGTAGTATAGTAGTAGTAGTA
>CM053596.1:551808-583108 GCA_028646575.1 Pseudocheirus occidentalis
GTCTGAGGCTGGATTTGAACTCAGTCCGCCTGACTCCAAGACCTGGTGCTCTATCCAGTGTCCCACCTAGATGCCCTGAGAATTCACTTTTCACAGGCCTTAGACTCTTCCCCAAGTGACTTCTCCGGGGACAGAATCAGCCTCAGCAGGGTGATAGTCCCCTCTCCTTCAGACACAATGTGGTGGTTGCTGCAGCTCCCTCTGCTCAGGATGGCTGTGTGAGTGGGGGGCAGGGCAGGGCCCCAGGAGCCCTGGGCCTAGGGGTGGGGAGGGGGTACTCAGACTAGAGCATTTGTTGCCCAGCAGCACCACCAGGAGGATGGGAGACTGTCACCTTGCTGTTTACTGCCCTTGGGGCCTCATTATTAGGATCCTCAGATTCCCAGGGATGAGGGGCAGTGAGAATAGAGAATGTTTAATTAACATCAGCTGATGGGCATTTGGGCTGAACAGAGAGACACGTGGGCACACACACATACACACACACAGCAGGTTCTACCCAAGTTAAGGCAGGTGAGGCTGCCCAGCCACCTTCCTTGTTGGGGAGGTTGAGTCATGGGAACAGATTTCAGGTGAGGGGAGTGGTGGGGAAGGTCTTAACTTTAGGGGTAACCTTGGTGCCTCCCAGGATTGGGTCTGCCCCGAGCAGTGCCAATACAAGCTAGAAGAATTTTGGCTCTTGGCCTCCAAGGGGAGAAGGCAGGTGGGGAAGTGGAGAGGAGGTAAGCCGTTAGGGCAGGAGAATGAAGTTGGAAGGATGAGGGATAGCTGGGGGCCCCTTCCTGGCCAGGGGAAAGGCAGCAGTGGGACATCCCCAGTGTGGTGAGGAAAGCAGGGTCAGTGGACTCCCCCAGTAGCAGCCATGCCTCCAGCTGCCACTTCCTACTTCCTCTCCTCCGTTGGGTGCCTGGCCAGTGGCTGCCCCAGCTCCGTTCCCTAGGCCACCTAGGAGCCAGCTCTGTCCTACTATCACTGCCTGGGGTGCCCACTCACGTTGTCCATGCTTTTCCTTCATTCCTACTAGCCCAGGGAACATGTACGGTTTTTGTGTCTTTCAGACTGTCCCAAGGAGACAGCCCAATCACAGGCCCTTTCTAAAGACCCAAAGACTCGGAGGGGATATTCCCCAAGAGCCTGCACTTGGAAAAGCCTGTAGTGAGAACACACCGCTGGGACAGGATTGAAAGTCTGGGTAAGGACTACTCAGAGGGAACTGATGTCCAGCCCCTGCCAGGACACCCCGACTTGGGGGAGAGAGGAATTTGGGAGAAGCTCAAACCTTATTACCCATGAGAGGATGCCTGTAGGAGACGGGCCCCAGCACATGGTACCAGGTGAGGAGAACTCCATGCTGAATCCACACCCCGTCAAGCATGAGGTAACTTGTACAAGGAAGAAAACTGCCTATAAGCGTGAAGACTGTGGAAAAGATGTCAGGCTGCCCTCGGCCCTCATTGAACAACAGAAGATTCACACTGGAGAGAAACCCTACAAATGTAATGAATGTGGGAAAGTTTTCACTCAGAATTCAATGCTTATGCTGCACCAGAGGATTCACACTGGAGAGAAGCCCTATACTTGCAGAGAATGTGGCAGAGCCTTCAGGTGGAGCTCAGACTTGAGGAAACACCAAAGGATTCACACTGGAGAGAAGCCCTATGAGTGTGAAGAATGTGGGAGAGCCTTCAGGTGGAGCTCCCCCCTCATCAGACATCAGAGGACACACAGTGGAGAGAGGCCCTATCAGTGCAGAGAGTGTGACAAAGCCTTCAGCCAGAGCTCCTCCCTCATCGAGCACCAAAAGGTTCACACTGGCGAGAAGCCCTATGAGTGTGAAGAATGTGGGAGAGCCTTCATGTGGAAGACAGCCCTCATCACTCACCAGAGGAGCCACAGTGGGGAGAAGCCTTATGAGTGCCCTGAATGTGGGAAGGCTTTTGTCCAAAGCTCACAGCTCAATCAGCACCAGAGAATTCACACTGGGGAGAAGCCCTATGAATGTAATGAATGTGGGAAGGCCTTCAGTGTGAGCTCCTACCTTATTGAGCACCAGAGGATTCACACTGGAGAGAAGCCCTATGAATGCAGTGTCTGTGGGAAAGCCTTCATCCAGAGACCACACTTGACTCAACACCAGAGGATTCACACTGGAGAGAAACCCTATGAATGTAATGAATGTGGGAAAACCTTCAGAGTGAGCTCCTACCTTATTCAGCACCAGAAACTTCATACCAGGGAGTAGCTGTGGTGAGAATGCCCTCGTCACCCTTGGTAGCCAGCCTAGAAGCCCCCTCCTCCCTTCCCTTGTCTCTCTTTCCCTCCTAATTCAGCCAGGAGTTACCTGTCCTCCTTTCCAAAACCGATCCCTTCACATGTCATCTGCCTAGGATTTAGTGGTTAGAGCACTGGGCCTGGAGTCAGGAAGACCTGAGTTCAAATCCAGCCTCAGATATTTATTAGCTTCGTGACCATGGACAAGTCACTGTACCCCTGCCTCAGTTTCCCTCAATTGTAAAATGGGGCTCACAACAGCATCTCCCTCTCAGGCCATTGAGAAGATCAGGTGAGATAATATTTGTAAAGGGCTTAGTGTGGTGGCTGGCATACAGGAGGTGCTTAATAAATGCTTGTTCTCTCTCTCGTTCTCTTCCCTTCCCACTCCTTCACCCCCCAGACATCCTGCAACCTAGAAGATGTTTCCTCCCTGGGTTCTCTGCTCCCTGGCTCTGCCAAAGGTCTCTTGCCCTGGCTGCACCAGGCCCTGCCCTAGAAAAGCCTCCCTTGGCGCCTGTGAGGTTTCCATGCTCGCCCCTGTTGGAGCTCAGCTGGGCCTGGTTCTGGGGCCAGCTGCTGTGGCCTGGATTCCATCCAGGCATCCTGTGGGACGTCCTGTCCCACTCAAGTCAAGCAATGCTGGAACTGACATTATCCCCTGGTCCCTGTCCATCTTCTGAGCTCTGTTCATGGTGCTGACCCTTCTCCCACCAAGCCCAGCACTTGGCAGTCACCACAGAACCTGGTGTCAGACAGGAAAGGGGCTGCACGGTACTGGGGTGCAGGAATCCTTTGTCAGGGGAGTTGGGGTGTCCCACTGAGGAACAAAGTGATTGGTGAGAAATGGATCCCTGTGGTGGGCTCTGGCACCAAGGCTTCATCGGAGCCATGATCATTCTGTCCCAACCCAGGGCATCCCACACACAAACTTTGATGCTTGTGTGGCAGAGCGGCTACCCTGCGCCTGACCTGTCCAGACTGATTGAGGCCTCTGGGCTTGGTGAGGAGGCTGAGGTCCTTAGCACTGAGAGGCTGAAAAGTCAGACCTTATCTGGAGTACTGAGCAAGAGGCCTTGCTGACCAGAAGGCAGCTAGGAAGGACCAGGAATCCATGCCAGGGTGTGGGGGGGATGGCCAGTTGAAGGAACAGGGCTTATCTAGACTGGAAAAGAGAAGACTGGGGAGACAGAAGAGCTGGCCGTTCAAGTGTCTGAAGGGCGGTCCGTTGGGAAGGATCAGCCTCAGGACAGAACAGGAACTGGGGCAGGAAGAGATCAAAGCTCCAGGCCAGGCAGCAGGAGCCCCTAATGCTAGAGCTGCCCTGGTGTGGATGGGGTGTCCTGAGGGAGAGGGTGGTGGGCTTCCTCTCCTTGAGAGCCTTCAAGCAGGAATGCTTTTTGAGGAAGTTATAATGGGGATGTGTGTGAGTGTGTGTGTGTGTGTGTGTGTGTGTGTGTTTGTGTGTGAGGCTAGGGCCTGAGGCTGCTGAGGTCCCTCCCAATTCCTAGGAGTCTTTTAAAACATGTTTTTTTCTCCATCAGGAAATATTTGCTTTTTCTCCTTCCATGAAAGAGATGCAGAAAAGACATGGGCAGCCTTAGAAAAATGTACTTGTGTCTGAAGGCTGCTGTGGCCAGGCAGATGAAGCAGGTCCATTTCAGTACATGTCCCGTCCCCCCCCCACCTCCCCCAGGGGCTCTCAGCTCCAGAGCTAAGCAAAGAGTGATTCAGATGGTGGAAATGCACAAAGAGCCACATGAGCTCCAAGGTTTGACATTTGGAAGAAAATCATTCTTCCCATTGAGAAAGAAGGAAAACAAAACCCTATTTTAACCATATGGAGTCATCATTGGCCTTGTCAAAGAGAAAGCTGAGCCCTGGTCCTCTCTGCGCACTGGGAGGTGGGCAGCGTCCCGTGCCCTGGTATCGGAGGCCCAGCCAGCCAGGGCTGCTCAGAGCTCTTAGATCTTTCCAAGGTTCTGTCTGTTCATCCGTTGTCACCATACACATGGTTCTGGTTCTGCTCACTTCCCTCTGCAGTCTTTCCAGGTTTCTCTGAAGCCATCCCCTTCTCTTTCCCTCTCGAATGAAATGTGTCTAATTGTATGAGTTCTTCCCTTCTTTGGCCAGTTCAGCTCTTCTCCCCAACCCTCCCCCTTGTTTGTGCACCCGAATTATGTCAGATGATTTTCCCCATCCTTCCTCTTCTTTCCCCAGTGTGTTCCTCTTTCTTTCCTTTCCATTCTTCTTCTAAGACCATCAAGATATAAAAGAACCATTCCCAAGCCTTGTGTCCTATTAAAGTCCGTGTATGGTGCTTGATGATGCTGGGCTTCTGAGGGCAAACCTTGATTGTCTCCACATCAGAATGTCAGTGGTTTAGTCCTTGTCTGTTCTATCATCTCTGTTTCTCTTGACACCTGCATTTGCATTTCAGAATGTTTATGCATCCCTGGTCTCTTTGTCAGGAATGTTTGGAAATCTATTGCATTGAAAACTCATTTCCCCCCTTCTAGGGTTACACTTAGCTTGGCTGGGTGATTTATTTTTGGGTGTAAGCCTTGACCTTTTGCCTTCTGGAGCAGCATACCCCAGACTCTCCATTTCCTTATCATTGGGGCTCATCAATCATGTGTGATCTTGACTGGGACATTTTCATACTGGAATTCTTTCTGACTGCTGACAGTGTTTTTTTTCCTTTGACCTGGGAGCCCTGAATTTTGGCTGTGATACTCCTGGGAAATTTCATTTGAGTTTTTTTTTTTTCAGAATCTGGACAGTTTTATGATTTCTTGAAATACACTGTCTGGATTCTTTTGTTTTTGTTTGTGGTTTTTATGTAGTCCAGTTACTCATCCCTCCTCAGTCTCAAATCTCCAAGTTTTTCTTCGTGATGCTTTACATTTTCTTCTTTTTTTTCCCTCCAGTCCTTTGATTTTTATTTAATACTTCTTGTTGTCTCCTGGCATCATTGACTTCTATTCGGTCCATTCTAATTTTCAGGGAATTTGTTGCTTGGTCATGGTTTTGTAATTATCTTCCCAGTTCTTTCTTCCATGGCTTGTTTTTTTCCTTTTTTTTTTTCTCTGCTACCCCCCTTATTTCATTTATTTAAAAAAAATTTCTTACTTTAAAAAAATTTCATCTCTTCTAAGAATTCTAGTTGAATTTGTACACAAGCTGGGTTTTTTCTTTGAAGCTTTGCTTGTAGATGTTTTGGAGTCATTCCTTTCTTATGGGTTTGTGCTTTGAGTGTTGCTAGCTCCATCATACCTTTTCATGGTGAGGTTCTCTTTTTGTTTGTGATGTTAGGACTAGGCTGACCTTATTGTTGATTTCTTGGGATGCTGAATATTGTATTATTCCAGTATCTAAGGGGTAGCTCAGATCGGGGACCTGTGGATATTCACTGCTCACAAGGTTGTCTAATCCAGGGCAAAGTCTGATTTCTGTCTCAATTTCCTGACCCAGGTTTGGGTTTGAGTCACATGCCTATGGGCCTGTCCCTGCTGGAATTGGAGTAGGTACAGGTCCTCTCCTCAGTCCACCCTAGATCTATGACCCAGAACTGGGCAGTGAGCACAGAGCTGTCCTGCACCATACAGGAGCTTTGACCCTTCTGTTCCACCTGGGTCAGTCTGCCAGGGTGGCCCCTTCCTGCTGGCTGGGAGAGGAGAGAAAAGTCATTCCACCAGCTTTTCCCACTGGTTCCCTCACCTGAGCTGCCTAACACCTAAGAGGGCTCTGCCCTGAGACCAAGCTGGGAAAGACTATGTATGATGTCACGCAAACTCATTCCCCAGTGATTAAAAACTCCTACTGGTCCTATCCTTGACATCTCTGTGATTTCATTCCAACCTCATTCTCCATCTCCCTCTGCCTCTTTGCCCAAGTCTAGTCATCTCTTGCCACACTCAGCCTCTTACAGAATGTTCCCCCACCCCTTCCCCAAGTGCCCTCTGGAATACCTGCTCCATAGGTAAGGCACTGGCTTTAATCTTGAATTTTCATCTTCCCCTCCTTCTATCTGCTGGGTCTAAATGAAGCCTGACTGCCTCCACATGACCCAGGCCCCCTCTCCAGTCCAGGCTTCCCCTTCACTGTCTCCTCAGCTCACTGGTTGAGGTGATGGAGTTGGAATCCTTGCTCCCCAAAGTTCTCTCTTTCAATCACTCAGTGACCTCTCCTCCTTGAGGTTCATGCTGTTTACATCTACCCCCCAATCAAAATCCTGGTAGATTTTGTCTACCGATTCATCTGTCTTCCTGGCCCCCACCGATCCCTGCCTTCCTTAATGAGATCAGGACATGGCTCCTAGTTTTTCTTTCCCCCTAAGCCTCTGCCCTGCCACCCAGGGACTCCAACATAGACCTGACTCTCCCTCAGACCCCCAAACCTCTCAATTCCTCCCCCTGCTCACCTCCACCCCCTCGGTCACACCCTGGATCTTGGCATCACCCACAAACATAGGATCTGCGTGGTCTAGAATTCTGGAATCCCCTTAACCAAAGGATAGAATCTTTTCCCTTCTCCCTCTGGCTCCCCTTACATAACCCTCCCCTCCCAGACTCCTCAGCCTTCCCTGCACCAGCCGCTCCCTCCTCTTCCCATCCGGACCCTTTGGGGAACCAGCTCACCTATCTCCACTGTCGTCCTTTCATGAATCACTCGACTTATTATCATATTCCCCCCATCCCCCCAAGCCTCAGCCTAGGCTCACCACCATTTGCCTCCTTCACACATACACATGATGATGAATGAAGGTGGGGAAAACCAGGCTTTGATAACCCCCACTGGGCCCTCAGTGCTGCCAGGCAATCCCACTCCCCCTCCCTCATCAGCTCTCCCTTCTCCCCCACTGGGCCCTCCCTGCTGCCAGGCAATTCCGCTCTCACTCCCTCATCAGGTCCCTCCCACCCACTCTCAGCTGAGACCTCTGCTCTCTCCTCACCTCCCATTCATTACTTAGGTGCTTTCTGCCCCTCTCTCCTCCCCCTGTCTCCCATAATGAGGTGGGGCTGCCCCCTGACAGAGGCTGACACCCTTCCATCCCATCTCCTCCAGCACACGCCCTCCTCAGTCACCTGCCCCCCATTTATCTTTTATCTCTCCCTTTCTCCCGGCCTACAGACATGCCGGTGTCTCCATCCCATAAAAGCCCTCTGTGGACCCTCTTCCTCGTGATCTGCCCTTTGTGGCCCCAAGAAGGCTGTCTACAATCAGTATCTCTACCGTCTTTCCTCTCGCTTCTTAACCCCTTACATCCAACCTCGTCATTCCGCTCACAGTGACCAATGGCTAAGTCAGTGGCCTTTTCCCAGTCCTCAAAGCGATTTTCCTAAAATGCAGCTCTGATCATCTTACCTCCTCCCACTCCACTCCCCCTCACTCAGCTCCAGGATTAAACACATGTTCTCTTGGGCATTCAAAGCTCCTCCTGATCCAGTCCAAGCTTCTTACACTTGGCTCCATCTTGCCTCCCTGGACCCTGTGACCTCCCCACCCCAACTCCATCCCCCCCACACCCTGTGCCTCCCTAGACCCCATGCCCCCTTGGACCCTGTTCCTCCCTAGACCCTGTTCCCCCCCCGGGCCCTGTACCCCCCAGACCCTGTGACCCTCCAGGACCCCATGCCCCCCCAGCCCTGTGTGCCCCTGGGCCCTGTGTCCCTCCAGACCCTGTGCTCCAGGCCTCCTGATAGGACCCTCCACCCCCTTCTCTGCCCAGGATGCCCTGACCTTTGTCTCCCTAGCATGATTCTCACCTTTGGGAGAAAAGCTTTGCCTCTTCTTCTATGGCTTTGTGCTCTCCCCCTGCTGAACACTCCCTATTTATTCTGTAGGCAGTGTATGTGTTTGTACTCCCCCCACCTCCACCCCATTCTACTGTGAGCTCCTTGAGGGCAAGGGCCAACTTTTGCCTTCATATCCCCTGTGCTCTGCAGGGTACCTGGTACACAGTACTGTGTATACACAGTTGGTGCTTAATTCTTACTGTCTGACTGACTGGTCCTCTGTGCTGGCCCTGGCACGGCCCATTTTTGGACAGACCCCATCCTCAGTGACTGGAGACCTCTGTCTGCCATCGCCTACCTGGCCTGGGAAATGATTGCATCTTTAAAACTCCAGATCAGGGTTTGGTCTGGCATCTTTTCTGGCCCTCATTGGAGGAATCAGGAGTGGGGAGGGTTGCTTCTGCCTCCCTGTATTTTGGATTCTGAGAGGACACTGAGTTGGCTGGGAGACTGGCAGGACTGAGGGAGCCGAGACCTCGCTTCCCCTCTGAATGGCTGGCCACAGAAGGCTCTGCAGACTGGCCTTGGGTCAGGACAGTTGGCCAAGGCCCTGGCTCAGTGCCATCCAAGTGTAGTGGAGGGATCTCTACTGGGCAGTGGACAAGACCCACCCCCAGGCTGCCCTCAGGAAGTATGAGGGAGCAAGCTGTCCAGGAAGGGAACCCCACATGGGCACACACGAGGCAGGTGGCAAGGGCTATCTGAGAGTCCACTGGAGGAAGGATTGAGGACAGGTGGAGACAGAGGGTGTGGGGCTTAGTGGTGGCTCATCACCTGTGGTCCTCCCCCAAATTCTGGGCCTTCACTCAGCCTGAGAAGCCCAGGAGAGCCTGGGTCAGCAACAGACCTGGCCAGTGGTCTGGGGGAGGCAGGGGCAGAGGGAGAGCACCCCGTCTCCTGGTCTCCTGGGTCCAAGCTGGGGCACTGGGCCAGGTCTCAACCCCAACCTTCCTTACAGTCAGCTCCTCTGGGGAGTGTGCAGGGTCAGGCTGACTCTCAACAGCTCACATACATGGGGAGAAACTGAGGTCTGACTAGTGAGCATGAGGCTCAGTCCCTCCCCTACCTGGGTTTCTGTTTCTCAGTCACATCCCCTTAGAGATCCTGGGAGTCAAGCTAGGGACTTACTGGCCCCATTTCTTGGAGGATCAGGCTTCTCAGAAGGGGGACTTTGTTTCTGGGCTAGGCCAGTTACCATGTTGGCATCATCCGTATCGTTTCCTGGGGAGCTCTCTTCAGTCCTTTCTGCTTTATCGTGCACTTTGAGATCATGGAAGCCAACCCTTAAATTTTGCAAAAGGGGAAACTGAGAAAGCCTGGAGTTTACTAGGCAGGATTCACACCTAGGACTTCTGGCCCCCTGACCTGCTGCCTGGGCAGCCTCAGGTTCCTTCTCTGTAACATGAATCTCTCTCTCCCCTCCCTCTCCCAGCTCTATGAGGGAAGCTGTATCTGAACATCAAGGGTCTGACCTTGAACCCTGGCCCAGCCATTGCTCCCTGTGTGGTTCTGGGCACATCAGTTTTCCCCTCTAAAATGAGAGTCTTGGCTTGGAGGATTTCAGGAGCCACTCCTAGCCCTAACAGTCCTGCCCAGGGGACAGTTCCTTGTCCCCTCTCCAGTGAGTCCCACAGGGAGCCCAAGTTCAGGGAGCAGGACACCGTGCTTGGGGAGCCGAGGTAGGCTGAGACATGAAAAGGGCTACCAGTGACCTGCAGGGAGACTTTTTCCTTCCCACTGGGAGGTAGCACTTCAGTCAGTGCCCATAGGGACTGGTCCCTCAGTGCTCCGGTCTGCCCCCCAGTATGAGCTCCCACTCTGAGATCTGGAAAAGCAGCCCACCACTCAGAGCAAGAAGACTACAGCCTGGCCTGAGACCAAGAAGATGGGCTTGGCCACCTAGTGTCCTGGTGTGAGGGCAGTCACTTGAGTTCCCTCAGAGAGCCATCTGTGAAACAGGTACAGTAGAACCGCTGAATCCCATAGGTAACTAGTTGTCTCAGAATGCCCAACAATGGGATGCTTCTGCCTCTGTTTGGAGACCTCCCTGGACTGGAGCCCCCCCCTCTGGCATGACCACCGACTGGCCCCCTCGCTCATGGCCAGGCCCTCAGATGAGCCCTCCCACCCTCCTGGAGCGGTGGTACCCATTCTTTGGTCAGGCCCCAACTGTCAGGGCTGTGCCCCACCCAGTTCTCCCACCCCATCACTAGTTTCTAAACCCTCTGAGCTGGCTTGGGTTTCCTCTCCCTCCTCCTGGAGCTGGAAACAGTGACATGTACATTTTTGATCTTTTTCAGACTGGGAGGCTAGGACTGTGACCAAGGCATCTACTCTACAAGAGGACATTTCTGAAGACCCAGGGACAGGAATGGAAAGACTAGATGGGAGTGGGCCCCTGGGTCCCATATTTGTGGAGGCTTGTGAACATGAGGACACACTAGGGGGGCAGAGGGGAAGCCCTGTTGGGGACCCTCCAAGGTCACCCAGTCCCAAGTGTGCAGCATGGCTGCCTGCAGGGTCCTCCCCTGAGAAAAGCCCCAATGGGGTGGAAGGCCCCTTGGGTTGGAGCTCACACCTTCTGGGAGAGAGAGCCCTTAGCTCAGAGGATGCTGGGAGAGAGAGGTCGAGTCTGCCCTCAGGGATCCAGCAAAGCCCTGCTGGGGAGAAGCCGTATGAGTGTGGCGAATGTGGGAAAGCCTTCATGCAGAATTCAGCTCTTACCTTGCACCAGAGAGTTCACACTGGAGAAAAGCCTTACAGATGCCAAGAGTGTGGAAAAACCTTCAGGTGGAGCTCAGACCTCAGAAAACACCAGAGGATTCACAGTGGAGAGAGGCCTTATCAGTGCAGAGAGTGTGGCAAAGCCTTTGGGCGGAGCTCATCCCTCATTGAACACCACAAGGTCCACACTGGCGAGAAGCCCTATGAGTGTGCTGAGTGTGGGAAGGCCTTCAAGGGGAGCTCAGACCTGAGCCAGCACCGGAGGGTTCACACTGGTGAGAAGCCTTATGAGTGTGAAGAATGTGGGAGAGCCTTCATGTGGAAGACAGCCCTCATCACTCACCAGAGGAGCCACAGTGGAGAGAAGCCTTATGAGTGCCCTGAATGTGGGAAGGCTTTTGTCCAGAGCTCACACCTCACTCAGCATCAGAGAATTCACACTGGGGAGAAGCTCTATGAATGCAGTGTCTGTGGGAAAGCCTTCAGTGTGAGCTCCTACCTTATTGAGCACCAGAGGACTCACACTGGAGAAAAACCCTATGAATGCAATGTCTGTGGGAAAGCCTTCATCCAAAGGTCACATTTGACTCAACACCAGAGGATTCACACTGGAGAGAAACCCTATGAATGCAATCATTGTGGGAAAGCCTTCCGCTATAGCTCAGACCTGATCCAGCATCACAAGCTTCATACCAGAGAGTAGTTGGCAGAGTAACGTTGCCTCTATGACTGCCAGGATAGCTAGTCACACCACACAGCCTCCGTCCCTTCCTCATATCTCCAGTCTCCTCCTCCCCACTGCCTCATCATCTTATTTTCCAAACACGGCCAGATCCCCCAACCTGGGAGAGCAAAGGCTCAGCCTTGTTATTACCTCAACCTCTCCTTTGGTTCTTCCTTCCCCCCTTCTCCCCTCTTTCCTCCTCCTTTCCTCTTTCCCTCTTCCTCCCCTCCCCTTTCTCTCATACTCCCTCCCTGTTTCTCTTCCTTCTTCCTTTCTCCCTCTTTCCTTCCTCTCTTCCTATCTCCTTGCTCCTTCCTCTCTCATTACTCCTCCATCTCTCCTTCCTCCCTCCCTCTCTTCCTTCTCCCTTCCTCCCTCTTTCCTCTTCTCTCTTCCTATCCTTTCACTCCTTCCTCTCCCTTGACTCCTTCTCTCTCTTCTTCCTCCCTCCTCTTTCATCTCCCTTCTCTCCCTTCCTCTTCCCTTCCATATCTCCCTCCTTCCTTTCCCTTGCTGACATTCTTGGTACTTGCCTCACGTTTCCTTGGGGCTCACCCCTTCTCTGGCCCCTCCAGCTGGGTGGCTTTGGGGTACTCCTTGCATTTTCCTTTCTCTTGCCTCACTGCTTTGAGGCCGGGCCACCCTGGCCTTTCTCTTGACGGCCCAACTGTCTCTTGGTCTTGCCTACCTGACCAAGTTCCAGGGCCTGTCTTGAATTCTGTCCATGGGCCCAGCTTCCTTGATCCATTTGGGCTGCTGCTTCCCAAAGGTGTGACCCAGGCTAGAGCTCCAGACCTCTGTTTGTGACCACTGACTTCACAGAATCTTTGTGCCTCCCTCCACCTCCCCTCTTGTGCCCATCACTCTCAGTCCTCCTTACTCTGGAGTATCTCATTCCTTTGAGCTCTGAGGAAATCAAGTCATTTCCTGTGTCCTTCCTTGGAGGGTGTGTATGTACTGCTGGAGCCTGCTGTGAGGAGGCAGGGAATGGCTGCCCATTTCCAGGGATGCCTGCAAGGGGTTCCTACTCAGGGCTGGACTGGGCTAGCTGGCAGCTGCAGTCTCCAGCCACCCTAAGATTCTCCAAAGATCCGGCTGGACTGGCCCTGCAGGACTGTGTGGTCACCTGGAGGGCAGCCCATGGGTGTATGGTCAGCATCTCTGTGTGGAGACCACTTTGGGGAGTCACATGGATTCAGGCAAGGCAAACAGAGTTCATTGATCCTTACCAATGATGGGGCCTTGGCTGGGAGGTGGGGAGGGAACATCCCTGCCTCCTGAGGCAGCCAACTTGACATTGAGCCCAAAGGGGCCTCTGGCACCTCCCTCCATTGCTCTTGCCCTAGTCCCTGACCTCCAGGTACTTGAAGAGGATTTCCCTGTGTCCTTCAGCCTAAACATACCTATCTCCTTCTGTGTCTTCATGAGACATGGGTGCCAAGCCCTGCCTGTCATGGCTGCTTCTTCCTGAGAGACATCCTCCACCTTCTGGATGTGGGTGGTCTCTCCCCTCCCTGAGCCCAGAACCGTAGTGTCCCAGCTCTGAGGCCTCTCATGCTCTGCATAAGGAAACAGGCCTGTGGAGGTAAAGGGACTGCAGGGGTGCAGAGCTGCTTGGCTCAGCTTCCCCAGCACTGAGCGTGGTACTTAATAAATGCTGAGCTTGTCTGGGCTGCTGGACATCATTCTTGAGTGAAGCGTTTCTCCAGGAATTAGGCTGAGAGGCCAGGCTCCTTCTCTTTTGGTTCTTCTCTCTCCCATTCTTTTTTTTTTTTAATGGATTTAGTCTTTTATTTCCCCCCAGGTACATATAAAAATGTTTAACATTCATTTTTAAAACTCTGAGCTCCAAATTTTCCCCTCCCCCCCCCACCCTACACTGAGAAGGCAGCAGGTGGAGACAGGTCACACATGTGCAGTCGTGTAAAACGTTGCCATAGTAGTCATGTTGTGGAAGAGAACTGAAACCAATATAAAAAAAAACTTAAAAAAAAAAAAGAAACCAAAGTGAAAAAGCCCGCTTCAGTCTGTGTTTAGACACGGGCAGTTCTTCCTCCAGGGGCAGAGAGAGCCTTTCATCCTAAGCCCTGAGTTGTCTGGCTCATTGCATGGTTGAGAAGGGCCAAGTCGTTCACACCTCACCACCCAGTGCTGCTGTTACTTTGTATCAGCTCAGGCAACTCTTCCCAGGTTTCTCTGAGAGCAGCCGGCTTGTTGTTTCTTATAGTGCAACAGTGTTCCATCATAGTCACGTACCATGACTGTTCAGCCATTCCCCAGATGATGGGCATCCCTTCCATTTCCAGTTCTTTACTCCCAGAAAAGAGCTGCTAGAATACCTTTGTACATGTAAGTCCTTTTCCTTCTCTCCCCTTCTCCCCTCCCTCATCTTCCTCCCCTCTTGTCTTCCTTCTTTCTCTGCTACCTCTCTCCTCTCCCTTTCTCTTCTCTTCCTTCTCTCCCCTTTATCTCTTCCTTTTCTCTCTCCTCTCCTTCCCTTCCTTCTCTCTTCTGTCTCCCTCCCTCTCCTCCCCTCTCTTTTTCCCCTTCCTCTTTTTCTCTCCTCTCCCTCCCCTCTTCCTCTCTCTTCTTTCCCCCTCCTCTTTCGCTCCATGTCCTTAGACTAGCCAGGTTCATAACTAGTTTGGGGGTGGGTGGGAGCCAACAGCTGTGACTGGAGCCAAGCCATTGCATGAGCAGGGAAGATTGGAAGGCAGCCACATCAGTGGCATAGTCTCCTGGGAGCCCTGAATTTCCTCCCCTGGGGTGCTGTGGTGCGGCTTGGGAGGTGTCCGGTGTCCTGAGGGACACCAAAGGCTGAATGACTCAATGAGGAGCCGATGGGGGGGGGGCAGCTTGAGGGTGGCCGGGCTTGGGCTGAGGCTCTTTTAGCAGGACGCTGTCCCACCTCGGCTATGTCCCCCTCCGCTCCAGGGCCTGTACTAAGCACTTTACAATGACAATCTCATTTAATCCTCATGGTGACCCTGGGACAGAGGTGCTGTTATGATCCCCATTTTACAGATGGGGAAACTGAGGTCGGCTGAGGCTGAGGGGAAGTGGCTTGCCCAGGGTCACATAGCTAGTGCATGTCTGAGGCTGGATTTGAACTCGGGTCTTCCTGACTCCAGGCCCAGAACTCCATCCCCTCTGTCACCCAGCTAGCTGTCAGAGGACATGTGCTTGTCCTCTGGGGGCAGCCACGGTGTCTCCCTGTCTGATGTGGAGGCCGGGGATGTCTTCCCGTCTGCAGGAGGGCCCGTCCAATCCACTTCTGATATGAGGGGATTCTAAGTCTCTTCCTCTCTTTGGGACTTGCTTTCTCCCTTTGTGAGGCGAGGGGGGTTAAGTGGACTGAATGATCTCTAAGAATCCTGGGATTGCTGTGTGACTTTGGGGAAACCTCCTGCCCTCTCTGGGCTCCTTTGGTTGCCTCCTCTGAAAAATGGGAGTGTTGGATTTGACTGGGTGGAAAGAGGCTGAACAAGGAACTCTTGAGTTTGAGTGGCGACTGTTACCTGTGGGACTGTACTCAGTTTCCATGTCTGTCAAATAAAGAGCTTGGCCTGGATGGCCTCTAAGTGCCTCCCAACTCCCATCCTGAGTTTCTTACTTTCTCTTCCAACCTCTCAATGGGGGAGGAGGCCCCAAGATTCCAGCTCCCAGAATCCTCTCTGTGACTCCTGGTGCCCCAAGAGAAGAAGAAGCCAAGGGGCAGGACACTCCCAACAGTCCCCCAGTCTCGCCCTAGTGGCTGTGCACCTGTGTGGGCCTCTGCCTCCCTGGGAAGCTGGGCTGGACCCTCACCCCCTTCCTGTTCCCTGGTGATGAGGGCTTTCACCCTCTCTCCCTTTCCTCTGGGGCCCCAAGGAAGTCTGTTTCACTGTGATGATCATTAGAGCTAGGTGTGCCAGGGATGAACGCTGGATCTGGCCACTTCCATCTACAATGCATGTTCTCCCCCTTCTTGGGGCTGCCTCTATTGGAGGCCCTCCCAGGTCTCGATGCTATGATCCAGGCCCAGCTTGGTGGTCTCAGTGGCCAGGGAGATGGGTGGGAGAATGACTGTCTAACCAACAAAGGTGCCCCCTAAGCTGCCCATCTTCTGGGTCTGGCCCTCCTCATTTTCTTTTCCTTTACTCTCAAGTTCATCCCCCCCAGTCTCTAAATCTCAGGGTTGGAATGGACTTGGAGGCCAGTGGTTCTGCCCCTCTCCAAAAAGGCATCTGTCCTCTGGACACAGGCTTGACAGATTGGGGTTGGTTGGCTTCTGTCTGCTCTGGGGCAGGCAGGTTTCCTCTTGGCAGCTTTCTGCTCAGAGATCCTGGCCCCCTGGGGCCAAGCAGGATGAGCCTGACCCCTCCCTCACAAGACAGCCCTTCAGAAAGGGTTTTCTAGACTCTTGGCTCCTGGTCTGCCCTTCCCAGACCCTCAGCTTGGCTTCCCAGTTAACCATCACACTCTACCATTCACCCTCTGAGTAGGGAAGGGCCCAAGACTGGAGGGTTGGCTACTGGGAGATGAATGTGTGGAGGGTTGCAATCTGATGGTGGAAGGGTGAGACCACACCCAGGTCTGACAAGGTGTGACCTTGGACAAGTTTCTGTCTTTCTCTCTGGACAGCCTCGGTTTCTTTCTCTGTAAGATGAGCAGAGGAAGAGTCAGCTAGGTAGCACCAGCACCAGATAGAGCACCAGCTCTAAAGTCAAGAGGACTTGAGTTCAAATCCAGCCTCAGACATTTACTAGCTGTGTGACCCTGGACAAATCACTTAACCATAATTGCCTCCAAAAAAAAGAGGAGGGAATTTCTGAGGTACCTTGTAGCCTGAAGATGTGACCTCCTAAGGATGGACAGAAATGAAATGGAGGGACCCTGAGAGAGTGGGGCCAAGGTAATTTAGGACAATAAGCAGGCCTCAGCCTCAATCAGCCTCATCCCAGTGATATGTGCATTTCTTAATTTTTTTCAGACCAGGAGGCTGAGAACAAAATGTCACATCCCCAGCAAGATCTTTATGAAACTGCTGAAACAGGAACAGAAAGGCCCCAGGAGGATGGTCTCAAGGGCTTGGGAGCCAGTGAAGGTCTCAAGCACATATCAGGGAAGAAAAAGGAAAATCCCGTCAGGGAGCCCCACAGGAAAGCCATCCCTCAGAGATCAAGTGTCCAGCACATATCCAGAATTTCCCACAGGGAAGAGGATACTTGGGAGAGAGAGGATGTTGGGAGAAGTTTTTGTGTGGGCTCCACCCTTGTAACTCAGGAGAGATCTCCCCAAGGCTTTGTGATTGGGGAGAGCCTGTGTCCCAAGTCTAGTGACCAGGGGAGGGTCTATGTCAGGAAGAACACTACTGGCCAAGACAGCAATGCCCTGGGGAAGGAGACCTTCAAGCATTCGAGAGCTCATACCAGAGGGAAGACCTTTACGTGTGGTGAATGTGAGAGAGGGTTCCGGTGCCGGTCAAACCTCCTCGAACACCAAAGGATTCACACTGGAGATAAGCCCTACACATGCCAGGAATGTGGGAAAGCCTTCATCCAGAGCTCCACTCTTACAAAGCACCAGAGAATTCACACTGGTGAAAGGCCCTATGCATGTAGAGAGTGTGGGAAAGCCTTCAGGGGAAGTTCGGACCTTCGGAAGCACCAGAGAATTCACACTGGAGAAAAGCCCTACACGTGCCATGACTGTGGAAGGACCTTCACATGGAGCTCAGCCCTGGTCACACATGAGAGAACTCACAGTGGGGAGAAGCCCTACAAGTGCCTTCACTGTGGGAAAGCCTTTGCTCGGATCTCGTCCCTGATTGAGCACCAAAAAATCCACACTGGAGAGAAGCCCTATGAGTGTCATAAATGTGGAAAAGCCTTCAAGGGGAGCTCAGACCTGAGTCAGCACCAGAGGGTTCACACTGGTGAGAAGCCTTATGGATGCAAGGAATGTGGGAGGTCTTTCATGTGGAGGACAGCCCTCATTACTCACTGGAGAACTCACAGTGGGGAGAAGCCCTATGAATGCCCAGAGTATGGGAAGACCTTCAGCCAGCATTCTTCTCTTACTCATCACCAGAGAATTCATACTGGAGGGAAGCCCTATTAGTGTAAGGAATGTGCAAAGGCCTTCAGCCAGAGCTCTTACCTTATTGAACACCAGAGAATTCATACCCAAGAGAAGCCCTATGAGTGCAGTCAGTGTGGGAAGACTTTTGTCCAAAGCTCACACCTGACTCAGCACCAGAGAATTCACACTGGTGAGAAGCCCTATGAATGCAGTCAATGTGGGAAGGCATTTAGATATAACTCTTACCTTCTCCAGCATCAGAAGTTTCATACCTGAGAACTTTGGAGATACTGTTCTCCTTTGTGCTTAGCAATGAAAATTGAGGCTCCCCTAGGCTTCTCTCCTCTCTACCTCACAGCACCCCTTCTTTTATTCCTCTTCCTTGCTTGAAAGAAGGCAGAAGACCCTTTGCCAAGGCTCAACCACCTGTCTCTTCTCACTCTGACCTATCTCTCCTCTTTCTGACCTTTCCAATCCCCTCCTCTCTTCTGGTTCCTTTCTTTCTGCCTACAAACCTGCCTAAGTCTTCCCTTTCCTGAACACTGACCCCTTGAGCTGTCCAAGTCATTGTACATCTCCCCCAGCCCCACATTTATACCCTGTCCTCACTCCTAGAAGCCCCACCCCCAATCCAGTCAAATGCTGTTGTCATCTCTGTCTATCTGTCTCTGTCTGTCTCTCCTTTGGATATGAGGTCATTAGTTACCTCCCCTCTGTGGAGCCTCATCACCTGCTCTTAGGCTTCACCCATGACCTCTTGGGATTGTAAGGCTCATGGCCACTTTGCTTTGCATGGACTCCTTCCTGTGGTCTGCCCCCTACCCCCACTGCTGGCTCCTTGGATGGATGGCTTGTCCTTGGTCTCCTCACCCTGCCTTTGTCTTCTGTGGCCCCTTGTCCTTGCTCTTCTCTCCCTCAGAGGACTTGGGCATTGCCCATGACTCCGTCTCAAGGGCCATCCTCTCTCTCAGAAAAGCATCAGAGTCTGTCCAGCCCAAGTCATCAGGCCGTACAGGGATCCTCTGCACTCAGATGACACTCACTGGACCAAGCATGGGCTTGTGAATACCCAGCAGGATGTGGTCTGGCCTCTGCTGGTGTCCTCTCTAGGAATGCTCTCATTGGAAACCCCAAGGGTCTGGCCTGCAGGGGCTGCCGAGCTGGGCCAGGCCTCCCTCTTGTGGCTCCTGAAGGCAGCTCTGCCTCTGAGTCTTTGCTTCTGTCCATGGTCCATAACCGCTGTCCTTCCTTTGAATGCTGGGCAATTTGTCCACACCCTCCCCCTGGCAGCCCAGAACCAGATGCATCCCTCCAGATATGGTCGAGCCAAGGCAGAATGGAATGAGCATTTCCCCCTTGTGCAGCTGAGAGACCATTCACTCTTCTGGTTGCCCCAATGTGGCCCCTGAGTTATCTCACCATGGCCAGGACTCCCGGGTCTTTGGGGGGAATTCTTTCCCTTTGGATATCTATGGTGCATGTTCAGTACAGGCTGCTGATGCCCTCAGGCAGGCTCCCTGCCCTCAATCCCTGTTTCTGATGACCCCAACCTTCTGCCAGCCAGACTGGTCATTTCCTGGGGAGGGTTCTGGCTCTGTGACTAATGATGGAATTCATGATTTACTGTCCTGGGGAGGGGAGAGACTGGAGAAGAGACTGGTCCTTCAGCCACCAGGGACAGCCTTGAGACTTCTCTAAGGACATTGTTCCTGGTTCTGCACTGGGATGGGGGTGGGTGGGAGGCAAACAGAACAAGACTAAACCCCCACCCCACCCCTTAAATGCTCAAACATAGCTCTCCTGTCCTCCCTGAATCACCTTTGGGCTAAACAGACTATACAGGGATCTTGCCAGCCCTCAAATCTCCCACCATGGTCTTCCCCTTTGTTACTGTGCCTGGTGAGAGGCAATCTCACCCACATGGGACAAGGTAGGGATGGTCTGGCTCTGGGTCTCCAACATCCTACAACTGCCTCTTCCCCTTCCAGCCTGATCTGTTCTCTCAGTGTGATTCCAGGCCTGGAGGCTGGAGGCTGCAGGAGGCCATACAGATTACCATTTCACAGAGGGAGAAACAAGGAACTGGCTCAGAGAGGGGATGGAATTACTCTAGCACACACAGGGAGGGAGAAACCCAGACAGAAACAGAACCTGAGTGTGCTGCTAATGGCGATGTGTGGGTGTGAGCCTCTGGGCATGGGTTGCCTGTGGGTGGGGAAGGGACTGGAAGACAAGGGGACTCACCGAGGGGAAACTGAGGCTGGCTCATAGTAGTCACCTGCTATGGGCAGGGATGGCTATCCTGACGCTCCCTAAAGGCCTCCTCTGATTCAGAGTGGCTCCCTAGCACTGCAACCTCCAGCCATTCAGCTGCTGGACAGCTCTCATGGTCCAGACTGGGCTTGTGGGAGAAACTGTAGCTGGGTGTGTGCCAGCTAAAGGAGAAGTCCTTGGAGGGGGAGGTGCTGGAGTTGGGCAGGAGGCAGGAGGGTCTTCTAGATGGCTCCCCTCCCTTCCTCTGGGCCATTTGAAGGGACTCTCCCCAAGGGCTGTTCTGACCTCATCACCAAGCCCACAGTTTCCCTAGCACTTCCAGGATCAAGCTTGGGTTCCCAGCCTCTCCAGTCTTCCTACACCTTCCTTTTTGCTATGATGCCTCCCAGTTCCAGACTCTTTGCCTTGTACTGGCTGTGCCCCCTCCCTGTGATGCCTTCCTCCTCACCTCTGCCTTTGGGCTCCTTGGCATATTTCAGGAGTGCTCAAACCCCACTCTCTGCAGAAGGCCTTTGGGTTAGTGCCTTCTCTCTGAGATCCCTTCCCATTCACCCTCTATATATCTGTCTGCATGTGGCAGTTTCTGTTAGACTGTTAGCTCCCTGAGGGCAGGGACCCTGTGTGGGCCTTTCTTTGTATCTCCAGCTAGGTCAGAGACTGGCACAAGTAAGTGCCCAATAAATGCTTGTTGACTGCCTGTCTGCCTGACTGAATCCAGGAGATGAAGATTTGGGGGAGCTACTGAGCCAGTAAGGGCAGGGGAGTGTCATTCCCCTGCCTTGCCCCCATCCCTAGGCTTCAGGCTTTGACACATAAAGGAACTTGCCCTGCAGTAGGGGCACCCAGGCCAAGGGGCCCTTCTGACCTGGAATTCCAGGGAGAAGTCTGGGTTAGAGCAGAGAAAAGAGCCCAGGACCAAGTGCTTGTGTGGGCTGGGGGCAGAGGGGAGGAAAGAACAGACAAGGCTCCATGATGTGTGGGCTACCCACCTCTCCCTAGCAGGTCCTAGGTGGACTAGTCTGCCTGTGGGATTCCTCAGTCTCAGGTTTCCAGTGGGTGGAAGAGACCCCCATGCTGCCATTCTGCAGCTCTTCCCTGTGTGACTCCAGATGGAGAGATGTAGGGCTCTGAGAGTGAGTTCTGGATAGGCCCAGGAAAAGTCTTTTACCTCCTTGGTGACTTTGGGCCAGTCCTTTCCCATCAGAAAGCCTCAGTTTCCTTGTTAGTAAAATGAGGGCATTGAACTTTATATCTAAGGTCATTCTAGTTCTATGGGCTCATGAACAAAGTGTTATTTTAAGAATAGAGAAACTGAGGAAGGAGTCTCTCCCCCCCCCCACTACTACCAAGGTCACATAGAGATTTGGGCCCTGGCTGGATAATTGTGACATTATCTGACCTTGCTCAGTCACTGTTCAAGTCCTTCCAAGGGTCACTTTCACCTCTGTAGCATCTCTGGTTCATTTCACCTCTGCAACATCTCTGGTCAGTTTCACCTTCACCATGTCTGGTCTATCTCACCTCTGCAGCTTCTCTCTAATATGCCTCCTTCTGTCTTCTGACATTGTCACCCCCCTAGTGCAAGCCCTCATGACCTCACAACTGGACCATGGCAATAGCAGCTGAGGTCACGGGCAGGGAATCTGCCTGCCTACAGCCTTCCCACTCCAGTTCATTCTTCATTCTGCTACTAACATTATTTTTCTAAAGCCCAGATCTGATGTCCCCTTTCCCCACCCCTACTCAATAAATTCAAGTGGCTCCCTATTGTCTCCAGGAGTAAGTACATAATGCTGTATTTAGCACTCTTCAGGGCCCAGCCCAGTGTGTTTTTAAACCTCGATCCCCAGCAGTACTCTTCAGTCCAGGGACACCAGCCTCCTGGCTACTGCATAAACAAGACTCTCCCTCTCTGGGCTCTGTGTCTCATACCTGGAATGCTTTCTCCTCCACTCTTACTGACCTTGCAGGCTTCCTTTAAATCCCAATTAAACTCTCTGCTCCTACAGGAAGCCTTCCAGGGCTTACCCTGTGTTAAATGACTTCCTATTATCCTGTAGATTGTTTTATCTCTTTATTTGCTGGTTGTTTATGATTAGACTGTTAGCTCCTTCAGGGCTTGGACCATCTTTTGCCTCTTTTTGTATCCCTAGCATTTAGCATAGTGATGATGGGGTCTGGGATGCTTTTGTCTATAACCTCAGTTTGTAAAATCTCACTTGTGTTCAGGTACCTATGTATGTAACATCAGTTTGTAATAAGCCTGTGCAATTAAGTTGTAAAAAAATCACACTTTCCCCCAGCCATAAGGCATTAACTCTGCCTCTCCCCTGCTCCCTTCCTCAGGGAAAAGAAAAGTCTTTTTTTCTGAGCCAGCAGTCTGCCTAGATACAGCACCTATGAATCCTTCAAAAGCATTCCATAAACAAATCCTTAGTTAGAGAAATGTATACCTCCTTTGTTCTAAGTGGCCAGCTGCACCAGAAAACCTTGAACAACATTATCAAAAGAGAAAACTCCTTCCCAATATGGTGCCTCCTGAATCCCTAGTCAGTCTAGCTTCCAGACTTGGCACCTCCTGAAACAATCAAACCTATCCTCCCAACAGCCATATTGTCAAAGATGAGTAACAGACTGGACATATCTCAATCAGCCTTGACCAAGAGTAACCTAGTGATGTCACAAGGCAAAATCCACACCTCCTGAAAGCCCCCCCCGCCCCCCCCTCTACTCAGGGGGATGTCCCAGTGAATTATGGACAATACTCCTGCACAGTTGATACACAAAGTGCATGTCCCTTTAAGCACTGACTAAACTCCTCCCAAACTCCACCCTTGCCCACCTAGTTAGCATAATTAACCATTGAATGACAGTTTTATGGCTTTAAAAACTGCATCTCTATCTCCTGCACTTTGCAGGCTAACCTTAACCTTTTCCTGCCCACTGCAAAGCATAACAATAAACTTTGTAACTTTGCCAAAAGATTGCTTGAGTCCTGTAAAATTCTTTCCAGACAAGAACCCACTAGGGATTCATATGAGATCCCTCTAACACCCACCTCTACCATACCTCTTCAGTGATACACACTTACTAGGTGTTTAATAAATTATTAATCACTGCTCTAGTGATTAAATTAAACAAGTATTTGGGTACAAATTGATCTTGGCTTACAGTAGCAGTTTGGGGATGATGATGTTTTCTAAAAGAGTCAGAGCAGCCTGGGAATCCAAGAACAAGAAGGTGCTTATTACCAGAGGGAAGGCAGGAGGCTTTAGGGGACTTCCTAGGGCAGAAATAGCAGAAGGTCTGGAGGCCACCAAAGGAAGAGAAAGGAGTTGTTCCCAGATGGCTCTCATCTTTACAGCTGTTGCTACCCTTCCTCAAGTTGGAGTTGGGGCACCGGTCAATCCCCATGACCAGGAACAAGATGACCCCTGAGCTGGCTCCTCTGGTCTTTGCAATGGGGCAGCTATGGAAGGTGGTGTAGAACAGGTTCTCTGGCAGCAGGGTCCAACTGGTTGCCCATCAGTGGTGTCACAGAGAGGAGATGCAAAGGAGTGGCTAGTGGGGTCCAGTAGGGAACAGCTCTTCCTCAAGGAAGATTCTGTGCATAGTCCAGGAGAGGCCAGATGTACAAAGATCTCCAAGAGGCCAGACTTGAACATTTAAAAACATTTCTGTCCTTGGTTTCCTTAGAGGATCTTGCTCATATAAATCACTGGGAATTGATTTGTCTATCCTGCCCCTATTGGTGTTTTTACCCTCAGCATCATTTTTTGGGGGTGTAACAGGGTCCTGAAGGTAGAAGGGACCTTCGAGAAGACCTGGTCACATTTCTTCCCACTCTAGACGAGAAGGTGGGCCCAGAGAAGGGAAATGGCAAGCAACAAGCGGAACTGTTGTGGTTTGAGGTGCTAAGAACCCTGAAATATAAGGGTATAGGGGTCTGCCTGGAAAGAATTCAGTCACTCAAGCCTTCTTTCAGTCAAAGCTGCAGTTTATTGTAGCACTAGTATGGTGGGCAGATTCCTAGTGATGAGGTGCAGGCTCTGGGAGCCCCCTGAGCTCTCCCTGAATCTTTGAGGTACAGACTCTGGGAAACCCCTTGAAGTCTGATTAAATCTTCCCACTTGATGAGGCATTGGCAGAGGCCGTAAGGTTTTCATTGTGGCTGGGCCCAAACCTCTGTTACTAGCCTGGCCCTCCATTATCCATCTGTTTCCCACCCTTGAGCCTAAAATATCAATACACCCTTGCATTGATCTCATTAACTCCTCCTGAAGACCCTCCCCAAACTCCTCCTCTAGACCACCCCTAGATTCCTGTGTACATAAGACCCCATCTTCTCTCCATGTGGTGTGAGAGCACCATAGAATGACCTATTACAGACTTACTCTGTGTCAGACTTACTCTGGTCTACTTGCCCAATGCAAAAAATGATGGTGAAGTGGTAAAATGGACCAGAGGTGGTGCAGAGGTGAAATGGACCAGAGGTGGTATAGAGGTGAAATGGACCCCAGATGGTAAAGAGGTGAAATGCTGTGGCCAGCACAGTTGGGCAGCCTAGCAACCAGTTGAGTAAAGAGAAGGGGATGTATTCGATAGTCTGTTTATTCCAGAACTATTTCATACAGAGCCAAAGATACAAGAAACTTTAAAAGGCTTATATGCTTCTAGCAGAAATTCTTACATAACCAGATGCAAGGACCCTCCTTTGATCTTGACCTACCTCAGCCTAAGTCTAGTTATTCATTAAGACTTCATCCTAGGACTTATGTCTAGAGGCACAAACAAACAGGGAGACACAAACATGATTTGCTGATTAGCTACCCTGACTTTTCCTTAGTTATTCATAGGACCATGGAGGCATCAACAAACAAGGTTATACTCCTCCTGTATATCTGCCTAGTGACTTCATAGAGGAGGGGAGCATTCCATTAGTGGGGCTGTGGGACCCCTGAAAGTCTACTACATCTCCCCCATTTTGTTTATTTATAGGAGAGGAGAACGTTCCATTAGTGGAGCCTGGGGAGACTCCTGGAAGTTCTCTACAGTGAAAGGGACTAGAGATGGTGTAGTGAAACCCATAGGCCTTGAAAAGAGTTTGAATTTGTGTGTGTGTGAGTGGGTGGTAGTGATCCACCAATCCAAAATGCCAATTAGGTGTGAACAGACCATTTAAAAAAATAAAAGGCTTCAGGTTCTTTGGCCTTTGGTTGGAGACAGAAGAGGCCCCAGGATAGAAAACTGGTAGTACCCAATGGAAGCCATGGATAAAACAGCAAGTTAGATGGGGGCCAGGTGAGTGGTGTTTGTGTCCAGCAAGGAACAGCTCTGAGGGGGTACCACTCTCAAAAAGTGTATCCAAAACACAGCCCCACTCAGAGATGCCTAGGAGAAGCAGAGATCTTTCTTGTGCCCTACATCAATGGAAATTACAGCACCACTGCCACAAGGCCACCAATGCCCCTTACCTGCCTTCTCGCCTACTTAGCTAGAGAGAGGAGCAAATGGCCAGGCTGAAGACCTTACCTCAGGCTCAGAGGTCTGGGGTTTGGGTGCCCCAAGGGGCCTTATGTAAACTTTGACCAGTGGGATGAAGTGGAAGGAGCCTGGGAACTCTGCCCCAGACCAGCTGTGGGACTTCAGGTAATCTCTCCCTCAGTTTACTCATCCGTAAAATGATTAGCATCTCTTAGGATGCTTCCAGTTCTAAATCCTACGTCTCTAAGTTATTTCCCCTGCCTGGGCTGCAGCATGTTCATTTGTGAAATAAGAATGATTTCTCAGGACACTTCTAGCTTCAACAAGCTGCTAACATAACTCAAAGGAGTCCTTTGGAACTGGCTTCAATTCCTCCTAGAACTCTTTTCTTAATTCATCCTCCTACCCTTTGGGTCCTGGGAAGGACATCCCAGAGTCCCACCCTGCCCTGTGTGACCAGAACAAGTACCGGCCTAGAGAACCTCTCCTGGTCTTCAAGAGGAAGTCAGGATGCACGGGTTCAAATCTTGGATCCAGACCTCTTGTCTGGACACCTCTGAGCAAGTCATTTCCACTCTCTGGACCTGTTTCCTTTTTTTGTTAAGATGGGGACAATAAAGCATGTAGGCCCTTCTTCACACAAGGCCCCTGGGAGGAAGGTGATTTGCAGTTCCTAAAGTAAGACAGAAATGGAGGTCAGGATGACCTGGAAGCTCCTGCAGAAGATGAATTGTGGAAAGCATGGGTACCAGGGTACTTTGAGAGTGATGGGGAGATGGATGAGAAAAGACAGACACACAGAGAGGGAGGAAATGGGGAAGAGATACAGAGAGAGGGAGAGGAAAGGGACAAAGGGAAAGAGGGGATGGAGGAGAGGGAGACAGAGAGACAGAGAGACAGAGAAACGGAGAGGCAGAGACAGAGACAGAGAGAGAGAGACACAGAGAGAGGGAGAGAGAGGGACAGAGAGACCGAGACAGAGAGACCGAGACAGAGAGAGGCAGAGAGAGACAGAGTACGGGAGAGAAGGGGAAAGAGAGAGGGGGGAAAGAGGGGGAGGTGAATAACCGCTCTCGCGGTTGTCATGGAGACAGAACGCGCTTTCTACCCTGTGGAAATCTGACTGGTTTGCTCCCTTCTGATTGGTGCAGGCATGTCCGGTTTCCCCGCCCTTAACCATGAACATGAGCAGCAGGCATACAAGGAGGGCCGGAAGGGAAGGCGAGCTCTTGGAGGATTCTGGGAAGTGTAGTCGAAGGTTTCCCGGACGCAGGCGCACTGTATCACCCGAGGCTGGGAATGCGCGCGCAGTCCCGTCCACCATCGCAGCCCTTCTACGCACTCTTGGCCTCGATGCTTCTGCCGGCGTCTGTTTTCCCGCGCCCCCGGGGAAGCGCCTTCGCAGGCGGTACGTGCCGCAGACCCCACTGGCCCAGTCTCTTTTCCCCGGCTGTAGGGAGGGAAGGGGCGGGGCTAGTGACATCACAAGGGTTGGTCTTCCTGGCCGCCGAGGCGCTGCGAGCCTGGTGACGTCACCTGTTGCTGGGCCCTCTAGCCCCAGGCGCAGAGGGGGCGGGACGGAGGCGGGGCGGGGTGGTGACGTCAGCAGTTGCTGTGGCCCCAGGCAGAAGAACTGGGTCTCCCTTGGTCTCCAAGGGCTGGGTGCACAGCAGGTCTTTAAAATGTGCCAGTTGAATCCTAGGACGGCTGGAATGAGGAGCTGGCCTCCCAGTCAGGGGAGGACCGTATTCTTTCTGAGCCTTGGTCTCCTGTGGACATTGGAGACAGATCCCCTTGGTCCCCTGGGAAGCTTGGAGGCCGCCTCCTGCCGCCCCAGCAATGCCAGCCTCTCCTTTGGCTGCTGGCCCGGTGGGCAGGGGTCCTTTTGGGCCTCAGGCTCGTCTTCTGACCCAGGAGACTGTGCTGGGGGGGGGTTCTCCAGTCCGCTCGGACTCCCGAGGCTCCCGCCTGCTGACGTCCCCCTCCTTCTGCCCACAGCAGGAAACCCCGAGGCCAGAGGACCCAGGCCAGGACGCTGACCCTGGGAACCCCCTGGCCGGGATGCTTGAGGACGCAGGTGAGAGGGGCATTTGGAGTTAGAGGCCCAGATTTGAATCATTATGGCATGTTTCTTCCTTTGCCTGAGCTATGAGAAATCATAGAGTGGAATGCAGAAGCAGGTCTTCTCCAAGTGGGGATGCAGATAAAGCAAGACCTTTCCACCTGCTTGCCAGCTTAGGGGATACTGGGGATGTCCGGGTTTCCACTAAGGACCAAGGAAGGGGAGAGAACAGCTCCCTGTGCTGTGCTCTTCAGTCCTGGTCACCCCTCTCTGTTCCCCATTGTCGCTCCCAGCTTCTCCCCCTTCCTCCACCACTCAGTGACCTCTGGGGTCTGCACTGGTCACACAGGATGTGCCCCTCCTCCCTCCACAGGCACAGTACAGCTCACAGTCTTCTCCTCAGCCCCTGCCTTCCTACTGGGGGACTCCCACATAGACCTGACTCTCTCTCAAGACACCCAGACCTCTCAATTCCTCCCCCTGCTCACCTCCACCCCCTCGGCCACACCCTGGATCTTGGCATCACCCACAAATGTAGGACCTCCATGGTCTAGAAATATGGAATCCCCTTATCCAAAAGACAGGGTCTTTTCTCCTCTCCCTCTGGCTTCCCTTACATAACTATATCCTTCCTGAACCCTCAGCCTTCCCTGCACCAGCCGCTTTTCTTCCCATCAGGACCCTTTGGGGAACGAGCTCAGCTCTCCAATGTTGTCCTCTTGTGAATCCCTCGACCTCTTGTCACATCCCCCCATTCCCCCAAGCCTCAGCCTAGACTCACTCCACCATTTATCTCCTTCATATATACACATGATAGTGAATGAAGAGGGGGAAAACCAGGCTCTGACACCCCTCACTGGGCCCTCCCTGCTGCCAGGCAATCTTGCTCCCCCTTCCCTACCAGGTCCTCCTCCCCCACTGGGCCCTCCTTGCTGCCCCGTAGTCCTTTTCTACCTCCCTCATCAGGTCTCTCTCTCCCTCCCCCCCACTCTTTCAGATTCAACTCTGACTCCTATTTTACAAAAAAAGGGAGACCATTCACCATGAACTCCTTTCCTCTTCCTCATCTCCCAGCACTCAGGTGCCTTCTGCCCCTCTCCTCATTCCTCCGTCACCCATGGTATCGTGGCCTGACCTCTGACCAAGGCTGACCCTTCAACCTGCTCAAGTGATCCTCTTGCATCCCATTTCCTTCAGTAGATTACCCTCATTTGTCCCCCTCTCTCATTTATCTTTAATTTCTCCCTCTTTCCCGGCCTAGAAACATGCCTGTGTCTCCTCCATCTTGAAAAAACCCCTCTGTTGACCCTCCCATCCCCACTGACTATCTCTAGGTTTTCAGGACACCTACTCTCTCCTGGTTTTCCCCTTCTTTCTCTGACCACTTTTTCTGGGTCTCCTTTGTTTGATTTTCCTCTAGACCATGCCCTCTAACCCTAGGTGTTCCTCAGTGCTCTGTCCTGGTCCCTTTTCTCTTCTTTCTCCATATTACCTCACTTGATGATCTCATTGGCTCCCATATTTTAAATTACCATCTGTTTGCTGATGATTCTCAAGTTTACCTTTCCTGCCCCAAACTCCCTGCTGATCTCAAATCTTCAGCTGCCTTTCAGACATCTCAAACTTGATGTCCAGTAGAGAGCTTAAACTCAGCATGTCCTAGTTAGAACCCATTATCTCTCCCCCTAATCCCTCTCCCCCATCTCTTCCTATACTGTAGAGGTCAGTCACCACCATTCCTGAGTCATCCTGTACTCCTCACTCTTTCTCATTCCTCAGATCTAATATGGTTTCAAGACGTGCCAATTTCACCTCTGCAGCACCTCTGGTTCATTTCATCTTTGTATTATCTTTAGTTCATTTCACCTCTGTAATGTCTCTAATCCATTTCACATCTGCTGTATCCCTGGTCCATTCACCTCTGTAACATCTCTAATCCATTTCACTTCTGAAGCATCTCTGGTCCATTTCTCCTCTGCACCATCTCTGGTCCATTTCATGTCTGCACACAAGCTCTGGTCCATTTCACCTCTGATGCATCTCTGGTCCATTTTACCTCTGCTGCATCTCTGGTCTAGTTCACCTCTGTAGCACTCATGGTCCATTTCACCTGGGCAACATCTCTCTGATACTCCTCTTTCTCTCCTCTGACACTGCCCCACCCAGGAACAGGCCCTCATCATCTCACACCTGGGCTTTTGCAGTACCTGCCTCTATTCTCTCTCCACTTTAGTCCATCCTCCATTCAGTGACCAGGGGGATTTTCTTAAAGTGAAAGTATGACCATATCTTTTCCTTTTTATAACCCCCCTGCCCCATAACCTTCAGTGGCTTCCTGTTGCCTCTAGGAACAAATGCAAAATGCTCCATTTCATCAATCTTTATACATTTATTAAGTGCCTACTCTGTTCCAGACACTGCACTGGGGATACAAAAATAGGCAAAAGACGGTTTTCCTGACCATCTGTTCAGCCGTCATAGCCTCAGGCATTGCCATTTGGTAGGTGCACTGCCTCTCCCCAAGGCATTGCCATTTGGTAGGTGTACCGCCTCTCCCCAAGAATTTCTGGTTTTGAGACAGCTGGTGGTGCAGTGTATGGAGCAGTGGGCCAGGAATTAGGAAGATCTGAGCTGTAATTCTGCCTTGCTACCTTGGTAACCCTGGACAAGTCACTGAGCCTCTGTCTGCCTCAGTTTCCTCATCTGTAACAGAGGGATAATAATGGTACCTACCTTGAAGGATGCTGTGAGGGTCAGATAAGAGAATTCAGCACTGGCCCTGGAGTCAGAAGGACCTGAGTTCAAATCTGGCTTCAGACACTTAACACTTACTAGCCATATGACCTTGGGCAAGTCACTTAATCCCAATTGCCCTGCCTTACCCCCTCCAAAAAAGAAAAAAAAAAAGAACAAGACAATAAAGGTGGAGGCAGAGGAGAGAAATGGTTTTCCATGGCTTGTATGAGCTGGGCCTTTATCTTGGGTTGGGGTCTGGGTAGTACTAGCTGGGCAGAGCTTGGGGAGGGGAAAGGCCAGGATGGAAGGGAGGGGGAATGGGGAGAAGCTGCCTGAGGGCCCAAGGGGCAGAGGACAGGGGCCTCCCCTAGCTCTGGTGCCCTGACCCTCCTCTTTTTGCTGCCCACCCCCAACTGGGGGCCCCATGGTGTCATGAGGAGGGCCAGGTCTTGCTCTTGGTCTCAGTCATGGTGCCTCTGTCCTCAGTGGCTCTGTGATCTAGGGCTGTCGTTTGCTTACTCTGAGGCTCAGTTTTCCCACCTGCAAAATGACTACCTTGACCTGCACAGTGTTACCTGCTGGCTGTAGAAATGGGTCTTCAGCCTCCCTATGCTTCTTCTTCTCCCCATCCTGGGACATTTTGTCCTCCCAGTGATGTGGGGCCATGTGGGTCTGGGGCTGCTCTCCCTCATGGCCCCTTTCTCCTCCCCCAGCTCTGCTCTCTGAGGCCACAGCCCACACCCATACCCCAGTGGACAAGGTGGATGAAGGAATAGCCCACACTGGACTCCTGGCAGATACTTCGAAGGTGAGTTGGGGTTTCCTCTTGCCTTCCTAAAATATCCTCAGGTCTCAGGGCCCTCTCCTTGTGCCTATAGTGGCCCTTGCTATCTCTGCTGCTCCCTGAGGATCCTGGGAGGGTGATGGATACCTTGGAGGGACAGGACCCATGGCTCACTGCTGTCCCCTGCTTCTTGCATAGGGACTGCTAGGCTGGCTTGCGGTGCTCTAATGGTAATCAATTTGTTGGATATTTAGGGCTAAGTGGATAGGATACTTAGGACTAAGTAGCACCTAGTAACTTAGGGCTAAGTATAGAACTCTATCCATTGGTGAAAAGATGTGAACTCCCCTGTTGACTTGGGAGGAGGCTATTGGCTGAGA
>CM053596.1:583608-634358 GCA_028646575.1 Pseudocheirus occidentalis
TGAATCTTTAAATGTGAAGCTGGTTCCCCCTTAGGGAAACCAAGTGATTCTTCTCTTGTTCCTTGTTCCTTTCTGTAATAAGACATAATATTGAGACTTTCCTTGTTCTAAATAGTGTATATAATATTGTGAATTGTTGATACTGTGAACATTGTACTGAATCTTGATTTGTAATGGAATAAACAGAGTAGAGTGTTCACTAATACTGTGTAATCCAAATCTTAAAAGTTGTTCACAGTAGCATTCTCTCAGGAATCTACTGTTAATTGGCTTTACAGGGGCATTGAGGCTCCTTGCCTCCCCATGGCTGCCCCCAGGCTCCCTTATCTGCTGCTCATCCCAGGCAGTTCACAGTAGCCAGGGTCACTCCTTTCCTTCTGGGCACCAGCCCCTTGCCAGGAAGACACTGGTGGACAAGGTCTTTTTTTCTGACCCCCCCCACCCCCGCCCCCAGAGCAGTCTTCTTTGTATCCACCTTTGTCTGGTCTTTTCTGTGACTGAGTCTCCTTTTCCCCAAGAAGACTGTCAGCCCTTAAGGTAGAGACTGTGGTATGTCCTGCATCCGGACCCCACTCCCTCCCCCGGAGACCTTTGGTAGAAGCCCTGAGTGCCTGGCCCAGCCTGGCCCCGTCTGGGGCCTGTGGGGGTCTCAGTCCTTCTGTTCAGGGGCTAGCAGGCGTGTGCTCCGTGTTTCAGGAGCCCGTGGCCTTCAGGGATGTGGCCGTGGACTTCACCCCTGAGGAGTGGGGGCGGCTGGGCCCCTCTCAGAGGCAGCTGTACCAGGAGGTGATACTGTGAAACCTGGTCTCCCTGGGTAAGGAGGCTTCTCCCCGCATGCCCCCAGGCCCATAATTCAGTATGGGGGGAGAAAGGGGAGAGAGAGGGTTGGCAAAGGCCAAAGCCCTAGGGGAGGTCAGTCAAGCCCCTGTGGGCTCCTGGCAGCCCCCATTGTCTTCATCCCTTTCTCTGCCTTGTAGGAGCTGGGGTGACCTGTAGGGTATAGGGTATAGGATGGGTCAGTGGCTCGTAGCTGTCCTGGGTTGTGGCTGTCCCACCAAGGGGCTGGGCCTGAGCTTGGGGTGGCTCTCAGAGTCCAGCACACATTGAGGCTTCTTTCTCTGCATCACAGGGTTGCCTGTCTCCAAAGCGGATGTGGTCTCCTGGCTGGAACAAGGGGATGGCAGCTTTCTTCAAGCACTCCCCCACCATCCTCCAGGTCATTCCCTGTCCTTTTTCCTGAGTTCAGGGTCCTGTTCTCCATCCACACACATTCTTGGGGATCTTAGTGTCTGGCCTGATGTCCTGGAAAATACCCTGGCCCCAGGCTTCAGGCCTTGCACTATGCCTCAGAGGTGGTCACTAGTGGAGCTCAGCCTGTGATCTCTTCAGGGTCCATCTCTAGGACCCAGGATTCTCCATTCTCTCCTGTGTCTCTGGGTCCATCTCTCCATCTGCTGGCTCCTCCTATCATCATGTTGGTCTGCCCTACCCAAACATGACCTGTGCCTGTGACCCAGCCCTGCCTGCTCCTTCTGCTGTCCTTATGTCCTCCCTCTTCCTAGTGCCACCCTGCCCCCACATGCCATCCCTTTCTCCCCTGTGCTGTGTACTTCTGCTTTCCTGTGCTCCAAATCTAGCAAGTCTGCTTCCTGGGTCTAGAGAGATCTCTCTCAGGTCCCCTCTGGTCCTGGGACGGTGGCTTCCCTGATCCCTGGTGGGGACAGCTCTCCTTTTCTGGGTGCACCTCTGAACATGAACTCTAAGGGCCCCTGCCACGCCCCTCCCCCCCCCCATTTTCTGGTTCTGATCTCCGTGCAGCCAGAAGAGCTCTCGCCCTCCAGAGTTGTCCCAGTATATCATGTCCCCCCAGCATCTTCTCTGAATGTGTGCAGCCCCTGAGGAACTGGTTCTCAGAAGAGGGTAGAGTTAAGAAGTCATCTTGTCCAGTCCCTCATTTGGGCAGAGGCCAGAGGGGAGAGACTGGGTACTTACTCAGTGCCGAGTGGGGATTCAGACTGTTATAAACACAAACACAGTTGATATCGAAATTTGGGTATCAGAAGAAGTTTATTGAGGAGAAGTTGAGAAGCCTGGCCAGAAGCCCTTCTTTAGGAAGGAGGACTCCTGAACGCAGAAGCGAGAAGAGCTTTGTGCTGCTAGTTCCTCTCAGAACCCTCCCTTTAGAGGACAGATGGGTCGATTCTCTTCAAGGTTACAGTTGTCCCTGTATGCCCACCGCAGATTTCTCCTAGATATGTACAAGCATGACCCCCCAATTTTTAGCAGTTCTGTGGAAACTTAGCTCTTTGCTGTCTCTCACAAACCTCAGGCCCCTGACCCCAAATCCGAGGCCTTTCCTGGGCCCTGCTACTTAGCACTTCAAGGTCAGTCAAGTCAGTCAGTACCAGGCGCTGTGCTAAATGCTGGGGATTAAATAAAAAGCAAGGCAGTCCTCGCCCTCAGGGAGCTAACAGTCTAATGGATGAGGCCCCAAACAAGCTGTATAGGAGACAATTAGCAAAGGAAAGGCATTAAGATGGAGAGGGATTGGGGAAGGAGGTCGGATTATAGTTGGAACTTGAAAGTGTCAACCCTTTAAAAGTTTGGTTAAGGAGACAGATGGTAATATAAAATTACATTATTTATTCCTCATTATTCCCTTAAGGCCAAGGAGTGAAGGACTGAAGTCCTGACTGATGAACAGAGAAATCACAAGACCCTTTATGCATTTCAGAACCATCCCAGTTGAGGATGACCCTGTCACCAAACTATGGCTTCCATTTGTTCCCATCTATATGTGACACAGAACTCCTTGGTTGTCAGTGCGAATTGACAAGGACCAGAGCAGGCTCTGTTTACATTTTATGGTCTCAGGGTGCCTGTTCTGCTCTCATGTGGACTAAGTTCCAGGATAAGGGGAATCTCACCTCTGATCTTTGAAGCTGCAGACCCAGGGAAACGCAGTTTGTTTGATTAGACCAGACTCTGGCTAAAATATGACGTTAAATGATCATCGTTTCCCTGCTTTTGGTCAAGACCGAATCTGAGATTTTGTTCTAAGACCAAAGAAAGTATAAAAAAAAAAATCTCTTCTTAGCTTTTCCAGTTTCCTTGTCTAGCTGAATTCAGGTTTTTCCTAATCACTTCCTGAAATAGGGGGCACTAAGGGTAATAGTTATCCTTATCCTATCCCACCCATATGTAAGTCAATCTCAGTACAAGGGAGAGGAGCAGGCTGTGACAGGATCAAGGGTAGCACAGTGAGAATACAGAACAGTAAGCTAAAGTTGTAGCAGTTCCCCCTTCTGGACTCTTGGGAAAGCCGTGGGTGTCTGAAGTCGTCTTCTTCAGGGCCCCTGGCTCAGATGCCCACTCAGGAGCAGGGGTGTCCACAAGCTGGAGTGGTCAGGCAGGCCTGACTGGGGCTCCCAGAAGCATGATTTGACACCAAAGGCTCATAGAAACATTCAGTTTCCCAGCCATGCGGGGCTGGGCTCACACAGTACCACAGATAGTTCAGTTTTCTAGTCACACAGGGCTGGGCTCAAACATTACAATAAAGTCTTCCTCACAGTTTACTAAATTGCATATTACATTAAGTCAGGTACAGATTAAACTTCTTAGGTGGCTCACAATGTACTAGTTTCACTAGTTTGGGGATGAGAGATTACGTGTCATCAAGATAAGCAAGAAAACTTATACATGAACCGTACGAATGAACAAAATCATTACCAGGCTTAATTAACATCAATTCCTTACATCCCAGTGACCAATATCCATTTAAACAGCATTTTTGAATCCCAGATGCCTCATGTAGTTACACAATTCAGAAAGGGAGCTCTGCTCTTCTGGTTCAGATCTAGAGGTTACCAGATAATTGTGACTTAACATAAATGAGTACAATCACTGAAAACTGGCTCCACATTTTTGAAACTTCAGAGAATTTTCAGTTTATCTATTATTTGTTATTCCCATCCTCACCTAAATCCTGTATCAGGTATAGGAATCCTTAAAATGTGAAGATCTATCCACAAGGAGTTCATCTGCCTTTTAAAATCATCAGCTTTAATAAAGTGACATTAATTTCCCTTTTTCTACTACCTTATACAATTTTTGTGCAAAAATCCAAACTTGAGATCTTATTCTCAAACATGCTCAAACTTGGAGTTTCCGTGATATAAAAAATTTTGAAAGCCAATCTTGTGCACCTGTGTATAGTTCTTAGAAGAATCTGTCTGATCCAACTCCCTCTGCTCAATCTAATCATTTCCTCCTTTGGAACTTGTGATCTCTATATTTATTTATTTAGTTGGTCACGAATATAACTTCTTGATCAGTTTTCTATAAAAGAAGAAGAGGGGCATTGTCACAAACCTTGCCAGCTAATTCCTTAGCTCTGTTGATTCTAGGCACGAGTCATCTCCGATATGGCATGCTCGCCATACTTTTGGGCATCATTTATACCAAAAGCAGGGCATAGGCATAAATAGATCGGGGGGGGGGTTTCCTTTTCAGAAAGAAAATGCACCATTGGGAAACAGAGTCAGAGAGATCCCACCTGGGCAGTGTCCAAGGCTGTCTGACTTTTCCCAGGCACAGACATCCACCTTTAGCAGTTCTCAGCCTGCAGCCCATGCCATTCCTTTATTGGCCTTTACGACAGCTGTTCCTGTAATCAAGGCTTAAAAATAATAGTAACTTTTGCCGTTCCCCAAATTCTTAAATAGCAAATTAATATAGACTGGTATCCTTCAGATAAGGCCATCTAAAGTTTGATTGGTCCATTAATTATAAAATCAAGTTACAAATCTTTCTGCCTTCCTAAATACTTCCTCATACTCTTCTCAACTACTTAAACCCTTTAAAACTGATACAGAGGCATCCCGACCACTATCTAGAGACTGGAGGGGCTTGGATAAACCCCATTTGTCCCCAAACCTTCTTCCTTTCAGATTTCTAATCAAACCTTTATCTGTTTTTCCAAATTTCCCAAGCCCATTATCCAGATTATTCATCTTTCCTTTACATTTTTAACCATAAAACAAGATAGCTCATAAGTTATTATTCTTTTACTAACATAACCATGTACTGCATTATTCTAGCTTAACAAAGCAGAGAAGTTACTGGCTACCCCCCACAGACTGAAAGATTTATGTCTCTGCAAGTTTGTTTATTCTCCCTTAATTACACTCAGTTTGGAAGCGTGAGATACTTCAGAAATCTAAAATTTTCACTTGTATATTCAGATACAAGTGTTGGCTTTTGCTTAGGCTGTGCAATAACCACAAATTCAGGGGCGGCTTGGTGGCGCAGTGAATAGAGCACCGGCCGTGGAGTCAGGAGGACCTGAGTTCAAATCCGGCCTCAGACACTTAACATAAAAACTAGCTGTGTGACCTTAGGCAAGTCACTTAACCCCAACTGCCCTCCAAAAAAAAAATAACCACAAATTCAGATTAAAACAGCAAGATCTCTTTTGCTTTAAAACTTGTTGCTTTAATTTAGCAATAACTCATCTTGAAATTTACTAAACCTTCAAAAGTATGACACGCAAGACCTTTCAAAACATCTCTTCTAAAGGATTTACTTTCTTTAAAAACAGTTTGAATTTATCCTAGTGTTAAAAGGAATAATCACTAAACCTTTATGAAAGAAAAATTAATTGGAAAGCTTTAAATGATGTCTTTCTTTTTTTCCCTCAAAGCAACAATCAACCTTTAAAATTGGAATTCATTAAGCTAAGTTAGTGTCCTTGAGTAACATAAATTCCCAAAGTATTATTACAGATTGAATTCCTACATACTTGCAGAATTCCTTGGTATCACAAAGTTTACTCTTAAGCAGTTTGCATAACTTTCTGTCCATGTTCTAATTCTAGATGAAAAATATTAGATTTCCCAGTAAGCTAACACAAAGGAGCTCATATCTTTTGCTGACTACTTGCTCTGATCATAGAAAATTTGCTATAGGAGGAAAAAAAAATCAGGGACACATGACATTCCAAATATGACTGTTTAAATTCAGGTAGAGTCACAATTCTCCAACCATGCAATATCTATTCCACCTCATAGCTAGACTCAGGATAATCGGGTGGGAGTAGAGCATCCCTTTTCAAAGGAGCCATGGGTAAACTGAGCCAGAAGGAGACCCATCCCAGACTGAGTCTAAGATTGCCCCTTCAGCTTTTCCCAAATGTAGACTTCCCCCTGTTAACAGTACAGGATCACATTCCCTCTGAGTAGCTTGTGGCATTTCTCTTGGATACTGATTTCATACAGACAACTATATGCATATTCACACTCAAAACAAAATTAATTATGGTCCCAAGTGCCTTTTACCTTAAACTACAAATTTTACCAATCAAAGCTTAGAGTCTATTTTTATTCTCACGGAGCTGCCATAAGCAATAAAGATTTCATATGAAAGGGATTTCATTAGCACCTTTCTTTCCCAAATGTAAATTTAAGCCAATTCTTAGCAATCCCTTCTACTTACTTCACATAGACGTCCAACTTCTCAGCAAGCCAAGTTCATGGTTTAGGAAAAACAAGTTCCTTTCCTGTGGCTGATAAGCTAACCTTTAAAGATAGTGAAACCACATCCCTAATTTTTTTTTTCAGGGCTTTTCATTTGCTCAATAAGAAGTCTACAAATTACATTTCCAATTCACTTTGCACAGAGAATCATCCATTTCATCATTAATAATGTGGAAATTATAACTTTAAATCATTATATATATTTCCATAATAGCCAAAATTTTAAATGAAATATCAGCAGTATTATTATTACTTGTTTGTAACCCAAATATAACAGCTTCAAATTATCAAATTTTATAACATAAAACACAATTCACATGCAACAAAATCCAGATTCAAAATGGCTTTAATACCATTCCTACTTCAAAAATATGTTCTTTTAAATTTCACTTAGCTAAGCAGACTTTTAGAAACAATGCAAATTTAGAAATATGGCAACAACGTAGCAGTGAATTTCAAGGGACATCCTATGACTTATACAACGATCGATCTTATTACTCCTGGTGTTCAAAAACCACTTACAGTTTCTCCGACAATCCCAATACAATCAATTTCCGACTTCTTAACGATTGATTCTCAGAACCTGCTAAGATGTTTTTAGCTACATCCAACTTTTCATTGGAATTCCAGGTTGGCCAGACCAGAAACCACAAGGAAAAAGCAGCCTTTAGAAATCTTTGACTGCTGGTTAGATCTGACAGGATAACAAACTCATTCACAGAACACACAATACAGACACAGAGACGTGGACAGACAACTGACAAAATACAAAGTCCACATTTAACTACCAAAAAGAAGAGGGTGAATTGGCTGTTATTATTCAAGGGGTCAAGCAAAGACCAGACTTGTAGCCAGCCCTTAGCCACCTCAGGAGTAGGGTGTCTCCTTGGAATGGGAATTGTTTGAAGCTCCCCTTTTCCTTCAAGGTCTTCCCCACCCTTTGTTGCTAATGTTTTGGCAAACTGGGAGGTAAGGTCAGCTATTGTCTGCAGGAAATTTTTAAGGGAAAGAGGGGTTTTAGCAAGTACTGGGGAAGAAAGGGCTGATGCTGAAGCCAACATAATTTGGGATTATCCCTGCACCAGCACTGGCAATATGTGCGATTGTCAGGTTGATAAACAGGGATCTTTATGGCCAGATTTCTCATTTTAGTATTGAAATGGCCCATAGGTAAATCATCTCCAAAGGGGATCTAGTTAATACAAAGAGATCCCAGGTCAAAGGGGATCTAGTTAGTACAAAGAGATCCCAGGTCAAAGGGGATCTAGTTAGTACAAAGAGATCCCAGGTCAAAGGGTAGCTTAAGGGAATTTCGGACACTGACCAAACTAATGGGAAGTTTGTTGGAAGCTGGGAATAGAGCTTACCAACCTCATCAAGGTCAAGATTCCAGGAAGAATGAATCCTGAGGTGCCTGAATCATTAACTTTGATGAAGTGAGGTACAGTTCAGCCATTCAGCAGTTCTGATCTGATGTCACAGTACCATCAGCTGTCGACCTTTTAAAAGTTTGGTTAAAGAGACAAACAAGTGTTAATATAAAAATTACAGAATTTGTTCCTTATTCTTCCCTTAAGGCCAGCATTACTTACTCAAGGAGCACAGGACTGAAGTCCTGACTAATGGACAGAGAGAATCAAAACACTCTATACATTTTCAGAACCATCCCAGTTCAGGATGACTGTGGCACAAAACTTTATGGCTTCCCTTTGTTCCCATCTCTATGTGATACAGGGCTCCTTGGTTGTAAATGTGAATCGACAAGGACCAGAGCAGGGTCTATTTATACTTGATGGTCTCAGGATGCCTGTTCTGCTCTCCTGTGGAGTAAGTCCCAAGATAAGGGGAATCTCTCCTCCCATCAATATTCTTTTGAATTCTGATATTCTTCCTCCCATCCAGCATCACTTGGCCATTCATTTCTTTATTCAAATCATTGATAAAAATGCTCCATAGCCAGGACCTAGCATGATCCTGGAGGCCCTCCCTTGGAGACCTCCTGATGTTGAATCCATCGTGTAGCCACTTCCAAAGGTGTCTGTCCCCTCACTTAGCCCACATCCCCTTATCTTTTCCCGAAGAACAGCATGAGAGATTTTTAAAAAATGCTTGGCTCTAATGGGAGTGAACCATAAGGCCATCTTTCCTCTTGTCTTCCAGTTGAATGACCCTGTCCCCAAATGAAGTGTGACAAATTTGGCTGGAGTGATCCTTTCCCTCCTTGTTATAAATCTCCAAAAGATGGTGTTCAGGGAGTCTGGGAACCCCAATAACCAGAGTCCCTGGAAAGCCGTCTGGAATGAATTCATGGACTCAAACATTCTTTAAATCAAGGTGGCAAAGATTTATTGTTACTATACAGTGGACAAAGAGTCTCCTTAGGGAACCTGCAATCTTAGAGGGATATAGTTAAGGTTTATATAGGAAAAACTGTGGTAAAACATGCGCTAAATATGCTAACTAGGTGAGCCTGGGCAGGAGTGTTTAAGGAGTGGTCAGTTCTTAAAGGAACATGCACTTGTAGTATCTACAGCACAGGTGTATTGCCCAGAATTCACTGGGAAATAGCCCAAGGTGGGGGTGGGGGGGGCTAGATGGATGTGTGGCTTTAGGTTTGAAACATCACTGATTCAACTAGCGGTCAGGGTTGACCAAGAAATGCTCAGTCTGCCACCCATCAATGTTCTGTTTGCCAAGATTGATGTTGGGAGTATATATATATATATATATATATATATATATATATATATATAGTCTAAGATATAAATGATGAGGAATTCAGGGCATATATAATGAACTCTAGGGAGTTAGTAGATAATCCGGTAGAATTCTCACAGGTACAGCTTGTTACTGTACCAGGCAGAGCTAAGTATTTGGCTGGGGCCGGGTCATAAATGATTGCTAGGCATAGTACAAGGGCTAGGGAGAAACGGGCAGAGATTGTGCTCTGAGGCTAAGGAGAAAGATGCTTTTGAAATTGGGGCCTGAGCACACAGGCCCAGGTACCTCACAAACATGTCAAGAATTGAGGATGGTGAGGAGAGCTGCATAAGAAACCATGAGCTTGGTCTGTGTTAGGCTAACAAGATAGTACAACGTCTGTGTTCTGCCTCCTGGTCTGTGCATTAAAAAAGTGTTCTGTTGCTGCTTTTTTGTCTTAAACAGGCCATTCAATGCCCACTAACTTCTCTCCACAATCCCCTTCCCCCAAGGGGTGCCTTTCCTTGTAACAGAAGATCAGTTATGCAGAACAAACTAACCCTTTGGTGATGCTTGGGGCTGCATCTGCGTTCATCCTCTCTCTTTGAAGAGCTGGAAGGGGGACAAACTTTTAGGCTTGGGGAGCCAGGAGGGGCCATGCTTTGGTCCCAGCTCTCCTGTCTTTCTGTCTGTTTCTACTTGCATGGCTGCTGTGGTCACTGTGGACTCCCTGGTTCTTCTCACAACACTGACCTGATTTGTGCAAGTGTTTTCCTATTTCTTTGAGTCTCTTATGTGACTCATTTCTTATGGTGCAATAATACTCTCATTTGATCTACATGTTTGACCATCCTCTCATTGATGGCTGCTTGCTTAATTTCCAGTGGTTTGCCATGTGGGTCCTTCCCTGTGCAGCCTTGAGGATCTTAAGGTTCCAGATCAATTTTCAGAATGACTGGACCAGTTCCTACCTTTACCCACTGTGTCCCTAGCCTCCCATGGCCTTTCCATTAGCGGCTGAGTGTCATGTTGGTGTCTTTGCCAATCCAAAGAGTGTGAGGAAGAGCCTTGGGGCTCATTGTTGTCATTGGCATTTCTCTCAGGTTTCCACATAGTTGGTGAACTTTCATCCCTTCTTTTGAGAGCTGCCTGTTCACACCCAGCCCCATTCAGTAGTTTCTATTCTCCTACTAAAGAAAACTTCTGAAATGCTTCTATTTTATTTTAATCTCTTTGAGACTCAAAGCCTCAGTCTAAGACCAAGGGGACATCTTCAAAGCAGGGCACTCCCGAAGAAACATCCCAGAGGGTGGTAGTAGAAAGACACCGAAGGTGTACTCTTTGGTACTCGATGTTGAAGGAAACAATGGAATGTGAAAATCCAATAAAGAAGCAGCTGGGGAACCAGGAAAGACATGTGAGGCAAATCTGGGAACACCAAGAGAGTCATACAGGAGAGAAAACTCATAAGTGTAATGAATGTGGGAGAATGTACAAGAAGCATTATTCATCATAGGATTCACAACTATGAATGTAAAGAATGGGGAAATGCCTTTAGTGATCGTTCAAATCTTATTAAACATCAGAGAACTCATGCAAGAGAGAAGCCTTATCAGTGTGATGAATGTGGGAAAGCCTTTCATCACCATTCACATCTGGTGAAACACGAGAGGATTCACACTGGAGAGAAACCTTATGGGTGTAATAAATGTGGGAAAGCCTTCAGTCAGTGCACCAGCCTTATTCAATGTCAAAGGATTCATACTGGAGAGAAGCCTTATAAATGTGATCAATGCAGGAAAGAATTTAGTCACTGCTCACACCTTATTAATCACCAGAGAATTCACACTGGAGAGAAACCTTACAAGTGTAGTGAATGTGGGAAAGGGTTCAGTCAGTGCTCCAGCTTTATTAAACGTCAGAGGATTCATACTGGAGAGAAGCTTTATAAATGTAACATGTGAGAAAGAGTTCAGTCACCACTCACACCTTACTAATCACCAAAGGATTCACACAGGAGAGAAGCCCTATAAATGTAATGAATGTGGGAAAGGGTTCAGTCACCGCTCAAATCTTATTAAACATCAAAGGATTCATACTGGAGAGAAATCTTATCAGTGTAATGAGTTTGAAAGCCTGCAGTAACCACTGGGATCTCATTGCACATCAGAGTAATTGTACTTGTGAGAAACCATGAAGATGAAGATGGAAAAAGCTTTCATTGTTGTTCCCACCTCGTTGCAAAGACATGTGTGGAGAAGAGAGTGCTGGGCTTCCAATCAAGAATACCTGGGGCTGAATCTCTGGAACCTTACGGTCCTCATGTCCATAAGATGGGCAAGGCTGCGCATGGAAGGACTCACACAGCCTCTCTTTGTTGAAGTAAACACATTTATTAGCTATGTAACCTTGGACAAGTCACCGAGCTTCAGTTTTTTCATCTATAAAGTGAGACTAATTATAACACCTCATAAGGGTTGTTTTGAGGGCCACCTGAGGCCGTATGTATAACATGAAAATCTTAAAGCATTTTGTGACAATTAATAGTAAACACCAGAGGATTCACACTGGAGAGATTTCATATATGTGAGAAAACCTTCACTTAGGCAGAATTTTCCAGAGACTGGGGCAGAAGACCCTTTCTGGGAAAGAACAAATCAGTGGCCAAAATGTTTGGCTATTCAAGTCCCACATAAATAATCTACTTTCTTCCATGAAAATAGCATGACATACATGTTTGCCTTGACACCAGAAGGGTTGAAGCCCCACCTCTGACACAGACTAGCTGCAGTACCCTGGATGAGTCACTTCCCCTCGATAATAAGTTACAGAGAAAATACTGGCAGGCCTTGGTAGAGAGAATTCCTTCTTGAGAGCCCCTATGCTAGCTACATCACTGCTCCTGTCCTCACTGCTTCTTCCATGAAAACAGTTTGAACAACAATCCGGGAAGGTGAGATCCAGCGGGGGGTCTCGTTCCAGGTCCCACATAAGTGCTTTGTGTTGGCTTTTGAGGCATCACGGTGTGTGACAGAAACGGTGTATTTTTGGGTCACTGTGCATCTGCTTCCTGCATTCAAAGTGATATAGTCTTTGTGTGGAAGATCAAGACAGCGCAGTACATGCTGTATTTCTTAACATCATTTATTTGGGCGAGTACAGTGTAGTCTTGTTAAAAAAAATTCTGCAACTTAAAAACATGGAAATAACTAAAAAGTGGTTATAGGCTCTTGTTTGAAATTTTCAGTAATTCAAATCGAACTGTCTTACATTTTGTCTTGAATTTTTAAAAGTGAAATAATCTCTCTCCATGAGAGAGAAATGCTTAACCTGTTTTCAGAGAAAGTCCACCAGAGCGGTTAAAACTAGTTCAAGTGAAGACTGCAGAGCCATTTTAAGCACCACAAGTGGGGAAACACAAAAGGGAAAAACCTATATGTGGAGATCCTGTTTGTACCTGGCACTCATTAGTGTGAACACTGTATGGTGCTACTCTCCCAGGCCTGCTTCCTCTTACCCAGCTCTGGGACACTGCAGGCTTCACTGCACTCAGCTTTCATTAGGAGCAGCTCCTGGAGCTCCCCTGAAATCTTTCTGATGCAACCTTCCTTTGATCCCACCTTCTGTGTCATCAGTAGACCTTCCTGGCTAATCTTCAGAAAACTCCCTTTTGCTCCTAGTCTGTGTTCCCTGATCCCATTATGCTACCAAGGTAGCATATGACCTAATGGCAACCAAGGTAGGCTCTTTGTGTGAAAATCCTCTCTAGACATGGGCCTCTAGGGACTGATTCTGTGCAGTGGACGGGAGGAGAGTCCCACTGCTCATGTGCACCAAGGCAGGGGCCAGGGGAAGCCTCAGCCATCTCTCTCCAGCCAGCTTTGCTTTTCATCTGGCTGTATCCGTGAGCCATTCTGACCCATTCTGGGGTTGCTCTGTGCCTCTTCCTGAGTGTCGCTCTAGATGTCTGTAACCTGCTGTTGATGCAAAGCTTACTGCGCTTGTACAAGTGGTTCAGCTGTGGATGGCATGAAACTCAAAAAAGGCTTTCTGAGAGTTTCCACAAAGAATGTGTTGGCAAAATAAGATGTTTTTCCCCAGTAAGATCCCATTCTTTTAATAAACAGGAGCAGACTCTTTCAGAATCCTGATCTGCCGTACCAGAATAGTGCTTGAATCCTTAGCTTCCTTGAGGAATTGCTAAACATCAGAAGCTTCCTTCAATGGAAGAGGGGTTAGTTGCTGCCTGCACTGATTGCTAAGGTCTAAATGGTATCAGTGAACCACAGGGAGGAACTGCCAATGCTCCCACTTGGAGATAGTTCTGTGGAAAGGGGAATTGCCCCTTATGTCTGAAGGCCCTTGTGATCTACGAATTCAGAAATCAAAATCTTCCCATTCTACCTTACAGGTGGCCAGGGCAGCACATGTAAATAAAGGTGCTCATTTGCCTGTAATGATATAAGGTTTTGCTGACTGATCAAGCCCAGTCAGTGAGCCAATTGCACTTATAATATGGCAAGTGCTGGCCTAAACACTGGGAACCCAAATGCAGAAAAGAAGACGGACCTGCTCCCGAGAAACTTACATTTCAATGAAGGAAGCAAACAGAACAAGGAGCTGAAAAGGAGGGGCAGTGGTGAAAATGCCAGGCAAGGGGGCTTAGGAGAAGGGCCCTGTGCATGTGAGTCAGGAGTCCATTCTGGAGAGGATTGAAGACACGGCAGACCTGGGTCTCCTGCAGAGGGAGGTACTGGGAAGAGCCAGCTAGTCAGAGGGAGAGGCCACAGGACAGAGGATGCTTCCAGTGTGAGAAGCAGCCCAGGGGTGGAGGGAGCTCCCTTCATGAAGATGTCTCTGGGACCTGCTAGAGGAAGTCCTGAGAAGATGAGTCAGGCATGTGGTTTGGAGAAAAACAGAGAGGCCTGTTACTTCTCAGACTTATTGGTGGCAATGTCAGAGCAAAGGAAAATGTCAGCACAACAGATTATAAAAGAAGACAATTTAACATAGGAGCGTTTATTGGGCTCTGCCCCAGCAGGACTTAGTCGGTGAAACAGAGCCTAGGAGCAGTAGTTATAAATGTGGTCAGGCCCTTAAGCTGTTTGAACAAAGTGCATGTATCACAGAATTACTCGTATCAAAGAGTATGAGTGAATCCCTACACACAGCTTTTCAAGTTATATAAGAGTAATAAATCACCTTGAATTGAATCACCCCCAAAAGCCATGATAAAGAAGTCTCTTTGCAAAATCTTGGAATGCCTTTGGCAAGAGGGTAGGGCACCTTCAGTTTGGGGTGAAAAATACCGCTTATTGACACCAAATACTTCGAAGAGTGTTTGAGCTAAAATAAGAAATTTCCATTTTTCTTTGTGGTAGTAATGACATAAATCTGTTTTATAACACTGTGGTAGATATTTGCAAAAAACTCAGTACTCTTTAAAAATAAATTTTTAGTTTTCAATATTTACTTGCATGAGTTTTAAATTTCTCCCCCTCCCCACTTCTCTCCCCTGTAATCTGATATACCCTTTACATGTACATTCCTATTAAACATTTTTACATTAGTCACATTACATAGAAGAATTATAATGAATGAGGGAAACCATGAGAAAGAAAAAACAAGACAAAACAAACAAAAAAAGAGAGTCCGCTTTTCTCTGCCTTCAAACCCCATAGTTGTTTCTCTGGGTGTGGATGGCATTTTCCATCATGAATCCTTTGGAAAAGTTTTAGGTCCTTGCACTGCTGAGAAGGGCCAAGTCTATTAAAATCAGTCCTTGTAGACTGTGGCTGTTACTATGTACAATGTTCTGCTTCTCACTTCACTCTGCATCAGGTTTCCCGAAAGTCTGCTTGTTCATCATGGCTTATAGCACAATAGTATTCTGTTACGTTCGTATACCACAACTTGTTCAACCGTTCCCCAATGGATGGGCATCCCCTCAATTTCTAGTTTTAGGTTACCACAAAGAGAGCTGTTACAAATATTTTGTACATGTGGATCCTTTTCCCATTTGTACGATCTCTTTGGGATACAGCCCTGGAGGTGGTATTGCTGGGTCAAAAGGTATACACAGTTTTATAGCCCTTTGGGCATAGTTCCAAATTGTTCTCCAGAGTGGTTGGATCAGCTCACAGCTCCACCAACAATGAATGAGTGTTCCAACTTTCCCACATCTCCAACATTTATCATTTCCCTTGTTTTGTCATGCTAGCCAATCACATAGGTGTGCTGTGGTACCTCAGAGTTGTCTCAATTTGCATCTCTCTAATCAATAGTGATTTAGAGCATTTTTTCATATGACTACAGACAACTTTAATTTCTTCCTCATACCCTTTGGCCATTTATCAATTGGGGAAATATGGCAGTTTTTAAGAAAAATAAAACGAGGGCTTGAGACACGACCCCCAACATGAAGGAACAGATGATTTCTGCAATCCTTATAACTTCTCAGACCTCTCCAAAATGGGGGTTATGTGCAAGAGGTGAAACGATTTCAGGTGTCTCCACTCTCTAGGACATCAAGAACTCAATATGAGGTAACACCTCTGAATTAAAAGGGGTTCAACCAGAGCACTAAGGAATAGAAGGAAGTGGTAGGATGCACACGTGTGCATGCATGCATGTGTGCATTCAGCCTGGTGAGAGAGCTCAGCATCCCACTGGGGCCAAAATTGTTCCCATCCCCCCCCAAGTCACTGAAGGCAGAGACTAAGGCTGATGAACCGCGAAGGAGACCGTTGCTATTCCCACATACACCATAACATTTATAGCCACACTTTTCGTATACAAAGTTGATACCTATCAAGTGGGGAATGTCTAAACAAAGTGTGGTCCACGAATGTCATGGAGTGTGACTGAGCTGTAAGAAATGATTCACAGGATGTACAGAGAAGTCTGGGAAGATGGAGATGACCTGATGCAGAGTGAAGTCAGCAGAACCCGTATCAATGGGAGAACCTCGCACTGTCCAACAAACTGAAAGCCAAGAACGACTTGAAAGGAGAGCTTTGAGAGGACGCCCCTTTGAGGTCGGAAGTTCACAGGGATCCAAAGTTGTGCACACTTTTATATCCATCAGTTATACAGAGTTTCCTTTTTGTTTTGTTAAAAATGCTATTTGCTCCGTGGGATGGCTCTCTGGGAGGGGGAGGGAGAGAAATACTTGGGAAAACTAGGTAATGTAAAAAACAAAATAGACCTCAATGAAAACATTAAAAAAGGAGGAGCCCCCAGTCAATCAGCATTGTTTAAATGCTTACTGTGTACCTGGAGGAACTGAGAATACAAAAAAGGCAAAAGGAGCCCAGTCTAATGAGCAAAACACCCACACAGTTACACACTGATGAGATATGTAGACTTGATCAATCGGGAATAATGGGGGGAGTGCTCTTTTGGCTGGGGATGCTAGGAAGAAGGCTTCCTGCAGAAAGTAGGACCTTCTCAGGGAAGTGAGCAAGGGCAGCCTGGGGTCTGCCAGAGAGGATTCTGGGAACCAAGAGATGGAGGGTCTTGTTCATGGATTGCACAGGAGGCCAGAGGCACTGGGCTGTGCCTGGGAGAAGGTGTAAGAAGACTGGAAAGGGAGGAGGGGTCTAGACGGTGAAGGGCTTAGAGAGCTTTTTGTATCAGATCCTGGAGGCCATAGGCAGCCACTGGAATTGACTGAGTAGCAGAGTGACATGGTGAGTCCTGCCCTGACCAAAGAAAGTCAATTTGGAGGCTAAGTGGAAGAAGGACTGGAGTAGGTAGAGAAGACTGAGGCAGACAGACACCCCCCACCCCAGCAGCAGCTATGGTGATACTCCAGGAGAGAGAGAGAAAGAGAAAGAGAGAGAGGGAGACAGAGACAGACAGAGAGACAGAGACAGAGAAAGACAGAGAGAGGGAAAGAGAGAGAGACAGAGACAGAGAGAGACAGAGAGAGGGAGAGAGAGAGAGAGAGAGAGAGAGAGAGAGAGACAGGGAGAGAGACAGAGACAGAGGGAGAGACAGAGACAGAGAGAGACACAGAAATACAGGAGAGAGAGACAGAGGGAGAGGCAGAGACAGACAGAGAGAGAGGGAGAGAGACAGAGAGAGGGAGAGGAAGAGGGAGAGAGAGAAAGACAGAGAGAGGGAGAGACAGAGAGAGAGAGAGACAGAGGGAGAGACAGAGACAGAGGGAGAGACAGAGACAGAGACACAGAAATACAAAAGAGAGACAGAGAGAGGGAGAGACAGAGACAGAGAGACAGAAAGAGAGGGAGAGAGACAGAGGGAGAGAGAAGGAGAGGAAGAGGGAGAGAAAGAGAGGGAGACAGAGAGGGAGAGAGACAGAGAGAGACAGAGAGAGAGAGAGAGGGAGAGACACAGAAGAGAGAGAGACAGAGAGAGAGGGAGAGAGACACAGAAGAGAGACAGAGAGGGAGAGAGACAGAGGGAGAGACAGAGAGAGACAGAAAGACACATAGAGACAGAGAGGGGGAGAGAGAGACAGAAAGACAGAGAGACAGAGAGAGAAGGGGAGAGAGAGACAGAGAGAGGTGGGGGGAGAGACAGAGAGAGGGAGAGAGACAGAGAGGGAGAGAGAGACAGAGACAGAGAGAGAAAGAGAGACAGACAGAAAGACAGAGAGAGAGACAGAGAGAGGGAGGGACAGACAGAGAGAGAAATATGGAGAGACGGAAACAGACATACAGAGACAGACACAGACACAAGCAGACAGAGACAGGCAGACAAACAGGGAGACAGACCGACAGACAGCCTTAGGCTCTGGGCGGACGGGGCGGGGGGGAGAGTCACGCCGGGAGTTGCCATGGAGACAGAAGGCCCTGTCTTTCTGGTCAGCTCCGGTGCGGCTTATGATTGGACAGCCTGTGGGAGGGCCCCGCCCCCACTGCCGGGGAGGGAGGGCCTTCGGCGGGACTCTGGACGCAGGCGCAGTGCGCTCTGCAGCCTGGGGATGCGCGCGCATTGGAGCTGGCCGTGCCCGTGCTGCTGCTCCACGCCTGTTCCCCCGCTGCCCTCGCGTGCACGGCTCCCCGCGCCCCGGGGGAGCGCCTTCGGAGCCGGTACGTGAGGACCCCTGCGTCTCTGACCCCCGATTCTTTTTGCGGGTGCTTAGCTTCCAGGGCATGGGAAGGGGAGGAGTCACAGCGCCTAGGGAGAGGGAGGAGACTGAGTGACGTCACAATGACATCACCCGTTGCTAGGCCCCGGCAGATGAGAAGTTGGGGCAACGTCATCGGGTCGGAGCCCTCCGGCGCACGCAGAAGAGGGGCGGGGCCCGCTCAGGTCATCTGTCGCTGGGAAGTCTAGGCACGGCCGAGGCCGGGATGGTGGAGCTCCCCCGTCCCTAGTGCCCGGGCACACAGCAGGTGCTTGCCCGGGATGGAGTGGTGCGCCAGGCTGAGTCAGGAGAGGCCTGGGTTCCTTTCCTGCCTGGGACACTCTGAGCCTCAGATCTGGAAAATCTCCCTTCACTGGGAGGCTCTGAGGTCTCGGGTCGCGGTTACGCCTCCTGCTGCCCCCCCTTTGGTTCCCAAACCTCTCTGAACCTTCGTCTCTTCTTCTAGACCAGGGTGCAGTACAGGAGCCCTAGGACGGAGGGTCTGGGAGGCCGTGTGTGGGCGAGGCCCCCAGCACCCCCTCCCCCCGCTGTGCTGGGTCTCCTGCCCCCCTCTCCTACGGCCCCTCTGCCTTCTCTGCCTTCCCCTGTGAGACCCGATTTCCTCTGGTCTGCTATGCAGCCCTTACCTTTCTCTGGAGCTGGTCCAGGCTCAGGGCAGGTGCCAGCAGCACGTGTCCTGCAGGCAGCTCTAAAGCCCCTCCCGCTGGCGCCACCTCTGTCCAAGGTACCAGCTCCTCGGGCTCTGCTCCTAGCTGCCGCTGGCTGCGCGCTCCTCAGCCACAGGGCCAGTGGTCACCATCTTTGAGGTGTTTGTCTCTCCCAAGACCCCGACCCCGGCCCCCCTCCTCCCCTGACACCCTCAACCCTGGCCCCCCTCCTCCCCTGAGATCCCTGACCCTGATCCCTCTCTCCTGAGAACCTCGATCCAGGCCCCCCTCCCCCGAGACCCCTGACCCCTAGTCCCCCTCTCCTCTGACCCCTCCTCCCCCGAGACCCTTCTCCTCTTCTCCCCTGAGACCCCTGTCCCAGGCCTCCTTCCCATGGCTGCCCTTCCTCCCCCCAGAAACCCCCCAATCCAGTTCTCCATCCCCTGAGACACCCCACCTCCTCTCTTCTGATGCTGCCGCTCCTAGAGTAGGGTCCCCATCCCCTCACCCCCCCAAGACCCCTATCCCCCCACACATCTTCATCACTTCAGTAGCTGTGGGGGGCAGGCCGGGTCTTCCTGCTCAGTCTCTTGCTGCAGGTGTGACACGCCCCCCCCCCTTCTCTAAGCTGGGGATCTTCTGGGCTTTGCTCCTTGATGTTTAAGGCTCTCCTCCGGGCTCCAGGCTCCTGACAGCCCAGAGGCCGGGGAGCAGGTTGTATGTGTGTAACCCAAGCCCTTTGCGGAGGACCAAGGCACACAATAGGTGCTGGTGGGTGGATTCACTGATGGCTGATGTACCCCTTCTTCTGCCCACAGCAGCTGTCCTCCAAGGGAAAGTACCAGGGCCCCAGGTGGCCTGGAGGGTGACCCTGACCCAGGGAAGCCCCAAGGCCAGAGGACCCTGCCCAGGATAAGGACCCTGGGACTGCCGGCCCCAGTGAACCCCCACAGAGGACAGCCCAGCTCCACTGGCCCGGATGCTTGAGGAGGCAGGTGAGAATCCCAGGTTCAAGTCCCACCTCTGCCACCTTGGATACATCCTTCTCTTGCCTGAATCTCAGTTTCTCCTTCTGTAAAAGGGCCTTGGCTTCCATGATCTCAGAGGCCTGTAACTCTTAAGGAGACAAAAGATGAGGGGAGGGAGAGGATGGAGGGGTCCCCCCTGCACAGGTCTGCCCCTCCTCATGGCTCTCGTGTCCTCCCCCAGCTCTGCCCACTGAGGGCCCAGCCTGTGCCCAGGAGGAGGAGGAAGGGAGGGAGGACAGAGCAACCCACTCTGTACTCACGGCTCTCACTTTCCAGGTAGGTTTCTGCCTCTGGTAACAGGCCTCATGATTGGTTTCTATTGCCACCCCTGAGACCCTCCCCCCCCCCAACTTGTCAGAATGGCAGCTCCTTGAGACCAGGGATCTTCCCATGAGGACCAGACCTTTGGGGCTCTCCTCTTCCCCTCTGCCTTTTCCCCACAGCCCCCACTCCTTTGTGACTTTCCTGGGGCCCAAGGCTGAGGCACCCTGAGAGGTTTGCAGGGCCGGCCCTTGGAGAAACGACCTTGACTCTGAGGGAGGAGGAGGCAGCCCGAGGAACAGGCATGGGTGGAAAACATAGATGAGGCAACTGGGTTGGGGTCTTTGGGGATGTAGTTCTGCAGGGACCTACGGATGGCACTCCTGATGGGTAGAACTGGCGAACAAAAGCTTGGAGGTGGGCATTTGCATGCTTTTGGGAGGGGCCAGAGCTGGGGGCTCAGTGTTTGGGACCAGAGGGAAATAAGGTCAGATGCAGCTTGTGGAGAAGGGCTCAGCCTTTGGCTGGACTATGTGGGGCTGTGTCGAGCCCTCATTGTTGTCTGGTCGTGGGAGTCCTGGGCAAGGATTAGGGTCACACAGCTACAGGGTAGCCAGAGTGTTCCCCACTCTCAGATCCCTGGGCAGGCTTGAGCCTCTAGCCTCCTGCCTGACAGCGCCTGTTATCTGACCTCCCCAAGCCTTCCTGGTGGCTCCTACCCCCAGGGCTGTGCTGAACCTGGTGAGGAGGGCTAGACATCCGAACTGGGGACTTCAGAGGCTCTCTTCCAGCTCCAGCCAGTGCTGGCTCCCTGTTCTCATGCCCCCAGATCCCTTCTCCCTTCTCCCGTTCTCTGGCCTCCTGAGCTGGAGGGATCCCATTCAGCTCCTGCCCCTTGGCCCCCCAGTCCTCCTCTGTGGCCCCAGCTCCCTTCCCCCTCAGTCCCCTCCCATCTTCTCTAGAAGGCTGCTCACTTCATTTCTCCCCACTCTCTTCCTAATCTTCAGTCTCTCCCTGTCTTTGGGCTCCTTCCCTTTGCCCACACAAGTGTCTCACAGCCTTAAAGCGCCCTCACTGGGTCCTCATGACTCCTGGTTGGAATTCTGGATCTCTCGCAGACCAGACTCCTAGAAAAAGCCGTCTACACTTGCTGTGTCCATGTCCTCTCTTCTTTCACCTCTCAGCCCTTTGTACTTTGTTTCCAGCCTCATCTGGCTGAAAGTGCCCCTGGAGCCAGAGTTCCCAGAGGCCATGTCTGGCGCCCACCCTCTCTCTGACCCCATCCAGTCCCCTTTTTTTCTGGACACTCTTCTCTTGGTTCTCTCCTGGTTCTTCTCCCAGGAATTGAAGCTGCCTGTCCCGTCTCCATCTGCTTCGCTGTCCTGGGCTGCCTTCTCTCTTGGGGAGTCATTGGTTCTGAGGGGTCCAGGTATTGTTTTGGAGAGACTCCCTGACCTATTCTCTGATCTCCTGTCTCTTGCTACCAACAGGCTTGCAGACCTTTCAAACTGGATTTTCAGTAGACATCTTTTTTAAAGAAAATATTTTCTTTTCCTCCCAATAACATGTAAAAACAATTTTTAACATTTTTTTTAAGTTTTGACTTCCAAATTCTTTCCCTCCCTCTCTTCCTACCCTTCCCCCCTCCTTGAGATGACAAGCAATCCGGTGTAGGTCAAACTTGTAAGACATTTTCATATTAGTTATTTTGTGCAAGAAGACTCAGAGAAAGAAAGGAAGGAAGAAAGAAAATACAGTGTGCTTCAGTTTGTATTCAGAAAATGCCATTTCTTTTTCTGGGGGCAAACAGTGTGTTTTATCACAAGTCCTTTGGGATTGTCTTGGGTAATGATCCGTGCATTGCTGAGAAGAGCTAAGTCATTCACGGTTGTTCATGGTTCAGTGTTGCTGTTACTGTGCACGGCACTGCCCTGATCTGCTCACTTCATTTTGCATCCATTCATGGAAGTCAGTCCAGGTTTTTCTGAAATCATCTTCCTTGTCATTGCTTATAGCACAACAGTATTCTGTTACAATCACCCACAGCTTGTTTAGCTCTTCCCTAATTGATGGGCACCCGCTCCATTTCCAGTTCTTTTCTATCACAAAAAGAGTTTTCTTGCCATCTTTTTGAGATAGATTGGTTGTTGTCCTTTGTTCTTGAAGAGGATCAAAATGGCCTCACTGTGCTGCAGTTGAGTGTCAGTGTGTCTGAATGTGGCTGATCAGAGCAATAGGAGCTCAGAATGCTGTACCGCAGGTTGGGCATGAATAGTCTGTGTGAACATTTGGGGTGGATTCTCCAAATCTGCGCATTCTGTGTTTCCTTTGAGCTACTTCAATACTGCTTTGCTCATAGAGCACAAAATACCTTCTCTGATGTGGGCACGCCGTGCTGAGCGGTCCTGTGCCAGTGTCCAGGTGACACAATCAGTTCTAAAGTCCTACAGAGAGACCTTGCGAGTGTCCTTGTATCACTTCTTCAGACCACCATGTGAACAGTTGTTTTGTTTGAATTCTCTGTAAAATAGTCTTTTAGGCAAATGTAAGTTTGGCAAACATTGTGGCCAGTGCATCATAGATGCACTCTCTACAGTAGAGTTTCAATGCTTGGCAGTGTAGCTCAAGAAAGGACTTTGGTGTCTGGTACATTGTCCTGCCAGGCGGTCTTTAGAATCTTCTCAAGACAATTCATTTGGAAGCAGTTCAGTTTGTTGGCATGGCACTGGTTGGCTGTCCAGGTTTCTTAGGCGTACAACAATGCAGTCAGCGCAGTGACTCTATTGACCTTCAGTCTGGTCATCAATCAATACCTTTTCTCTCCTACACTTTGCTTTGGAGTCTCCCAAACTCTGAGCTAGCTCTGGATATGCATGTGTCAGTCTTTATTATCAGTGTGTATGTCTCTGCAAAGTGTACTGCTAAGGTAAGTGAATTGATCCACAGCATTCCAAACTTCTCCATTTGCTATAACTAATGCTTCCACATACGGATGGTATGGTGCCAGGTGGTGGAGTTTTCTAGGTGTTAATTGTTAGGCCAAAATTAGCACAAGTGTCAGAGAATTGATCTGTATTTTGTTGCATCTCAGCTTCAGAGGCTTCGTTGAGTTTACAATCATCTGCAAACAGAAAATCATGTACCGACACTCCCTTCACTTTAGTCTTGGCTTGTAGCCTTTTCAAGTCGAGTAATTAATTTACTGGCAGTGAGGTGGCTGACCTGGATATGTTTGTCCTCATGAAAGTGTGTGACAGCATTGCTGGGAACAAGTGCACAGCCTTGTTTCCCTCCGTTAGTGACTGGGAAGGCATGAGAGCACCATCCGTTATCTAGACCCTGGACAAGCATGCTGTCATTAAATGGATGTGTGATACTGATGAACTTCTCTGGACAGCTAGATTTTGAAATAACTTAACAGAAGCCCTCAAGACTGACAGTATCAAAAGCCCTGGTCATATCAACAAACATTACAGACCTAGCAGTGGTGTTGCTGGATCAAAGAGCTTTTACAGTTTTATAGCTCTTTGGGCAGAGTTCCCAGTTGCTTTCCAAAATGGTTGGATCAGTTCACAACTCCACCAGCAGTGCAGTAGTGTCCCAGTTTTCCCACATCCCTTCCAACATTTACCATTTTCCTTTTTTTGTCATATTAGTCCATCTGATAGGTGTGAGGTGGTACCTCAGAGTTGTTTTAATTTGCATTTCTCTAATCAAGAGTGATTTACACCATTTTTTCATATGACTATAGATATCTTTGATTTCTTTGTCTAAAAACTGTTCATATTCTTTGGCCATTTATCAGTTGGGGAATGACTTGTATTCTAATAAATTTGTCTCAGTTTTCTTTATATTTGAGAAATGAGGCCTTTGTCAGAGATACTTGCTGTAAATTTCCTCCCCAGTTTTCTGCTTTCCTTCTAATTTTGGTTGTATTGATTTTGTTGTGCAAATACTTGAATTTTATATAATTAAAATGACCCATTTTATATTTTTAGTGGTCTTTGTATCTTATTTGGTCCTAAATTCTTCGCTTTATCCATAGATCTGACAGGTAAACTATTTCATGCCCTCCTAGTTTACTTATGGTATCACCCTTTATGTGTAAATCATATACCCATTCTTGACCTTATCTTGGTATATAGTGTGAGATATTCTATACCTAGTTTCTACCGTACCATTTTCCAATTTTCCCAGCAGTTTTTGTCAAATAATGATCTGGTAGACATCTTAAACTCAACACATTCAAAACAGAACTCATTTTCTTTCCCCCTAAACACTTTCCCCTTCTCTGTTACTCTTGAGGGCAACACAATCCTCCTGGTCCCTCGGGCTTCCAGCCTAGGAGTTATCCTAGACTCTGCACTATTTCTCACCGTCCCCCCGCCCATATCCAATATGGGTGCCAAAGCCTTTCAGTTTCACCCCTACAGCATCTCTTGTTGATGTCACCTCTGCACTACCTCTGCTCAGTTTCCCCTCTGTACCTTCTCTGGTCCACTTCACCTCTGTACCACCTCTCCTTGATGTCACCTCCGTACTACCTCTGGTCAGTTTCCCCTCTGTACCTTCTCTGGTCCATTTCATCCCTACAGCATCTCTTGTTGATGTCACCTCTGTACTACCTCTGGTCAGTTTTCTCTCTGTACCATCTCTGGTCAGTTTCCCCTCTGTACTTTCTCTGGTCCATTTCATCCCTGCAGCATCTCTTGTTGATGTCACCTCTGCACTACCTCTGCTCAGTTTCACCTCTGCAGCACCTGTTGTCGATGTCACCTCTGCAGCTTCTCTTGTCAATGTAACCTCTGCAGCATCTCCCCAAGTGTTCCCCCTTCTCTCTTCTGACACTGCACTCACCTTGGTACAGGTCCTTATCTTCACACCTAGCCTGTGTGTAAGAGCCGCTGGAGGGTCTCCCTGCCTCAGGTCTCTCCCTGCTTCAGCCCATTCTCCATCTAGCTGTGTCTGCTTCTTGCTCATTGATCTCCAGAGGCTTCCTCTCCTGTTTAGAACTTTAAAGGTCTTCCTAACCTGGCTCCTTCCCACCTTTCCAGTCTTCATACATATTGCTTCCCTTTGTGCATGCCAAGATCCAGCCACGCTCACCTTCTTGCAGTTCCTCACATGACTTTTTCCATCTCTTATCTTCATGCCTTTGCCTCGGCTATCCCATGTGTCTGGAATTCTTGGTCTCCTCCTCTCTACCTATTGGGTTTCTTTGCTTTCTTCCAGACTCCATTCAGATCTCACCTTCTTCAAGAGGCCTTTCCCAGAGCCCTCTGCAGGGAGTACCAGCCTTAATTTAGCACTTGGTGTATCCAGTTGGGCAGGGACCTTGCATGTCATCACATTTTACCAAAGAAGAAATGGGCCTAGAAAAGACCTAGAAAAAGACTCTTCATGTCTTCTTTGCCTCTTGTACTCCATCAGCAGGTGTGTGCTTGATGTTTCAGGAGCCTGTGACCTTCAGGGACGTGGCTGTGGACTTCACCCCTGAGGAGTGGGGGCGGCTGGGCCCCTCTCAGAGGCAGCTGTACCAGGACGTGATGCTGGAGACCTACCGGAACCTGCTCTCCCTGGGTAAGGAGACTTCTCCCTGCATGCCCCGTTCCAGTTCCAGCATTTGGTGTCTGCTCATCTTTACTTCTCAGCTGGGGAGCAGAGCTGGGATTCCCATGGGGGCTGAGTTTGGAATTAAGGTCCAGGAATGAGTGGATGTATGTATGTGTAGATTTACAGTTGTTGTTTTGTGTGTTTATGTGTGGAGTCGGAGAGACGGATTGGGGGAAGGGTTATACACACGCGCGTGCGCACACACACACACACACACAAATTAACTCAGGATTCAAAGACAATGGATGTCGACTAGTCCAATGTGGAAGGAACTGAAATCTGGAGAGTAAGTGACTTGCCCAGCTTGTGGATCTCAAGGTCCCCAGACTCCAGACCCAGCCATACATGGGTCTGTTCTATACTTCTGGGGGAGAGTCCTTTTAACCCCTGCTCTGGTCGTGGTCACCCATCCCAGGGAGGGTGGAGCTACAGAGGAATCTTAAAGCTGGAAATGACTTGGTCTTGGCACCTTTCACTCAGGCTTCTCCTGCTTTAAATGAGGGCATGGTGCCAGCTGACCTCCAGGTCCACTTTGAGATTTGTGCTTGGAGATAGACAGGAGTGTCTATAAAGCCCAGTGATGGCCCATGACTGGAGCAGGGATTCCCTGCCCACCCCCCCAGTAGGGGCAGAGCTCTCCAGAGGCTCCATCTCAGAGGACTTTCACACAACCCTGGGGCAGCCCACAGCTCAGTGTCTGCCAGAAGGTAGGGACAGCTCCTTTGTGGCCTTGCGAAGGCCCAGGCCTATAGTGGGTCTGAGAGGCTGGGATGGTGGAGGAGACATTGGTGGGTACCTTGACTGAGGCTCAGGTAGGAATTTGGGCAAACAAAGTGTATGACAGAAGAGACAGAGACCCTTGGGAAGGAGTGGGGACAGGTGGTACAGCCAGCCGCTCATACAGGGCCAAGAATGAGCCACTAGGGGCCCAGGGAGCAGAAAGAGGAAGGTTTGTGGGGGCTCTCAGGTGACAAGGAAGGGTGCAACTGTACTTAGTATGGCCAAGGACCTCTGTGGAGGCCCTGATGGGTGGGAGGGGCTGCTGGGGCCCCAGTGGAGCCAGTGGGGAAGCTCACCCTGGAAGTGGGAAGCCCTCCTCGGGAGCTCACATCTCACCTACATCTGGTGATTTCCCAGATGTGTGCACCGAGGCCCGGAAGGGTTCGGTAACCTGCCCATGACTGCCTAGCTAATAAATGTCAGCATTCAGACTCAGGTCCTCTGACTGCCAAGTCTGGGCCTCTGAGGATCATGAAGACACCATCTGTGAGCATGAGTGTGTACATGTGTGTATATGTGTGCACACATGTGCATACACGCCCCTCTGAGCACACAAATCTTTCCGTGTGGGGGTATGTGCACATGTGTGAACACATACATGTGAGAGTCCACACGAGTGAGGGATCATGTGTGGCATGACCAAGGGGTCGTGTGCACAATGTTTATTCATGTGTTTGCTTGCACATGTGTCTGCACAGTGCAAGCGTGTATGCGAGCAAATCTACACATGTAAACACATGTGTGCAAACTATTGCAATATTGTACAGACATGTTTGCCTTCTGTGTGTGCACAATTTACATTTGCACATATGTGTGTAGTTTGGTGCATGTGTGTGCATATGTGGAGTTCTCTCAGTATGTGTGTGTGTGTAAGCATGCATGTGCGTGTGTAAGCAGGCATGGGTGTGCCCTTGTGCATGTATACATGCCTTCTTGTTTGTGGGGGTGTTGGCACACCCTCACATACGTGTGCACAGTGCTCATGTTGCATGTTTGTGTCTGTGTACACATGTGCCTGTCTGTGTATTAGCATGTGTGTGCATGTGCATGTGTGTGTGGGGGATGTGCCCATGGTGGCTTGTATGGGAATGCTGCTTTTGCCTTTTTGTAGTTCTCATTGCCGTGTTTATATGTCTGCGGCTCCACACAGCTCTTGCCTTTCCATTCAGTTGCCGTTTATTAAGCACCTTCTGCCTGCGTTTCCATCAGGCATTCTGGGAAGGCCTCTGTCCCCTTGCAGGCCCTGGTCCTGTCTCTGCCCCCCAGTTTCCCTGTCCCTTGCAGGGTTGTCCTCAGTCTTGTGGTTGGGCAGTGGGCTGTTCCTGGGTTCTTGGAGGTGAAGCCGTCCTTAGCCTTCTGGATCCCTCTCTTCTGAGCTCTGCGCTCCCTTTTGGCGCTGGCTGCTCGTGCCTGTGTGGCCCTGACCGCAGCTCTGTAGGTCTTGCCTGCTTTCCTTCGGGCGCTCGCAGGATTTGGCTGTGATGCTTCTGAGTCTCTATTGGAGGGTGCGTGTCAGGACACGGGGACGTTTTCTTGTAAGATTTCTTGGAATATGCTGTCTGAGCTTTTTTTTCCTTTTCTTTTTTTTTTGTTAGGTCTTCCAGTGACTCTTATGTCTTTCTTTTCCCCTGGCTTGGTTGTTTTGGCTGTGAGATAACTTACATTTTCTCCAATTTCAGTCTTTTGACTTTGTTTTACTATTTCTTGCTGTCTTATGGAGTCATTGGCTTCAGTTTGGTTCATTCCGATTTTGAGGGAGTTTGTGACTTTGGTAAAGTTGTGTATCTCTTGTACTGGACTTTTCTTTCTTCCTCCTTTCTTGCTTTTTTCCCCAATTTTTTTTCTAGCTCTGTCATTTCTAAAAGCATCACTGGACTTTTTAAAAACAATCTTGGCCCCGTCTCTTGCAGACGTTCCAGCCGAGGCTGTGTTTTCCTCTGGGGCTTTGCAAGTAGGTGTTTTGGAGTCGTTCTCTTCTGAGCTTAAGTCTCAGGTGTCCCTGGTGCTGTCACAGCTCTCTGTGCTCAGGTTTTTTTCTGTTTGCTCATTTTTCCAGCCTCTGCCCTGACTTCAGACTGGACGGGAGGGCTGAGCTCTACAGCGTTTCTGGAGGGAAGGTCTGGGCTGATTCTCTTGTTGCTTTATGGGAAATTGAGGGTTGTTATTCCAGGATTTCAGGGGGCAATTCAGTCAGGAGACCTGCAAGCTTGGGATCTGGTTCAGTACAAACTCTGACTGCTGCCCCCTAGTTCTAGCTCTGGGTTTGGTCTGAGTGGTGTACTGATGGGCGTGGCTCTGTGTGGAGCTGGACATAGCCACCATCAGCCAGCTAGAAAGTTTGCTCCGCTGGTCACAGGTGGGCTGCCCTTTGGCCCACAATTCCTGCTCTGGATATTGTGCTGCTGGACGGAGGCCAGCCGAGAGATGGAGCCAAGACCTCCTGCTGCTGCTGGCCTCTGACTGTGTCATCCACTTCCTCCACAGCCTGGGGCCTGCTTGGGCTCCTCCCCCTGAATCTGTGGCCTGGAGCCGGGTTGGGGGGGGTTAGCACTCCACCAGATCACACACTGTCAGACCTTTCTGTCCTTTGCTGTACAGACCTGGGCCAGAGTTTGACTCACTGTCTCTTGGATTTTCCACCAGGATCGGTCTGGCACATTTCTGGGATGTCCCTCTGCTCCTCTGTGCCCGTCTGCGTCTTCATTTCTCCTGCGCTGAGCCTGCCCCTGGGCCGCTGGGTCTTGGCTAAGAGAGCCTGGTTTCCAGGCTCTGCCCGCTTCGCTCTGCGTCTATCCACACTCTTTGGGCCGCTCGTGTTTCTGTGCGCCGTTTCTTGCTGAGCCCGCGTGGTTCCTCTCTGTGATAACTGTTGTGATCACTGTTTGTTATGTGGCCTGCACCAGGCCACCTCTGTCTCTGAATGCCCCAGTTTTGTCTTTATTGTGCACTGTTATTTCATGGCATTCCCAGGCCAGTGTGTTTAGCGTTCTCCCTTCAGTGGGCACCCACTTGATTCATTTCCTGATTTGCTAAGGGTCTGGTGCTGTGTTCTAGGGGCTGCTCTGGGTGGTGACCATGAGAAGGTCCCTGTGTTCTCTGTTCTAGGGCAGGCACCAAAGGGCTGCTGTGACTCTGGTGTGAGGACTTTCTTTTAACCTATTAATAACAAGGACATATGCCCTGCCGAGGCATTATTGGACCAAAGGGGTTGAAGAGTTTAGTTGTTTTTCTCCCAGAATCCTAATTTTTCTCCCTAGAATAGCTGGAACAGTTTACAGCTCCACCAACAATGTATCAGTACTTGGCAATCCCTGGACTGAAGGCACGGTGACAGTGACCAGAGATGAAGGTGACCCTGAGCTTCCGGCAGTGGTTGGTGTCTGTGGCCCTTGTCCAGGGGAGGCCTGGTCTTGGGCTTCTCCGTGGGTACTGAGAGCTATACCATGGCTGTTCTCCTAAACTGGAAGATGTGTCTACTGGAGTGCAGTGATGGGACCCAAAGGGCAGTGGGCCAAGGGAACGGTGTCCAGCTTTGTGACCTTGGACAGATCATGCTTCCTCTGTATCCACATCCGTATCTGTGAAATGGGGCTCTAGGAATCACCCCCTTATTATCTTCTGTCCTAGGTCTTTGTATACCTTTAAGGGCACAGACATTCAAGTTGTTACCGAGCGACCCTTCATCAATCACTTCCCCTCTCCTCCTCCATCTCCTCATTTCTAACAAGGGGATAATACGATTTATGCTATGGGCAAGCCAGAGTGGTTGTCAGAGGGCTTTTAAGCCCACAGCCCCTGCCCAATGCCAGCATTATTCATAGCATGTTAGCCAGCGCTCTGAGAGACAGTGCAAGAAGTGGCCGGGCCCGGAGCTGTATGGGCTGTCCATGGTGCAAGCGGTGGATGACCGGGGTCACTGCTTCTGTCCCCCTGTGTCTTGGTTCCTTCTCCGTCTTGCAGCCCAGTCTCTGTGTGTCTTTTTCTAGCCCTCTCTGTGCCCCCTTCCTCCATAGTGCTCCCCGTTGCCCCTTCCCATCCTCTCGCCTGATGCATGACGGTGTTCGGGTGACTGCATCTCCTCATTTCCTCCACAACAGCTGGGTTTTGGTTTTGGCCAGCTCAGGGAATTAGTAATGTTGACGGCATTTCCTTCTCTTCTAGACTGTGAGACTCAGACCAAGACCAAGGAAGTAACTCTAAAGAAGAACCATCCCAGGGGCCAATAGACTTGGGCTGGGTGATCTGTGCTACCTGATGGGGGGGAGCTGATGAATGTGGGGTCCAGACCACAGCGAGGCAGCGAGGAAGATGCCGGGGAAGACCTTTAAAGCATGTGAGGAGACGAGAAGCCTCCTTTCACACCAGAGGCATCCTACTGGAGAGGAGCCTTGCGATGTTGGTTGGTCGGTGGGTGGTTGGCCTTTCTGCTTGAAGAAGACCAACATGACACCTCCATGTCTGGGTCAAGGTACAGTGAGTCTGACTGCCTGATTGGACCAGCAGGAGCTTGGAGAGCTTTGCGGCAGGCCAGCTACAACTAATGCGTGTGCCCATCTGGAGTGGAGATGACTAAACTGACAGAACTCACATTCCTTTTGAGCTGTTGCAGTTCAGCTTTGAGGGCAGCTAGGTGGTGATGCATAAAGCTTCAGTCCTGGAGTCAGGAAGACCCAAGTTCAGATCTGGCCTGTCACTTCCTGGATGTGTGATCCTGGACAAGTCACTTCACCCTGTTTGCCTCAGTTTTCTCATCTGTCAAAGGAGCCTAAGAAGAAAAAGGCCAACCACTCCAGCATTTTGCCAAGAAAACCCCAGCTGGGGTCATGAAGAGTTGGACAGGACTGAAATGACTTAGCAACAGAAATTCTGCTTTGAGCATAGAGCATAGCTCCTTCTCTGACACAGACACATCATGCTGAGCGGTCCTGTGCCAGGGTCTCCCATGTCACCCAGTCACTTCAGAGTTCTTCAGAGAGACTTGTCCTGCTTTTTTTTCTTATGTGAGTGCTTGCCTTGCACGACTTTACTTAGAGATGGATGAGCTCTCTTGCTGGTAAACCCTGTGGAGTTCCTGGCTTTTTTTCCCACTTAGCAGCTTCTGAATTCCCTCTTCATTTTCATCAAACCAGTCTTGATATTTGTGAGTGTTCTGGCCCAGATGAGCCAATGCAAGGCTATACACCAAATCTCTGAAAGCTGCCCACTCCTTTTCTGTTCCACCGTGGCCAACCATGTATTGACTCAACTTTCCCTCCAAGTTAGCAACAAGCTGTTTGCATGCAGAGAAGCCTCTGATCTGTTGACATTGTCTTCTGGTAGGAGCCTTGTCTTGGAGCCGCTGCTTTTGCTGAATGCAGATACGTAGCTTGGAGAGGATGAGTCTGTGATCAGTCCAGCCCTCTGCACCACATATTGCCTTCACCGCTCTCACGTCCTGCCTGTCTCTGCCTGCCTTTTCTCCTCACTCTGACATGGTGTATAGAGGCCAGTGTTTGCCATGAGGGTGCATCTACAAAGCTTCATTGCATTTAGGTAAACACAAAATGCTGTTGGTGAGGACGAGGTCATGAGACACACAAGTCTAAAGTAGTGAATGGTCATTGCTGTTGCTTTTTCTGGCTCCATTCCTCCGAAGGACTCCCTGCCAAGTCTGATAGTCAACCCTCTCTGGTGTTGAGGTTGCTCAGAATTACAGACTTGGCCTCTCTTGGTGCACTGAGGTTAAAGGCCGCTGGGTCTTCATAACATTTTTCTTTGACCTCTTCAGGGTTTATCATGGTGGGAGCATAGTTACTGATGGGGTGACTCTTTTCTGCAGGTGGTGGTCTGTCATTCCCTTCTTTGGGGAGGCATACAAGCTTGTTGACTAGATTAGTTTTACTTCGATTGTAAAACATATACCAGCTTTGTGGCACCCAGAAAGATGTGTATCCAGCACCGACTTTGACAAGCTGGTCTTCATTTGCCAACCTTGTTTCACTTAGGGCTGCTATTGGAATGTGATACCTGCTGAGTTCTCTCACGACAAGAGCTGTTCGTCTTTCAGGCATACTGGATTTTCTGTTGTCTTTAGGTGGGTGCATATGCCATGTATTGATTGTGAGTGGAACCATCTTGCAAAGTTTTTGTACATCTTTTTGTATTTGACCACAGTGTAGGATCCCTGTCTGCTGTGGTCAGGGTTAGATCAGATGGAACAGACAGTTTTTAGGGCACCTTTTCTAGACCTTTCATCATGCCAGAAATGAGCAGCGCGGTCCTTGACAAAGGCTGCTCAGACCCCTGGGGGTTTGCCAGATCCCATGGCTGCTTTCAGTGAGAAATGATACTATGGCCTGGGCCCCCTGTGTGCAGGGCTGCTACAGCTCCCAGTGTATCTGCACCTGCTGCTTCCTCACCTGCTGTCACCACGGGACTTTGAGATATGTATAATGGTAAAATGGTCTGGATGGTGTCTTTGGATTCATGCATAAATTGGGCTTAAGTGAAGCAGAGCTGCAGGAAGTCATCAGACTCACTCTCCTTCAAGTCATCACAGTCCAGCACTAGGACAGAGTCCAGATGACTGGGGACGGCCCAAGATGCAGGGGATGCCCTTGGTGTTTTTGACGGCTCACCAAGCTCTGTGTGCTCCATGGTGCCTGCGTCAGGTGTCAGCTGCCTCCATGGCCGTTGGAACAAATCGTGCAAAGCTGTCTCTTCTCTGGGGAAGTCTTCCCCAAGTCCGCGTGGGTTCTCGGTGCTTCCATGGCCTGAGAACAATTCATATTTTTCTTTGAGGCTTTGGATGTTGCCGTTTTGACTTTGTTGTCTTCTTCTGAGTCTGTGGCTTGACCTTCACTATAGCTACAGTAGATTTCTGAAGGCAGGATGCTTTTCTGCTCTTTTCTCATTTTTTCCAGCCTCTTTCTTGATTTTTAGCTCTATGCAATAGTGGGGCTTTGCTTCTGGAGCACAGGGGACACTGCCCTAAGCTTCAGGTCAGCTATTTTCAGAAATGATTCTGGGGACCAGTAAGCATTCAGTTTTTCCAGGGTGGTATAATATAGGGAGAGGTATATTTACTGCTCTCCTGGCCTGTGAATGACCACAAGCACTCTCTCCTGTCCTGGAATTGCAACCAGCACCCCAGCTTCTCTGTGGCTACAAGATTTGGGGTGCTAGTGCTCCTCCTCACCCTGGGAGTGAGACCCAGGTCTGCCATCCAGATCCAAGTGTGGGTAATACAACAGAGTCCTGTCCCTGGTGCCAGCAGAGGGACCCCCGTAATTGCCTTCTGAACAATTATATGACTCCCTTACTGTCTGTGGGCCGAGAAGTCCAGAAATTGCCACTGGTGCTGCTGACTCAGTAGCCCCCAGGGCCTGCTGCTGGTTTGCTGGGGTGCAGCCTGCTGAGGACTGGGCTCCACTCTCACCCCAGTGCGACAGATCTTTCCTGCCAACCTTCTGTGTTGTCTCAGGCCAGAAAATGGTTTCACTCCTTCATTCGGTGGGTTCTGCTGCTTCTGAGTGTGTTTTGAGGCATTATTTGAAGATCTTTGGAGGTTTTTTGTAGAGGACTCAGGCTAGTTCCTGCCTTTTCTCCACTAGCTCGGCTCTGCCTCTTGAGTTGTACTTCAGAGGAAGCTGCCAATTGTAAGGGATGGAGATGAGTTGAGAGACCTCTCTAGGCACTGCCTGGAGTCTCCTCAGTGTCACCCAGTGCTGAGTTGAGAATTAAATACCTACTTTGAGGTTTTTTGGTTTTTTTAAGTCTGGAAGTCTCTGCTGTGAACAAAGAATAGGGAAAATGGACAGTGATGTGTATCATCTGTGGTGTTTGTATGTTGTATCCCAGAGGTGTGATTGGGGTTCTCTCTCCCAGCTCATTCCGCATAGGCAGCTGATGTTGGCCGCCCCAGAGGGCATCTGGCTGCTGCGAGTGAGAAGCAGGGGATGTGTTTCTTGTATGATTTTTAATATTAAGGTCAGTTATCCACGTAGAATGTGTTGTGGAATATGTTATGTCTGTTTAGTAATTTCTGCAAGGCTGCTTCCTAATTTTTCCAGAAGTCTTTAAGAAATAGGGAGCTCCAACCTAAGGAATCTGTGTTTTCCAGTTTATTGAACTCTGGGCTATTTATTTGGCTTGATTGTTTCTGTTTTTCCCTTGTCTAGTCCGTTACATTGAAGATCTGTCTAGAATTTCCACCTATGTTTGTGAAATTCCCCCCTGCTTATACTCTCCCCATCCCAACAATTCTGCACCCCCTTGGTCTTCCTTGAAAACCTGCTGCCCAATTCCTTATTCCCATTCCCTTCACCTCCACTCCTGCCCATCATCTGCACTGTGCTCTTTGGAATGCCTAGAAACAAAATTTGCTTTTTCCTAAATCTCTTCCTTTACCTCTTCTCCTGCCTTCTGGCTCTCCCCAGTGATGCAGGCATTCGCTATGACACCCTGGTAGAAGTGGGGGCGTTGGAATCCTCCTTGATCTCTGTCACACTTCAAGGTCCCCCTCCTCCTAGCAGCACTTAGTAACCTTTCAGTGTCTCCTCTCTGCTGAAAAACCTGGTGGATGCCATCTGCAGAGCTTCAGGACACGTCCCTCCCTTCCTCCCTGAACTCAGTATCTGGCTTACAATCTCTCTCTCTTCCCTAACATCTCTCCCTTAGTAGGCAGTGATCCAAACCTCATCCCTCCTCAGATATCCCTCAGCTCCCCTTCCCAACTCAGCTGAGCTTCTTGCTCATATTTTGCAGAAAAAATGGAGGACATTCAGCAGGCGCTGCCCCTTCCTTCTGCCTTACTCAGATGCCTTCTGCCTCTCTCTCCTTTACCCTTGTTTCCCATGATAAAGTAGTCTTACTCCTTACCAAGTTGAACCCCTCTACTCACTTAAGTGATCCCATTCCTCAGGTTCATCTGGCAGATTGCCCCCTCTGCCACCCCTACTTTTTCCCTTATCTTTAATCTGTCCCTATCTGCCGGCTTCCCTGGACTGCCTACAAATAGGCTCTCTCCCTCATCCTTGGGAAGCCCTCCCTTGGTCCTTCTGTGTCCACTGTTGTTAAATTCCTCGAGAAGACTGTCTACGTCAGGGGCCTCCGCTTCTCATCTGATGCTTTTCTTGACTCCTTGCAGTCTGGCTTCTGACCTCATGACTCAGTGCAGCCGCTTTCTCCAAAATGACCAGTGCACTCCTAGTTACCAGATCTACGGCATTTTCCCAGTCCTCGTTCTCCTTAACTTGACATTGGGATCAAATCCTTGACACTCTCTTCTCTCCTGGCTCTCCTCCCACCCCTCTGACCATTCCTTCTCTGTCTCCTTTTCTGGGGCACTGCCTCCAAACATAGGTGTCCCTCAGTGTCCTGTCCTGGGCTCTCTTCTCTTTCTATGGCACTTTGCTCCTTAGTGCCTGTGGATTCATTTTTCATCTCTGTGCTTATGTTTCTCAGATCTGCTTATCAAACCCTAATCTTTCTACTGACTTTTAGTCTCATGTCTTCAGCCACTTGTTGGGCATCTTGAGCTGGGTATCTGGGGTGTTGTAAGCTCAGCATTCCCCGAATGGAATTCCTTACCTTTTATTCCTTCCCCATTAACATTGAGAACACCACCGTTTTCCTGGGTGTGCATTGTTGTCCTGGACGCCTCCCTATCTTTCACCCCCATATCTAGTATGGTGCCAAGGCCTGTCTGTCTTGCCTTTGCAGCATCTCTCGTCTGACACTGGTGTAGACCCTCATCACCTAACTGCGAGGGGCGGGGGAAGGTCTGCCTGCCTCCACCTCTCCTGACTCCATTCAGCCACCAAAGTGATTTCCTAAACCTCAGGTCCAGTCTTGTCATCCACCTACTCAATAAGCTCCAGTGGCTACTACAACTTCCAGGAGCAAATACAAAATGCTCTGCTCTGCATTCAGAGTTCTTCATAACCCGTCCAGTCTTCTTACTCTTCACTTCCCATGACACTGACCTGTTGGCTCTTTTTCAAACAAGACCCCCCATTTTGTGGCTGTGGGCATTTTCTCTGGCTGTCCCTCATGCCTGGAATGCTGTCCCTCCTTTGCTTGGCTACTGGCCTCCCTGACTTTAAGTCCCAACTAAAATTCTGCCTTCCACAGCAAACTTTCTTTTTCTTTTTTTGCTTTTTGGAGGGCAGTTGGGGTTAAGTGACTTGGCCAAGGTCACACGGCTAGCAAGTGTTAAGTGTCTGAGGCTGGATTTGAACTCAGGTCCTCCTGACTCCAGGGCCCATGCTCTGTTCACTGAGCCACCTAGCTGTCCCCCATATGAAACTTTCCTGACCCACTTTAAGTGAATGCCTTTCCTCTATTGATTGATTCTATATGTAGCAAGATTTTACCTATTTGTTTGCACATTGTCTCCCCCATTAGATTGCAGGTTCCTTGAGGGCAGGGACTGTCTTTTGTCTTTCTGTCATTGGTACTTAAAACAGTGCTTGCCACACTGTGGGAGCTTAATTAATGCTGGCTGAATAACTATGCACTATGGAAGAAGCAGACCAAGTAAGGATGATGGCACCAAATCCCAGAGCTCATCTTGGTTTTGTGTCCTTGGCCAAGTGCCTTCCTTCTCTCCACCTCATATCCTCAGATGTTAAATGGGGATGGTCATGATAAATGTCCTAGTGGTGCAATGGTGGGACATGAGCCAAAGCCTTCTTGACTCTGAGACCTTGTCCCGGTGCGTTGTAATGAACTGACTGTCTAGAACTTGGGGACTTCAGTTAGCTGAAGCGTTCTGACGTCAGGCCCAGCCACACTCTAGCCGTGTTCTCATCTCCTCTCTCTATGACCGCCTCTTTTTGCCTCTTTTGGGGTGTCCTCCTTTGTCCTTCTTGCCCTTTCCCCTTCCCTTCCCAGAAAGTAAAGGCCATATGTTGGTATGTCCATTCACCTTTATTTCCTCTCTGGGGGTGTCAGTGACAATTGCATTACCTCATCCAAACTCTCATACTTCATTTCATTCTCTTTTAGGCTGGGAGACTAGGAACAAGACCCAGGTGAAAACTTCAAAAGAGAATATCCCTGAAGAAGAACCACCCAAAGAGGGGCCGGTCAAAAGACTTAGAACCAGTGATCATTGCTCCGTTTTGAGCATCACAGAGGAATGTGGGAGCCAGACAGTGAGGCCCCAGGGAAGGGAAGAGAGACACGTGAGGCAAACAACTAAACATCATAAGATTCACACTGGAATGAAGCATAAGTGTAATGAATGTGAGAAGGCCTTTAAGAACCGCTCAGCTCTTATTGTGCATCAGAGAATCCATACTGGAGAGAAGCCTTATCAATGTAATGAGTGTGAGAAGGCTTTTAATAACCGCTCAGCTCTTACTGTACACCAGAGGATTCATACAGGAGAGAAACCCTATAAATGTAATGTGTGTGGGAAAACCTTCAGTAACAGCTCCTACCTTACTGTACATCAGAGGATTCATACAAGAGAGAAACCTTATAAATGTACTGAATGTGGGAAGGCCTTCAGCAACAGCTCCTACCTCATTGTACATCATAGGATTCATACTGGAGAGAAACCTCACAAATGTAATGAATGTGGGAAAACCTTCAATCACCATTCAGAACTTATTGTACATCAGAGGACATACACTGCAGAGAAGCCTTACAAATGTACGGAGTGTGGGAAAGCCTTCAGCAGCAGCTCCTACCTTATTGTACATCAGAGGATTCACACTGGAGAGAAACCTTATACATGTGATACGTGTGGAAAAGGCTTCTGTAAATCCTCTGTCCTTGTTCAGCATCAGAGGATTCACACAGGAGAGAAGCCTTTCAAATGTACTGAATGTGGGAAAGCCTTCAGACAGTGGTCAAGTCTTATCAAACATCAAAAGATTCATAGTGGAGAGAAGCTTTTTAAATGTCAAGAGTGTGGCAAAGCCTTTAGTCATCGATCAGAACTTGTTGAACATCAGAGGATACATACTGGAGAAAAACCTTATAAATGTAGTGAATGTGGGAAAGCCTTCAGGCACCATTCAAACTTTAGTAAACATCAGAAGATTCATACAGGAGAGAAGCCTTATAAATGTGAAGAATGTGGGAAAACCTTTACACATAGCACCAACCTAACTCGACATCAAAAGATTCATTCCAGAGAGAAAATCTAGGCATATCTAATTAAGTCTGGCTTTATCTCTTTGCAGTAAGTGTGTTTTCTGAAAGAACGTAATCAATCAACAAGCATTCACAAAAATCCTGCTATGTGCCAGACAGTCTGGGAGCTGCTGGGGTCCAGTCTTTCACTCTTATTCACTTAATGGTGGAATTTAAACTATTCACACTTAAAACTAATAACTTTAATTTGTCTTCTGATAATTTCTTATTTTTGATGTTACCCAGAGGGAGTAAAATCAATTTCACTTTTTAAACCCAGTTAATAAAATAAGTTGTATTATGGCTTTTTTGGTAATTCTTTTATTTCCCTGATGTTTAGTATTCCTGTCCCTTGCCCTTTTATTATATTATTTGATTGTTTGGAGGAGAGAAGGAATCAAGGAGTCATCAATTTTCCTTGACACACTTGTAATTTCTACTCATTGACCCTGATTCTACCCTCTAGACCTAAACAAAACCATTCTGATCCTCCCCATTAAAGCTTTTCAGATATTTAAGGATTACGGTTATCTCCTTTTGAGTCTTCTTGTCTCCAGGTTAGAAATCTCTCTTTGAGATTAGTAATAGTTGGTGATTTCCTCCTGAAAATTACAAAGATGACCATTGTCTACATGATAAACTACGGAGAAGTGTACTCTCCTGCTTCTGGACCTCGCAGCAACAATTACTACCTGTTTCTAGCAATTCAGGAACTGACAAAAGATATCTCAGAAGGAATTTCTAAGTCACATTCTCCTTCCCCCCCCACCCCTGCCATTTATGCCTTTGCTAAGTGCCAGACCCACTGTCAAATGCTGGAGACACAAACACCAGCAGAAAGAAAGTCCCTTCCCTCAGGCACTGTATATTAAGGGAGCACACAGAAGGGCATTGAAGGCAGCGGGTGTTGGGTCAGGAAGGTGAAGATACTTGATGTCAGGCACAGTTATGAAAGCCTGGGATTCAGCCTGGAGAGGAATAAGTCATGACTAACTGTCCACTTTTAGATGGGGGTTCTGGAGGAGCCATCAATTCCAGGGAGAGGCAGCAGGAATGGGAAATACTTCCAGTGGATGAATTCCAGGGCTGAAGGGAGCTTTCAAGATGAAGAGCTTTCTGAGTACTAGAGATGAATCAAATCTTCGATGCTGTTGTACATTTTCCATACTATGTAGGAGGCCTTGATGGCTGCATTGGGACAGAGAGATATGGGAGCTTTAAGATGCACTGTCCACCATTATGATTTATTCAGGTCTGGCATTGGAGACCCAAATTTATAACTTCTTAAGTACATGGTAGGCACAGGCCTGCCCAAACAGAAGGACTGGTCAAGGATGAGACTGGCCATTCTTGTCCCTGACTGGCATTGACAGGCTAGATAGTGCTTGGAGGACAAACCAGGTGGTGGTACTGCAATAGAATGAGTCTAAGAAGACATAGAAAGGCAATTAATCCTGTCTTTAAGTGTAGCTGTGTCAAGAAAGAAGGATTAGACTTGTTCTGCTTGGACACCTAAGGCTGGCTGATTGGTTGATTATTCTTTGTTCTTGAAGAGGACCAAAATGATATCAACATGTTGAATTCAAGGAATAGTGTATCTGCCTGTGGCTGATCAGACCAGTAAGAGCTCAGAAGACTTTACCACAGGTTGGGAACAAATAGTCCACATGAACATTTGGAGTGGGGAATCCCTCTAAATTTTCTGAGCTTCTGCAAAAGTGCTTCACTCAAAAACACAGCTCCCTCTTTGAGGTGGGCACACTAACCTGGGTGGTCCTTTGCTAACATCTCCCATGTCACCCAGTGAACTCTAGAGTTTTTCAGAGAGACCCTGAGTGTCTTTGTATCCCTTCTTCTGACCACCATGTGAGTGCTTGCCTTGTGTGGGTTCTCTGTAAAATAGTCCTTTAGGTAAACCTATGTTTGGCATTTCAAACCAAATGGCCAGCACATCATAGTTGCCCTCTCTACAGTAGCGTTTGAATGCTTGGCAGTTCAGCTTAAGAAAGGACTTCAATATCTGGTACCTTGTTCTGCCAGGTGATCTTCAGAATCTTCCTAAGACAATCCAAATGGAAGTGATTCAATTTCCTGACTGTGCTGTGTCCCAATTTCACAGGCATACAACACTGAGGTCAAAGAGGAGCTCTGTAGACCTTCAGTTTGGTAGGCAGCCTAATGCCTCATTTCTCTCACTTTCCTTCAGATTTCCAGACATTGAGCTAGCTCTGGCAGTGCATACATCAAGCTCGTCATCTTTGTGGACATCCCTGGAAAGTACACTGCCAAGGTAAGTGAACTTATCCACAGCATTCAAAACTTCTCCATTGGCTGTAATGGACAGTTCCATGTATGGATGGTGTGATGATAGCTAGGGGAGAACTTCTGTTTTATTTGTGTTGTCAGCCCAAAAATTGCACAAGCAGCAGAGAATTGATCTGGACTCTTGCATCTCAGTCTCAGAGGCTGCACTGAGTGTACAGTCATCTGCAAACAACATTGTGTACCAACTCTCCCTCCACTTTAGTCTTGGCTTATAGCCTTTTCAAATTAAATAATTTACCATCCGTGTAGTAGCTGATCTCAATGCTGTGTTTGTCCTTGTTGGATGGCAGAAAGAAGCCAAGGAGTTGTCTGAGCTCTCCCCAGTTTCCCTCAAAAACTACATTAAATCAAACTTTTTTCTTAGTGGTATATGGTGGTTACACAAAAATTGGCCATGTATTTGGGCATAAAAACTTCATATTCAAATGCAGAAAGACAGGAAAGTTAAATGCATCATTTTCAGATCATGATGCAAGAAAAACTGCATATAATAAAAGGCCATTGAAAATCAGACCAAAAGTTAATTGGAAACAGAATAATTTAATCTGAAAGAATGAATAGGTCAAACAACAAATCATAGAAACAATAGTTTCATCAAAGAGAATTACAGTAATGAGACAAGATATCAAAACTTTTGGCATGCAGCCAAAGCAGTTCTTAGGGGAAATTTTATGTCTCTAAATACTTACATGAATAAAGCAGAGAAAGAGGAGATCTATGAATTGGGCATACAATCAAAAAGCTAGAAAAAGAATGAATTAAAAATCCCCAATTAAATACCAAATTAGAAATTCTGAAAATCAAAGGAGAGATTAATAAAATTAAAATTAATAAAACTATTGAACTAATAAAACCAAGAGCTAATTTTATGGAAAAAAACAATAAAATAGATGAGTTATTTTGATTTAAAAAAAGAAAGAAAAAGACCAAATTACCAGCATCAAAAATGAAAAGGGTAAATGTACTACCAATGAAGAGTAAATTAAAACAATGATTAGGAGCTATTTTGCTAAACTGTGCACCATTAAATATGACAATCTAAGTGAAATGGATTAATATTTATAAAAATATAAACTGCCCAGATTAGCTGAAGAGGAAATTAAAAAAATAAAATAAAAACCTCATTTCAGAAAAAGAAATTGAACAAGCCATCACTGAACTCCCTAAAAAAAAATCTTCAGGGCCAGATGGATTTACAAATGAATTCTACCAAACATTTAAAGAACAATAAATTCCAATACAATCTGAACTATTTGGAAAAATGGGGTGAAGAGAAAGTCTTGCCAAATTCTTCTTGTGATATAAATATGGTGCTGATACCTAAACCAGGAAGGGCCAAAACAAAAAAGAAAATTATAGACCAATTTCCTTAATGAATATAGATGCAAAAATTTTAAATAAAACATTAGCAAAGAGATTACAGTAATTTGTAATGAGGAATATACTATGACCGGGTGGAATTCATGCTAGGAATGCAGGGCTGGTTCAATATTAGGAAAAACATTAGAATAACTGACCATATTGTGTGGAATGAGTGAAAACTTCTCCATTTGGGGTTGTTAAAGGGTCCCTTCCCACTCCTTCCATGACTGTTGTCAATCACTTTTACCTTCCTTTGTTTGTTTTTCCCACCTTAGTGGGACCCTCCCCCCTCTTCTCTTGCTGTCCCAGTTGGGAAGAATTTGGTGAGATGTGCCTCTCCACCAATGAGAGATGAAAACAGTTGGGAAAGGGGGCTTGACTAAGAGAAGTTATAAATTCTGGTTCTACCCTTTGAAATGTGCCTCTTCTCCATGATTGACTGATGGGGCAGACGGCCCTTTTCTCCTGGGGAAGAGAAGAAACTCCTGTTCTTATCCTAAGACATCGTTGTGTTTGCTTTTTTTTTTTTTTTTTACCAAATTAAGGATGAAGGGTATTTTTCAACCCAAACAATGTCAATAACAAGACTAACAGAAGTCATATGATTATCTCATTTCTGTCCTTGTTGAAGGTATCTGATAACATGGCTGAAAACTTTCTAGCATGAAAAGTCATGCTAAAAAGCGTGGAAGCAAGCACACAGGCTTGTTTCACTCTATTGGTGACTATCCAGAACCCTGGCAAACAGGCCATTGTGAAAGTGATGTACAATGCTGATGGACTTCTCTGGGCAACCAAATTTTGTCAACTTCCCACAAGCTCTTGTGACTGAAATATCAAAGGCCTTGTTCAGATCATTTGTTTTGCTTCTGTTGTTTCTCCTGGAGTTGTCAGGCAGCAAACACCACATAGACCATACATTAGCCCTTTCTGGAGGCACACTGACTCTCTCAGGTAGATGCCCATCTTACATATGAGGGATCAGCCTATCGAATCTCCCAAGAATTTTGCCAGCAATGACTAAGAGAGAGACCCCCCTGCATTGTCACAGGGAAATCTATTTCCTTTACCTTTATGCAGGTGGATAGTGGAGGCATCCATGAACTCCTGGGGGATAATCTCCTCTTGCCAAATAATCTGGAAAATTTGTCAGCTTTTGTTTGAGCAGCGAGACCCTCCTCCCCCTTGTAAGTCTCAGCTGGAACAGAATCAGCACCAGGTGCTCTGTCACATGAGAAGAGCTTAATGACATTTAAAACCTCTTCTTCACTTGGAGGTTCAGCGAGGTAGGGCTTGGCTTCAACCTGAGGGGTCAGTGGCTTCAACCTGAGGTATGGGGTCAGTGGCTTCAGGGTTGATTGACCTGTCTCTTGAAAATGCTATAGAAGTGTTTGGTCCCTCTCTCCAGGATCATGTTCTTGTCTCTGATCAATGTGGCCCCATCAGCACTGTGTAGTTGAGAGACACCATAGGTCTTTGGCCCATAAATAGCCTTCAGGTATCATAAAAGCACTTCAGATTGTCACTATCAGCATAAAACTGAATTTTGCCTTCCTTCTTGCTGAACTAAGAATTCTGTGTTTCTCCAAGGTTCACCTGTCCTTCCCTGGAGTTAAACACTGCTTGAGAGACATTTGAACCACCTTGCTGGTAAACCCTGTGGAGTTCTCCTTCTTACTTTAGCGGCTTCTGAATTTCCCCACCGTTTTCAACAAACCAGTCTTGATGGCGGCGAAGGTTCTGCCCCAGATGAGCTGAGACAGGGCTATGCACCAGCTTTCTGAAAGCTGCCCCCTCCGTTTCTGCTCCACTGTTGCTGTCTGTTGTCTCAGCTTTCCCTCCAAGTTAGCGAGGAACAGTTCCTGTATGGAGAAGCACTTTGATCTGTTGACTTTAACCTTCTGGTAGTAGTCTTGCTCTGTGGCCATGACTTTAGTTGAATGAACTCTGGCACTGTGCCCTGGGGGAGCGGGTCATCAAAACCCTCAAGATTTGAAACAATCAACCTAAGAATTGTATTGTTCTGGGAAACCACTCAAGCCCAGGGAAAGAATGCACAGTAACTCATCTTTCCCCTCCCTCCCCACTTGGAATTTAGGCACTCAGACTGGGCCTTTATTCCAGCCTGGAGAGCTTTCTTCTCTCTGAAAGTAATTAATTAAACTGCTACTTGATCTCTAGAAACGTTCCTGGGCCTACTATGTTTCACCTCCTATTTTCACAGGTTAAAGACCGATCCAACAAAATCCTATTAACAGAGTATAGAGAGAATGGCTCCCAACTGGGAGCAAGCCCTCTGAGCTCACCCAAGAACCAGGCCTTGCTTAGGATCAGGGGGAAATTCCCACAATCCTTAGGGAAACCAATGGAAGTCATGGACATCCTGAGGAGCCAGCTTCCCCTACATTTCTGCAAGGGATCTTCCCATTCTCCTTCCTGGAGTCAGTGGGAAAGAGTTTCCCACCCTGTCTGACTCCCTTTCTCTCAACTACAAAGAGTCTTTTATCAGTTCTGCCCTGAGGCAGGCACACAGGGGCATCCTCTCCACCAGTTACTTACATGGAGCCGGGAGAGGAACAAACAAACCAAAAGCCAAAATGCAGGGTAGTTCATTGTTCACTAGAAATCTGGGTCACAGGGTAGAGCCAAGATGGTGGAGTAGAAGCACAAACTTGGTGTGGGCTCTGGCTCTAACCACTGCCAATACCTGTAAAAAATGGCTCTAAACAAATCTTAAAACTACAGAACCCACAAAGAGACAGAAACAAATCTCCCCCTGAAAGCAGCCTGGCAGGTGGATAGGAAGGGTCTATCTATTGAGCTGGGAGCCAAACTCTTCCCTCTGTAAGCCCCAGTTCTGGCCCCAGGGTGGCCCAACCAGCTGTGACCAGAGCAGACTCCAGGAGAGTGAATCACCAGCAGCTGTCGCGGTTTCCAGACTTATCAAACCATAAAGGCCTAAAATAAAGTGAAACGTCATTAGGGAACTCTGTTGGAAGGGTGAAGGAAGAGCTTGGTCTGGCCCCTGCCACCGGGGCAAGAAGCAGTGGATGTATGGCATCTGTGCAGCTGCCTCTGTGGGGCTCCCTCAGGAACTCCTGGCCTGAAGATTGCAGGGGGACCAACCAACTATTCAGAAGTTAATGACTTTTGCTTTGATCTGCTTGGATCCAGATCAGGGTCTTGGGTGGTCGTCCTGGGGTATGTGACCAGTGAGTCAGAGCATGTGGGGGCTGTAGAGAGGGCACCCTCCTAATAGCTCTGGCAGCTGCAAAACCCCCAGCAATTTGGGACAAAGTTCTCTGTAATCTGGAAGCAAAGTTCTACTGTGGCAAAGAACTAAAAAAATCCAGTAATTGGCTGCCAATATGAGCAAGCAGAGGAAGCACAACCAGACCGTACAATTCTTTTTTGGGACAAAAGGGATCAAAGCATGGAATAGGAAGAAGACAGTGCAGTCAGAACTCCTGCATCAAAAGCTTCTAAGAAAAAATATGAATTGGTTACAGGCCATGGAGGAGCTCAAGAAGGATTTTGAAAATCAAGTAAGAGAAATGGAGGAAAAATTAGGAAGAGAAATGAGAATGATGCCAGAAAATCATGAAAAGTGTGTCAACAGCCTGCTTGCTAAAGGATACCCCCAAAATACTGGTGAAAATAACACCTTAAAATGTAAACTAACTCAAATGGCAGAAAAGGCCCAAAAAGCCACAAGAAGAATGCCTTAAAAAACCAAATTTGCAAAATGGAAAAGGAATTTCAAAAATTCATGGAAGAGAATAATTCTTTCAAAATTAGAGGGGAGCAATTGAAAGCTAATGACTTTATGAGAAATCAAGATACTATTAAACAGAGCCAAACAAATGAAAAAAATAGAAGGCAATATGAAATATATCACTGGAAAAACCGCTAACCTGGAAAATAGATCCAGGAGAGAAAATTTAAAAAATTTTTGGACGACCTGAAAGCCATGACTGAAAAAAAAGCCTCGAAATCATCCTCCAAGAAATTCGCAAGCAAAATTGCCCTGATATTCTAGAACCAGGGGGCAAAATAGAAATGGAAAGAATCCACCCATCGCCTCTCGCAAAAGATTCCAAAAAGAAAATTCCTAAGAACATAATGGCTGGGACGGCTAGGTGGTGCAGTGAATAGAGCACCGGCCCTGGAGTCAGGAGTACCTGAGTTCAAATCTGTCCTCAGACACTTAACACAAAAACCTAGCCGTGTGACCTTGGGCAAGTCACTTAATCCCAACTGCCCTCCAAAAAGAAAAAAGAAAAAAAAAAAAGAACATAATGGCCAAGTTTCAGAGTTCCCAGGTGAAGGAGAAAATACTGCAGGCAGCCAGAAAGAGACATTCTAGGATTGTGGAAACAGAAAAGCAATGTCTGATGGGGAGTCCTCAGGCTGCCCTGAGTCCTGGTGAGTCCTTCCAGGTAGGGGCTGTTCTGGTCCCATTGGTCTGAACCTGGGGCTTCTCTATTGAGCCCCAGGCCCTGTAGAGTCTGTCCCTGCTGTGACTGAGTCTGCTCCTCTCTCTCCTCTTCCCCTAGGTCTTGCTCAGTTGACACCCCCACCAGCCCTCAAGGGGTCCCACCTCTTAGCCTGATAAGGACCAATGTCCTGGAGCCAGAGGACTCCACAGAGGGTCCTGGGAGGAGGTAGCTGAGGGTCACCCAGGACTTCAGAGGAAACAAGGCTCTGGCTCCTTCTGAGGGCCTTAGTTCTCCAACAAGATTCAACATCACCCTCATCTATTAAACCTCTGCTAGGTACCAGGCCCAGCTCTGGGTGATGGGGAAAGAGAGCCCAAAGGCCTCTGGGAGCTTCCCATCCACCCCAGGGCATACAGATAAGGGAAGAGGGACCTGGAGGAGAGACAGACCCCCACCCTGCCAAGGGCTGAGGGGCCCAGGGGAGCTGCCAGAGGAGGCAGGCCCAGAGCTGCCCCCTGGGGTTTCCAATCCCTCCTGTTTGTAGCTCTCTTGGAACATATTGGTCTGTGTGTTGTCTTCCCACTAGATTAGGAGCTTCGTGGGGGCAGGGACTGTCTTCTGCCTCTTCTGGTATCTCCAGCACGTAGCCTGGTGTGTGGCACATAGCAGGGATTTAACACACATTTGTTGATTGATTATTGGTGCCTGGACAAGCCTTTGAGTTTCACCAAACCTGCTACGTCCCCACCAGGAGAACGTGGGAGCTGCAGAGGGTCAGACCTGGAGAATGTAGACAGATGTACAAGTGGATAAACAGGGACATGAATGTATGAAATGATGAGAGCAAGCATTTATTTCATGCCTATGGTCTGCCGGGCACTGGGCTGAGCCCTTTCCAAATATGATGTCATTCCATCCTCACAACAGCCCTATGAGGCACGTTCTCATTGGACCACTGAGGGAAACTGAGTCAGGCAGAGATGAAGTGACTTACTCAGGGTCACCCACCCATGAAGTGCCCAAGGCTGGATTTGAACTCAAGCTCTCCGGGCTCTAGGTCCACTGGTCTCTCTCCTTTACCACCTCAGTGTCTCTAGATTTGTGGGACATTGTCTTCAGTTAGGAGGTGAGGAAATATCAGCCCAGAGAGGCCAATTGCACTGGCCCAGTGTCCAATTGAACCAGAAATCTGTGGCGCCTGTAATAGTAGAAACTGTACCTTCTGACCCCTAAACCAGGGCTCTCTGGTACCTGAGGCTGCCTCCTGTTACTAATGATAGAATCTGACTTGTCTCTGCAGCCCCATGAGGCTGTGTCATTCTCCTGCTCAGCGAACTCAGGGACTCCCTCTTTCCTCTAGAATTCCTGCACCCCCCCTCTGTTCAGCATTTGATGCCCTCTCTACCTGGCTCCAGCCTACTTCTCGAGGCTGATTATTCGTTAGTCTTCCATGAAACCCATAGTCCAGCCCAGCAGGCCTTGCTGCTGCTCTTTCCCCCTCCCCGACTGGCTATTCCCTGTCTCCCAGGCTCTACACAGGCTTGGCCCCCTCTGCCTCTAGTGACCTCTAATGTCCAGAATTCTGCTCAGCCTGCACCTTCTATGTGAAGCCTTCCCTCATTCCCCACCCCCCCAACTGACCCCATCTGGAGGGACACGTTTTTTGGTATTCAGATGTATTCCTGCTGTCTCTCCCTATAGGACGCGAGGCTCCTTGAAGGCAGGCCCTCTCCCTTGGGGCTCTGGATCCAAAGTCTCTAGTACAGCACCTGGAACATTGAAGGTGCCTGGTGGACTGACAGGCCCAGCTTCTGATTTTAGATGCTCCCTGAGCCCGGCTCTCCCTCTGATGTTTCCCTGGATCCTCTTTCAGCTCTTAGAGGAAGTTCTCACGGATTGGACTGTGGAATCCCACCCCATTCTCTGATCACTCCTCATTAGCCTCCCCCTACAAAATCTCTTCTGAGCTGTGTGTTCCCCTTGGGTAGTGTCAGCCTTCTCTCCCAGCTCTGTGCATCTTCCCTACTTTTCCCCTGAGTTCAAGGCTGTGTCTGAGAGAATGCAAGGCCATGCCCTTTATGTCTAATGTCATTAGGTGCCTGACTTCATTCCTGTGACAATAGCTGCCATTCCCTTAGAAGGCATCACAGGGAAGCCAGCACACTTCTTTTATCTCTTTCAGCCTGAGAGTCTGGACCTAAGCCTGAGGAGGCAACTCCACATTGGGACATTTCTGGGGAAGAGAAGCAAAAAGACTCATTTCTGTGACTCAGTTTATGGAGTAGAAATCTGTGACGACAAGCTGTGGAGGTATCAGGGAAACCAGCAGTCATGTTTGAATCTCTCAGTTTGGCAAAACACCAAAACAGCGTGCGCCATCACGGACATACTCTACAACTTCTTCAGCCGTTCCCCGGTGGATGGGCGTCTCCTCGGTCTCCAGTGTCTCCTCACCCCAAAAAGAGCTGCTGCCAATACTTTTGCTCATATAGGTTCCTTCCCTTTTGTTCTCTTTGGGATACAGACTTAATAGTGATATTGCTGGATCAAAGGATGTGCACAGTTTTAGAACCCAATTTGTCTGCACTTCACAGCTTCACCAACGGTGTATTAGGGCACCTATTTCCCCACACAGCCTCCAGCATCAGTCATTTCTGAGGGATCATTTCTGATAGTCATTTTGGAGTAATTTTAATTTCTCTAATCAATAGTCATTTAGAGCATTTTTTCATGTGTCTATGGGTAGTTTGGATTTCTTCTTCCAAAAACTGTTTCTTCATAGTCTTTGACCATTTGTCAATTTGCGTATTGCTTTGGTTTTTTGTAAATTCGACTCATTTCTTCCTATATTTGACAAATGAGGCTTTTATCAGAGACACTTGATATGAAATTTCTTTATATGACCTTATCTATGGTTCCTTTTAGGAAAATATGGTTTCCCTGATAATTGTTTTAATTGAGATTGATTTAATTAATTGATCTCTTTTTGACTATTTTTAATTGTAATTATGTCTATTTTTGCTTTGCCTGAGATGGTAAGCATTCCCCTACCCTTTTCTGCTTCAGCTGAAGCATAATGGATGCTGCTTCAGCCTCTTATTTTAATTCTGTTTGCCTTTTTAAAATTTTGTTTAATAGTTCATTTTCCCCCATTACATACAAAAAATTTACTATTCTTTTTTTTTTTTCCAAATTTTGAGTTCTAAATTCTTTATCTTTCTTCCTTCTCAACTTCCTTGGGAAGGCAAGCAATTTGACATAGATTATACATGTCTGTTCATGCAAAACACCTTTTCATGTAAGTCATTCTGTTAAAGAAAACAGAGAAATAGACACACACACACAAAAAGAAAACAAGAAAAATAAAGTAAAGAAAAGGTCTCTCTGATCTACATTGAGGCTCTATCCATTCTTTCTCTGGAGATGGACAGCAGTTTCTCTCAAAATCCTACAGAATTGGCTTGGATCATTGTATTGCAGAATTCATCATCTGAAAATTGCCTGTTCATGTCCCTTGACCATTTTTCAATTGAGGAATGTTTCTTATTTCTATATATTTGACACAGTTTTCTACATGTTTGAGAAATGAAGTCTTTATTAGAGAAACTTACTGTAATGTTTTTTCACACTAATGATTACCAACTATGTATTTCCCTCTGGCCTATTTTCCCCGTTTACCTTACTTTCTTCTCTTACCTTGTGCATTCTCAAAAGTGTTTTGCTTCTGACTTTTACCTCCCCCCAAATTGCCCTCCCTGCTGTCAGCTCCACCCCCTCCTCTTATTCCCTTCCCTTCCTACTTCCCTGCTTGCTAA
>CM053596.1:634858-656894 GCA_028646575.1 Pseudocheirus occidentalis
CACCCTCTGGTGAGAAATCAGAATCATCTGGGTGAAAACTCTGTCACAATTCCCTCAGTGCGTCCAGCTGTCCAAATTGGAGTCTGAACAAAACTCTAGATGAAATGCCTTCCCTTTCTGCCTGGGCACATCGTCCCAAAGATTAAGCACTTCATGCTGCTTATTTGGGGTTTCTAGGTCAACAGGCAAACTTTATTCTATTTACCTCTAGTACTTAAGGATCTCCCAAAGAAGCCAAAAGTACATATGTGTTTAAAAGAAGAAACATATGAGGTCCAAAGTGGAAGGGATTGAAAGAGAAATGTTGAGTAGAATTTTTCCACCAGAAGATCAGGAATGTGAAAGGAGATAATAGAGGGCTGGGGTGGCAGGTCGTGGTGGTGGGGAAATGGAAGATCACTGGTACTGGACAATGTAGTAGAATGGTTAATTAGATTAGGAGGAGTGGACACAGTGGACTAGATGAATGCTTGAATGGAAGAGGTCACCCAGCTGCCACATCTCAACTCTAGCAAAAACCCCAATTCCCACCAGACCAAATAATAATGATAAAGGAATCTCAGGAGAGACCTGAGTGAGTGACTTCCTCTGCCACAAACCCACAGAGAAGCTCAGTCAGAGTCTCATGGGCAACAGAAAAGAAGACTGACTAACAGAACCTGGGCTGGCACAAAGTATCAAGCCAGCAGAACTGCCAAGACCAGAGACAAGTCTGCAGGGCTTTGTATCTAGAGGAAAGAAGAGAAGAGTGTCCAAGAGAAAGACCTAGGGAAGTCAAAAAGCCCCAGGGCTATGCAGTCCATGAACATCGATTAAGTTTAATATTGGCTAGCTAGTTGGTAAGAATATTTATTAAGTTTAATCATTTTAAATGAATATTAAGAATAACTAATTATAATTTAAAGTTTAATCATGCTTTCATTAAGTAAAAAATCAGTAGCTTAAGCAATGTCTGCTTTTAAGGAACTCCTGGTCTAGTGGGGGAGACAGCAGGCAAGGATCTGTGCATAAACAAGACAGAGGCAGGAAGCCCCATGATGTCCCAAAGAGCACCAGCTTCCACTCTTATGGGAGAATAACAGGGAGTCTGGGGAGGAATGTCCCTTTCCTGTATCACTCTCAGGGGTCTTTCTTCAACTCCAGGACAGCTTATAGTGAGTTGCTAATATTTGCCTCTATTGTCCCCTAGCACTTGAGCACTTAATATCTTCAAAAACTCCTCCCTGATGGTCCTCCTATCTCCCATCTTCCCCTGGGAAAAAGGGGTGGGGTCAATCAAATGACCTGGGGCTGATTATGGAAGGGAAGAGTAACAGAGAATGCTCGTGTACTCCTGCACATGAGTGTCAGAATTGATGGAAAAATCTTTGTAGATGAGAAAAGAGAATCACTCATGGGGGGAGACTCTTTGCACTGACTCCAGAAAGGAGAAAGAGAAGGTCCTGTGCAGACATGTAAGGGAAGCTGGCTCCTCACGATGTCCCTGATTTCCATTGGCTTCCCTAAGGATCGTGGGATTGTTCTCTGATGCTTTAGAAGGCTGGCCCTTGGCTGAACTCAGAGAGCTTGCTCACAATGAAGAGCCATTTTCTCTCTACTCAGATTCACACAACTCTGGTTTTGGTTGGCTCTTATTTGAGCAGATGGGTTTCTTCAATATGGACCGTTGGTGATGACCTTTTGTGCAGCCATGATTTAGTGGGCAGGGGGCAAATGGTTGAGTATAATCTCTGGATATCCCTCTCCCTAACAAGACAGTGGCCACGGTCTGGGGTTAGAACCAATCATGCTCCCAGACCAGCAATATTTAAGGAGGCAAAATGTAGAATTTTGCCTAGACTAATAGAGAATGGAGAAGAAAGCCAGACCGGCTGGCCAGCCTGAGGCCCTTCTACTCGCTTCAAGGCAGGTTTTAGTGTCTTTTGGCTAATTTATGTCCTTTTCTTCCCAGGAGAAGCAGTTGGACAGTTTATGTGGAGTTCTGTATCTTCATGAGCAGTCCTTACACACCTTTCACCTAATTTTTTGGGGAGGGGGTAGAGAAGGAACTCTATCTGCAGGGACCCTCACCCTCCTCATTACCCTCTTTGATGTCCCATCAAAATGGGAAGCTCATGGAAACAAGTCCTGGCAAGGGAAGGTGGAAAGGGCAGATTTTGCCTCTATGGAAAGAAACCATTGTGAGCATGAGAGCTGTTCAAAGGGGGCAGATGCTGGCTCAGGGAGGAGCAGGCTTCTGCCTCCCTGGAGGATGGCCTCTGAGAAGTAAATCCTTTTGGGAAGTGAAGCAATGGGCTAGAAAAAGGGGGAATATTCCATCAAACTCTGATTCTGGGATTCTCTCCAGTTCAGGACTTTCGGGATGGAATCCTTTGTCTTTCTACATGTATGTGAGTCTGTACCACATGGCTGTATATGCATATCAAATCTCTTCCCTCCCCAGGAGTTTAGTTCAGTCTAGCCCTAAAAGTGGCTCTCCCAATTATGGGAAGCTTCCCTGGAGACCTTGACACTGTGGCTCTCAGATAAGAATTCCTCCCCTTCTAGCCAGTAAGACCAGGCTGGAGAGATGGCCAGATGGTTCTGCATGAGTCCCATGTCCCCAGATGTGCCCTCCTTTTCCCAAGTTAGTCACCTATAGCAGAATGTGGGCTTCTGCAGAGAGGCAGAAAGAGCTGCAGGGAGCCTGGCTCTCTCCCAGTCTTCCAGCGGTGCAGGAAAGGAAAACCTAGTAGAGCCAGGAGTCCTGAGAACCAATGAGGCTGGAGGGAAAGCCACTTCCCACCTGTACTCAGGGGCTGCTTGCCTCCCCCCTCCTTTCCTGAGGTCACAATATCTGAGCTTGAAGTGTGGCAAGGGCTACCTCTGAGCTGAGAAGAGCAGCCAAGGGGAGGAGGAGGAAGAAGGGAGTGGTAGAGATGGGAAGGCAAGGAGTAGGAAGTAAGATGTTTTCTGGCAGGACACTGGAGAGGGAATGAGGAAAGGGGAGGGCCTAGGGCCAAGTGGTAAAAGCAGCAGGGACCCAGAAGCCTTCTTTGGGAATTGAGGGGCAATAATGGAGGAGATGGGGTCCTGGAAGACTGGAAGGGGACAAGGAGTGAAGGAGCATGGGAAGCTGAGGGCACCTCTAAGCTCCTCATGTGGGCATAAATGACCCCTGGGGACCCGAGGCTTTGCACTCTGCTTTTATCCCAGGCCTCAGAAGCCCCTCCAGGTCCTAGCAGGTATCATCTACATATGTGATTTCCACTCATTCAGAGCCAATTTATGCCCTTTGGGGAGGGAGCCCTGGGGTAGAGAGCTTCCCCTGTGGAGGCTTTCCTCCCTTCCAGAATGCCCAGACATGAATGAAATCCCAAAGAGTGGCCTGTGCCCTCATCTGCCTACACTGACCCCTGTGAGTAGACTTGTTCCTCCCTGGCCTGACCTCAGCCAAGGGAGAGGAGACTCTCCCCCTTCAGCTTCTATTCTCCCAAACGAGCCTCCATTGGGGACCAAGAGCTGCCGGGGGCCCTTCTGAGCTCCATTGCTGCTTGGTCAGCGGAAGAAGAGGGGGCCCCCCAAGAGGGTGTGCTCAGCCTGTACTAGAGAAAGAGGGGGCCCCCCAAGAGGGTGTGCTCAGCCTGTACTAGAGAAAGAGGGGGCCCCCCAAGAGGGTGTGCTCAGCCTGTACTAGAGAAAGAGGGGCCCCCCCAAGAGGGTATGCTCAGCCTGTACTAGAGAAAGAGGGGACCCCCGAGGGGGTCGAGAGAAAGCCTCACATTCTCCAAACTCTCTTGTCCAGGAGATCTGTGGTCACACTCTGTGAGAACCCCCAGCCGGAGCCCCAAGGCACTCACGGTCACTTACCTTGATTCTTCAGACATTGACTCTGGGGCCACTGCTTCATTCCCAGGTAGAATATCTGCCTCCTGAGGGCAGGGAACTCTTGGTCCTTTCTGTTTGCATTCTCAGTGCTAAGTACACTGCTTGAGCCCATGATGTGGGCTTCATAAATGTTACCTCATTGATTGGTTGCTTCCCATTTAAGGAATTTGACTGGGGAAGGGTGCAGGACTGAAGCTGATGGCAAGAAGGGGCAGCTAGAGGGCCCAGTGGATAGAGCACTGGCACTGAAATAAGGAGGACCCGAGTTCAAATGCAGCCTCAAACACTTCCTAGCTCTGTGACCCCATGAACCCCTACTGCTTCACTAAAACTATGAGATCAAGAAGGGTGGATCCCCTTAGGACCTCTTCAGGTTGAGGGAAGCAGCAGCAACAACAAAGGAACAAGGAGCCAGGAGTCCTTGAACATTAAGGAAAATGGGAGATCTCAGAGGAAGGATGAGATGAAGTTCCCACATGGAGGCTGGTGTTGGTGTTGGCCAGGCCAAGGTCACCTTTCCATCAGAGACAGGGTGAGGGAACTGATGGTGGAGGAGTGTGCCAACGGGTCATAAGAAGAGAAGACACTCGAATTGAATTCTGATTTCCTCAGTAAAATAGGAGATCAAGCCGTCGCCTGAGTATGTGGGAAAGAGTTTCTGTGGGAAGCTAGAAGAGACAAGAGCTGGGCCCAGTGGGGATCCTGGCCAGTCATTGTCCTCAGTCCCTCCTTGCTTCTGTGGCTAAACTCCTTGACGAGGTCATTGACAAGATGAGCCTCCATTACGGCTCCTCTCACTTTGGTCCGACAGCTCCCCTCCTCCTTCAGCTGAAGCTTTTCTCTCCACTGGCCTCCTTGTCACCTTTCCCCCCAAACCCTAACTTCCCTATTGTTGTCCACAGTACCATCATCCCCACAACCACTCAGGCTCAAAACTCCCAGACCCTCCTACTGGAAGTACTCCATGCCTCTGATGGGCTTGTTGCTCCCAGAAGCTCTGTTCTAAGGAGGTGCCCGAGCCAGTGATGTCCTTATTCCCCTCTGGGCTGTTCTCCTTCTTCTCCTGACCTCCTCTGCTGCCCTGCCCTGTGCTCACCCTCCATCCCTGTTCTGCTTCTTCTCCTCCCTTCTTTCAGCTTCCTTTTTACGTGTTGAATTCCATGATTAAAATGTTAGTTCCTTGAGGGCAGGAACTATCTTTCTTTCTTCCTGGCACAATAATAAGCCCTTAATCAATGCATGTAAATGAGACTTGGACATGGGGGTTGAGGCTTGGCTGCCATGATTTTCAAGAAGCAGGAAGGAGGGTCCCCCTTTTGGGAACATACTGGGTCACAGCTTTTGCTGCTTTCATCTCTGACCAGAGCCCCAGGAAGGAGGGCTGAGCGTTTTTGCCCAGAAATCAAGTGCCCAAGATGTCTTAGAGCAGTGGTATCAACCTCAGGTAGAAAGGGAGGCCACCCAGTGGAACATAAGGATCCCTGCTGGCTGCATATTGACTTAGAGAACCACCCATTTATTTATTCTGTTAAATATTTCCTGATTACATTTCAATCTGGTTCCACAAGCACTTGGCAATGTTGGGGGCCACATGAGGCACCATGGGGCTAGAGGGTACAATAGTATAGAGTCACTATGGGGCTTTCTTGGGATTATTTGAGAGGTAGCTGGATGGAGCCATTGCTAGTGCCCTAGATGTGGGTTGAAATCCAGCCTCAGAATTGTAACTGTGTGATTCTAGTCAAGTCACCCAGACAGGTAAAAGACTTGATATATATATCTATACACACACACACATGAAACAGAGGTACAAACACCCAAAGACAGAATTCCAATCCAAGGGTCCTGAAATGCAGAGGATCCCAGAATCAGAAGGGAAAGGGATTCCTCCCCTCTAATTCTGACCCTGTGCAAAATCCTTTAAGAAGGCTCATTCATTTCTCAGACGCTAGCCTCCCTGGAGACCGACAGCACCCCCTTCCCCAGGCAGTCTCTGCCTCCTTTGGACAGCTCTCATGCTCATCATGGTTCCTTCCATTGTGGAGTTTAAACTTGTCCAGTCTATGACAAAAGAGACTGAGACAGAGCCCTGAGCCAATGGCACTTTATTGAAGGGTCCTCAGACCTTCTTCCAGGGCCTTATTATCTGAACACTCTAGAGGGGATACACAAACTACAGAAGAATCCTATTGGTTCCTAGACCTTGCTTTGAGGACCCAAAATGATGTATTGGTCAAAAAGTGGTGTATCAGGAGGGGAGGCCTTGGCTTGGGGAAATCCTGGGGCTTCTTCATTGACTGGGTGCTCATAAGATGGCCTCCTGCTCACGTCGGACGGGAGAGAGCAGTCCAGACATGCAAAAGGAGGTGCTGGACTTTCCATCGACTTGCCTCTGTCAAGTTGGCCTTGGTCCCCATAACAAACACAGAGGCAGGGATCCCTTACTTAGCTCCCTGTGATTAAGGAAGAAAGCGAACAATCTGCAGTTCACAACTCTGGGGTCTGATATGTAGAAGTTATGGTCACCACCCCTATGGAATCATTTCGCACTGATTCATACTTATTGCTATAGAGTAAGGATCCAAATGTGTTATTTCTCACACCACGGAAGCAAGATCTGCCCTTCTCACCTTCTCCTGCCAGGGCTGGTTCCCTTTCACGGGACAGCAGAGTGTGGGGAGAATCGGGGGTCCTGTAGGGAGAGTTCCATCTGCGGCCCCTCCCTAAACTGAGCGTAAGATGTGTGAGCGCTGCTCATGTAGGATCCAGGACTCTGCACGAATCATCTAAGTCTGTCTCCTGGGAAGAAAAGGGTCTGTGTCTGCCAAGTCCTCCCCCTCCAAAAGAGACTGAACCCTACCTTGAAGGGAGACGGGGGAAGGGCCTCAAGCTAGCTGGAGACTCTCTTCTCCACTCTATACTGCACTAGAATTACACTTTGCCTCCCTAAATAGTGCTGGTCTGGGAACATGCCTGGTTCTCAACCAAAAGCCTCATTCCTGGCCACTCTCCCTTTAGAGGCAGAGAACTAACCACAGATTGCACTCAACCATTCGCCGCATGCCCACTAAAATCATGGCTACACAAAAGGCCAACAGTCCATCTCGAAGAGTCCCATTTGCTCAGGCAGGACCTAACCAAAAGCAGAGAAGTGCAGATCTGAGCAGAGAGAAAAAGGCCCCCAAGTGGGAGCAAGCTCTCTGAGCTCAACCAAGAGCCAGGACTTGCATAGCATCAGGGGGAAATTCCCACAATCCTTGGGGAAGCCAATGGAAATCAGGAACATCCGGAGGAGCCAGCTTCCTCTACATGTCTGCAAAGGACCTTCTCTCTTTCTCCTTCCTGGAGTCTGTGCAAAGAGATTTTCCCACCACAAGTGATTCTCTCATCTACAAAGACTCTTCTACCAATTCTGACTCTCAGGCAGGCACACAGGGGCACCAATGAGTCATATGGAACCCCTACCCCCCACAAATCCAAAACCTGCTTATTTCTGGGTCCCACAAAGAAAAGAACTTCTGAGCATATGGGCCCTTCACCTCAGGGCTCCTTCCCCAAAGGGGGCAAAGTAGCCCTGAATCAGGGGAACTGCCGGCACCTGGAGCTGAGACCAGCAGGCTCATGTAAATGAGCTGAGACCAATAGGCTCAGGGTGGGGCTGGGCAGAGCTGAGGCCTGGGATAAAGGCAGGACCTTCAGAGCCAGAGGCCCAGAGCTTCACCACCCTCAGAGACAAGAGTTCAGATGAGGAAGCAGGAGGCCCCTGGCCTGCAGGGTCTGATGGAGAGTCCTCAGGCTGCCCTCAGTCCTGGTGAGTCTTTTCAGGTTAGAGCTCCTGTTCTGGTCCCATTGGTCTGAACCTGGGGCTTCTCTGTTGAGCCCCAGAGTCTGTGGGGTCTGTCCCTGCTGTAGCTAACTCTGGCCCTCAGGTCTTCCCCTAGGTCTTCCTCTCTTGAAAATGCCAGCAGCCACCTCCAGGCTTGATAATAAGCAACGTCCTGAAGCCCAAGGTTCCATAAAGGGTCCTGGAAGGCTGTGGCTCAGGGTCACCCCTGATTCCACATGAAATGAGGCCCTGGATAATTCTGGGGGCCTCAGTTCCCCAAGAACAGTCCACAACATCACCCTCATCCATTAAACTTTGGCTAGGTACCAGGCCCAGCTCTGGGTGATGGGGTGCCAGAGCCCAAAGGCCTCTGGGAGCTTCTCATCCACCCCAGGGCACACAGATAAGGGAAGATGGAAATGGAGGAGAGACAGAACACCACCTTGCCAAAGACTGAGTGTACTAGAGGGGCTGCCAGAGGAGGCAGGCCCTGAGCTGCTCCCTGGGATTCCTCAGAGCCAGAAGGGCTGAGGGAGCTTATTCCAGACATGGGCGTCAGGGGAGACACAGCCAAGGAGGCAGGAGGTGACAGAGATGAGACCCCACACTGGAGAAGCAGCTGGTCTGGTTTGAAGCATGAAATGAGGCTGGAGAAGCTTGGAGGGCCACAAGTGCCAGGCTGAGGGGGTGGGGTTGGGGCAAGAATGAGGGTCAGAGGGCTTATCAGCAGGGAAGGGTGGTGACCTTTCTCCCAGACATGGATTGCTGAGGGTCCAGCCTTTAAGTCTGAGGGGCAAGTGAGTGAAATTCAGCAGGGGCTTCTCCCAGGCTCCCTTCCTTCCTCTTCCTGCCCTTCAGCCTCTCACTCCATTCACATCCCTGTTCTCTTGCAGCCCAGCTGGGCCCCTTGGTCCCTCCTGAGCTAGCCAGGCTGGTCCTGGTGCTCACCTTCTGCCTGGACTGTCTGCCGTTTCCTACTCTGTCAGACCTGGCCTTCAAGGCCCTGCCCAAGTCTTGCCCCCTGGCTGGCCCTGAGCCTTTCTGCTAGAGACCCTTCCCTAAGCTGAGAGCCTGAGCTCTGAGAAGATCTCAGTCTAGCCCATCTGTGGCTACTGTCACCTGTGGTCTCTTCCCTGAGGCTGTGAGCTCCTTCAGGGTACAAATGGTTGTGCCTTTCCTTTGGGTCTTTGCCTTTCTTTGGGTCAAGAAGCCTGGATCCGGGCATAGAGGAGGCTGTTTGTACAAGTTTGGGACTGACTGCCTGACCTGAAGGAACTCCCTGTCCCCTGGTGCAGCTGGAGCCTGTACTATTGTGTCACCTGTTGGTCCCTTGGTAACCCCCCTCACTAGGGGAGCCTCCTGGGCTTTGTGGGACCTGAGCAGGAAGGGTATGGCTAAGGAAGAATGGCCCAGGGGGGACAGTGCTAGACTTGGATCTAGGAAGATCTGAGTTTAAGTGTGACCTCAGGAATTGCTGACCAAGGTTGGGAATGGTGTTCTTACAGGCCATGAATGTGAAGGCATGACCTTCTGGATATAGCAGAGAGCAAGGACTGAGAGTTTGAACCCCATTCCTTAGCAGTAGGGACCTCCTCTGCTCCTTTCATTCACTGACATGGACTGGGATTAGAATCCTTAGCAGTGGCACCTTCATGGGCAAGACTTCTTTCTTCAGCAAAGAAAGTAAGTACCGAGGGTCTGAATTCTGTCTTGATGATGGACAATGCCCCTCCTGTCTCCTTGTCTAAAGGGCCCCTGTCCAAGGACTCTTGGGTCCAATGCTTGAGATATTTCTTTTCATCTTATCATGGGCAAGGCAAGGCTTGCATTTCCTGCCAACAGAAAGACTTCCCTGCCCCAAAGTCCAGGGCATTCTCTCAAACAAATACTATTTCCAGAGAAAGAGGAGATTTTGCTGAGAATATGCTGATAGGCACAAATGTAGAGGATGCAAAGACTCCAGTGATACTGTGAGCTCATGGAGGTATATCCCCTCCAGTCCTGCAGATCACAGCCCCTGCCCAAACAACTCTCTCATCCATGTCCTCCCACCATAAGTTGGCCACAAGTAGCCCATCCTTCTGGGTCCACCAGGGACCCGACCCTGAAAGGGTTTAGCTTCTTAGATTGGGAACTCTCTCTCTTGGGATGTCCTCATCAGTGAGAACACAGATGGCATCTGGTTGGCCACAGACCCAGTCACCTTTCTGCCTTCCTACCACTCTTCTCTTTCCTCCTATCCTCCCCCCCTCCTCACCCCAGTACCTCACCACTTACTACTTCTGGTAATAGTAATCAAGTTAATATGACCACTGGTGCACCGACATGCTGCCCTGGCATTTCCCTTCTTGGCCACTCTCCAGCTCTGTGTTGTCTGTCCCTATTAGAATGTAAGCTTCCTATAGGCAAGAATGGGCTCTTTTGTGCTCACGTCCCCAGAACTTAGCACATTGCTGGCATATTGTGAGTGCTGACTACTTTCATTTTCATTCATCTGTTCTCATAGCATGGCAGACCTCCCTATTCCTGACCTTGGAAGGACACGTTGGCACAAGTGGGAAAGCTGCCTCTCCTCTCTCGCCACATAGCCAGCTGATTTTCTTTTTGTCACATAGACTTCTTAGATGACATCCTTCACAATCATTCTTTATACTTGAGCAGGCTGCAACTGACAATACATGTCTGTGTCCGTTGTCTGCTTGTGATTGTAATTCTCTATGATTTTCACCTTATCTCCACTCCCCCACCTTGACATGCACTCCATGATCTGGCAACTCTGGTCTCCTTGCTCTTTGCTGAGCAACATCATTCCCCCCCCCCACTATGGGCATTTTCTCTGGCTGTCCCCCAGGCTTGCAATGGCCTCCCTACTCACCTCTGCTTCCCAGCTTCCTTCAAGGCCTTGTCTAGGGAGCTTTACCCTAGTAAAGTGCTGGTGCCTTCTCTCTCTTGAGCATTTTCAATTCATCCTGGATATAACTGACCCTAAATTCATACATACGCAATAGACCACGAACTCTTTGAGACCAGGGAATGACTTTTACCTTTCTTTGTATCTCTGCCTATATCACAGTATTTGGTATACAGTAGGCACTCAATTAAAGTTTATTGACTGACTTACACACTTGCAGCTATGTGACACCAGAATATTAGTGTGTAACTAATATTTTTTGTTTTTCTGGATTAAGCTTTAAGCAACCAAGTGCCTTTGATTGAAATCAGGAGTCTTTGATTGGAAACAGTATATATTGTATTGTATTGCATGAAGGGAGAGGACAGAATAGAGAGAGAAGCAGATCTTAGAGAGAGAAGCGAGCATGAGCAAGTTTGGGGAACTTGCTTGTGGTAAAGTCTAACAGAAAGGATGTTTGTGGTGTTGTCACTCTGTGTTAATTTAACAAACAGAAGGCCCTGTCTGTTGGTCTGTATTAACTTCTCAGACAGAAGCCCTGTGTGTTGGTCTTTATGAGTGAATTGAGCTAAAGAGTGAGGCTCCACCCATGGGAAGGAGGCTTAGCTTAAATCTCTTTTAAGAACTGTTAAAGTAAATTGAGATGATGGTGCTGGTAATGAGTATAAATATTGTTGTAGTCCTGTTAAGTTTTGCTTTCCTAGAAACAGAAGCTACAAGCAGGAACCCCTGGAGCCTGCTTTTGTCCAGGAACTTGGAGTGGAGCAGTCCCTGTAAACTGAAATATGGAACAGGAGCAGAGAGCTGCCTACATGTGAATCCAGACAAGAGTCAGGAGAGGTCAGCCCACAGAGGAAGAGCTGTGGGGTTTGGAAGTAAGTCTCCAGTTAAGATGAGAGAAGACTTTACTTGGACACTGTGTGTTGATTGAGGAGACTATGATTTACTGTGACCCAGGGATGGATGTTGTTTGTATTTTCAGCTACCCCTTAAGGATGTGTTGTGCTAGGGGAGATCCTAGCCTGGGATCCCCTGATTTGGGGGATGAAATGATACTGTGTAATGTGTTGTGCTAGGGAAGACCTTAGTCTGGGACTCTCTAATTGTGTAAACAAGTATTTTAGGGAATGTTACTAAATGTAATGATATATCTATGCACCATATGATATACTGAGTGATATGTGTGTGTAATATCTTTTGCTTAAGGATATTGCTACGAATGCTATGCTTGTTGAACAATGTTTAGTTTATTGCTAAATAAATAGAGATTTTACTGTACTATGCAATTAGACCCTTAAAGTTATTCACAGCAGGAGTCCTCAGGAGAGCTGCTGTGATTGGTGATGCATATTTCTAGCTATTTTTGTCACTTTTACCCAGATAAAAATATCAAAATTGTCATTCATATGTTATGAAAATGCTCATTTTTATTTTGTAAGTTAAAATACAATAAATTAAATTTTAAAAAATAATGACATACTTAAGAGTCCTGTGGCATCATAAGGTGATGGTCCCCTCAAGGAGGTTTATAAAAATATGGTGAGGGACAGCTAGAAAGAACACCCTAAAATAGTCCTTCATTTATCACTTTATTTCCAAATGGGACTGGAATATTAAACACACAGGTATTTTGGAAATTGTCTCTGTCTTCACATTCTTCTTAGGACAAAAGTATCACCTACTGGGACTTTTTCCTTAAATCCCCAGAAGTTTGCAAGAGTCTTAAAGCTAATCCAAAATTTATCATTGAAGGCTTTCAGTATAAATACAGAATGCAAGCCACACACAAAAATTCTCCTCTGATACCTCAATGCCTTCTTGAAGGTGATGTCAGTGGAGAGAGAACTTTAGCAGAGTGCCCAAGGAAGACTCCAAGATGGCAGACTTTGGCACTTCATCTCACATTTAGTCATTATTTGTGTCATTGCCCCAGATAAGGGCACAGAAGATGTAGATCAACTCAGCAGATGACACAAAGCTAGGGGTGAAGGATAGGGAACATACTGAATGAGGGAGAGTAAGGAAATCCTGAATTAAAACCTTGACTCTGACACTTACTGGGTAACTCTGGGAAAGTCACAAGCTCTGTGGATCTCAGTCAATTTGGAGAGAATTGGAATAATCATCAAAGATAGATTTGGAGTTAGAAAGGATCACAGAAGTCGTGGAGTTCACCCCCACATTTGACAGATTCTCCAGGATTTACCTCTTAAGTCACAGACAAGTCACTGTGACCTGTATTGGTGGGATACTTTTTTAAAAAATTATTAAACTGGCTTATTTACTTTTAGTTTACACCATTCAGTTCCACAATCCCTTCAGTTTCAGATTCCCCCCACTTCCTCCTCCCCACCCCTGCATCATGGTGGCTTGCACTTGGATACAGCATCTACAAATATTTTTGCATTGATCATTAGTCAGGTTGTAAAGAAGGATTGTAACCGATGGAGTGATCAGTGGGAAAGAGGAAACAAAACAAAGCAAGAAAAAGAAACAGAGAAAGTACTTTGTTTCAGTCTACATTCAGACTCTGCATCTTCTCTGGATGTGGAGATCTCCTTCAATCATTGGTCATTTGGAGTTGTCCTATAATCTTGTATTGCTGAGAGGAGCCCAGTCTATTGAAGTTGGTCATCACACATACGTTGTGTCTGTGATTGTGTACAATTTCTTCTGGTTCTGCTCTTCTCGCTCAGCATCAGTTTATATAAGTCTCTCCAGGTTATTATGAAGTACGTTTGTTCCTCATTTCTTATAGCACAATAGTATTCCATTAAACATTCACATACCACAACTTGTTCAGCCATTCCTCAATTAATGGGTATCCCCTTGTTTTCCAATTCTTTGCTACCACAAAAGAGCTGCTATAAATATTTTTGTACATATGGGTCCTCTTCCCCCTTCTCTGATCTCTTTGGGATATAACCCTAGAAGTGGTATTACTGGGTCAAAGGGTATGCACTTATTTATAGCCCTATGGGCATAGTTCCATATTGCCCTCCAGAATGGTTGTATCAGTTCACAGCTCCACCAACGATTCATGAGTGTTCCAATTTTTCCACATCCTCTCCAGCATTTATCATTTTCCTCTTTTGTCATCTTAGCGACAGATGTGGTTTGGTGGGATTCTTTCAAGGCAAGGCCTTGCTTTGCTCTGGTCCTTCTCTTGTCTTCCAATTGCTGAACAGGTATTGGTAGCAGCAACCACAGTGGTATACCCAGAATGGCTGCTAGCACAGGTTCATAGATGTGCTTTACTAGGAAAGATAGCTGTTTAAAGGGTCAACAATCTTTCTAACTACATTTATTAGTTCAGGTTGAAAGTTAGCACCCCGAACTTCAGAGAAAATCCAAACAAAAAAATAGAGGAAAGACAAGCAGAGAAATAAAGACCAATAGACAGGGCTTCTAACTGTCTGAGAAATTAGCACAGACCAACAGACAGATTCAGCTTTCTGGCCAAGGCAATACATACATAGTTACTAGAGAAAGAAGCACCAACATGTGGGTTTTTCAAAGCTAGGCAACTCCTTAACAGGTACCCAGAATCTCATCTGGTCAAATCACAAGAAGACTCTTCCAATGAGTAAGCCCCAAAGCAAAATGCTAACCTCAGAGTATATATACCCTTTTCAGAGCCAGAGGGCATCACAACCCTCATGACTCAGTGCCTAACTATAAATTAACCAAAGGTGTAAAAGCCTTTTCACAAGCAAGTCTCCCCTAAGCAAGCTTCCCTTAATGGGCTCCACATATGGCCTATAAATGGGCAGAGAAGATTTTAAATTCCATTAACATTGTGGCACCTCTGCAGCCACCAGCCTTCCCTTCCTTTTTTGTCACTTTTTTTTTGGAGGGCAATTGGGGTTAAGTAACTTGCCTAAAGTCACACAGCTAGTAAGTGTGTCAAGTGTCTGAGGCTGGATTTGAACTCAGGTCCTCCTGACTCCAGGGCTGGTGCTCTATTCACTGGGCCACATAGCCACCCCCCTCCCTTCCTTTCTAATGGTTCAAGAGAGATCTAGGTCTCCACCCCTCCTGGGTTTACCTCCTGCTTGTGGTCTCAGATTTTCTTTTGCATTACACTGAGCCAAATGGCAGAGACCTGGCTTTGGAACATTTTCCTTAACTGTTAACCTGCCTAGCTACCTTTTTTTTTCATCTTTTTCTGTTTCTCCCTCTTAGTTTCTCTGTCTCTCTTTGTCTCTTCCCTCCCCTACACTCTCCTCTTCTTTCTTTCTCTTAGCAGTTTTTGTTCGACTCACAGTTCACAGGAAGAATAGAATTCTTCCCTCCAGTGAATGGAGTAGTGTTGGCCTTGGAGTCAGAAAACCTTGGATGAAATGCATGCCTCTCTCAACTACTGGACCTTTAATCCTAAATCAGATTATCTCCCCTCTTGATTGCAGAACAATGTATGATTTGCATCAACAGAGGGAATTGCCTCATTGGGAATTCCCTGAACAATTGAAATTAAAGATCTGATTTGAGAAAATAAAATTGAAGATCAAAAAGGAAAAAGCCTCTCCTCTGAAGAAACTTGAATTATAATTATAAGCATTGAGTTCTAAAGGGCATTAAAAGTTTGTGCATATTTTTTACAACTACCCTCTGAGGTAAATAGGTAAATGATAACCTTTTTCTCCCAATGAAAAAAGCGAAGAGTCAGAGGAATGAAGGGCTTTTGCAGCTGATGTTTCTCAGAGCTGAGATTTAAGTTCAGGATTCAGCCCTCTTTCCAGAAGATTAGGATGTTTCTCAATGAAGATGATGGTCAAAAACATGAAAATACTCAGAATTTGTTTTCTTTTTCTTCATGTCCTTGATAGTCATTTATGTGCCTTGTATAGACAAATTAGCCTGATGAACAAAGTGCAAAGCAATGAAATGGAATCTAGCCCTCCTTTATATCTTCACAAACAAGAGCTCATCATGAGTAAAAGTAGAAAATTACTTCCTGGTGATGATGAGAAGAGAGGCAGAGTTTATGTTAAAAATCATTAGCTGGTGGTTTGGGGAAGTTGTCTTGAATTGTTTTGTGTTTTCTCTCTTTATATATGCCAAATGTGTTGGAGCACACCTATGTGATTGTGGCTGCTGGAGAATTCTTAGTAACGTCTTTAGCTATTGGTTTCATTGGACTGGTGAAGTGTATGAATTGGGTGAAGATCAGAAGAATGTTCACTATGGACTTCATCCTCACCAGTTTGGCCATCTCCAGGATGGGTCTGTGGTGGAAACTAAGAGAAAATTTTTCTATAATTGTGTTCTATCCTCAATTTTGTGTCCTTGCTAAACTGGGATATTTGGAGGTCTCATGGTACGTGAATAACCATATCAGGGTTTGCTTTGTCATTTCCTTCAACATCTTCTACTTCCTAAAGATCAAGTACATCTGCTACCCTGGATTGCTCTAGCTGAAGCAGAGGATTAACAAGGTGCTCCTTAGGATGTTCTTGGCTTGATCATTCACCATCTTGTTTGTTGATCTTTCAATGGAAAGGAAAACAAATAATTAAAGAATCCATGTGGATCAAGAAAACAAGATGGGGCAGAGCCAAGATGTCAGAGTGAAAGCAGGGACTCATCTGAGCTCTCCCATAAATTCTTTCAAATACTTCTAAAAGTGAATCTGAACAAATTTTAGAGTGGCAGAATCCACTAGGAGACAGAGTGTGGCAGACTTCCAGCCCACAACAACATGAAAAGTTGACAGGTAGAGCTTGTTGCACTGGGAAGGGAGAGCACAGAGTGCAAAGCGTGCAGCTGCACCAGCATAGACCCAACCATAGCAGAACAGGAGCCATCCCTGGCGAACTGAATTACTCACAGCAGTGGCAATTCCCAAACCTCTCAGCACAGGACAGGGATCTGTCAGAGCTGGGTGAGAGACAAATACAGGGCCTGTGGCAGCAGAAATAGCTGCTCTTGGGGCTATCAGCCCAACATTTAGATATTTAAAAGCCACCTACTTGAACTTCCAGGAGCCAAGATGTAAGAGTAAAGTGTAAGTGCTCTCATCCCCACCCTTGTGGACCTTGAAAAACACAGAGAATATTGCCCCAGGAAATAGATGATAGGCCAGGGAGATTGACAGAAAGGGTCCTTCTTGCTGTGGCTAGAGGGGACCAGTGCAGAATGGGAGGAATTATAACAAGCCACACCTCAGCAGACCAGTGGGAGAACCTGAGTCAGAGGGTGATGGAGCCAGCAAGTGCCAGCACCAGGACCCTAGGCATGCCTTCATGCAGCCAGGGGAATATTGAGGCACCAGCATGGATAGGAGTCCACCAGTGGTTGTGCCTGCCTGAGCTCTAGCTCACAGTTGGAGAAATGGAGACCTGAAGCAGCCAGATTACCCCTCACCCAAACCTCACACTGTGAACTTCAGTGTAACCCCAGGGAAATGCAAAAAGACCTGACCTCAGCCTCAGACTTGCCACACACCAGTCAGTTGTAGCTCAGCACCAGGTGAGCTACAGCATCATCATCAAGGAAAACTGCCCCAAGGTCCTAGAAACAGAGGATAAAATAGTCATCAAAAGAATTCATTGATCATCTCCTGAAAGTATCCCGAATTAAAAACATTAAGGAATATTGTAGCCAAATTCCAGAATTATCAGGTCAAGGAGAAAATACTGCAAGGAGCCAGAAAGAAACAATTCAAATATCAAGACTTACAGTCAGGATAACACAGGGCCTTGAAGCTTTTACACTAAAAGACTAGAGGGATTGGAATATGATATATTTTAAGGCAAAGGAACTTGTACTACAACCTAGGATCAACTGCCCAGCAAAATTGAGCATAATCTTTCAGGCATGGAGATGGATGGTCAATGAAATAAAGGACTTCCAGACCTTCCTGATGAAAAGGGCAGAGCTCAATGGAAAATTTGATGTTCAAATACAAGATTCAAGAGACACAAGAAAAAAAACAACCTTGTTATTGAATAAGAGCAAACTATTTACATCCCTACATGGGAAGATGTTACCTGTTAATCTTGAGAATTGTATATTTAATATGACATTTAAAAGAAGTATACATAGAGTGTGTGGACATAAATTAAATTATGTAAATGATAAAAATGGAAGAGGAAAGGAGGTGGCAGAAAAGGGTAAATTGCATCACATGAAGAGGCACAAAAACATAGTATAGTAGAGGGAAAGCAGGGAGGGAGATGAACATTGAGCTTTTCTCTCATCAGTTTTAGTTCAAGAAGGGAGTAACATACTCAGTTAAGTATAGGAATCTAAATTGCCCTACAGGCAGTAGGATGGAAAAGGGGAAAGAAAATGGAGGGAAACTGACTGAAGGGAGGAGAGCAAAACTCTTTTGAGGAGGGGAAGGGAGGAGGGAAAAATAAAAGCATAAACAGGAGGGGAAATAGGATGAAGAAAAAGACACAGATGGTGGTCATAACTGTGAATGTGAATGGGATGAAGTCTCCCATAAAATGTAGGTAGATAGCAGAATGGATTAAAAACCTTAATCCTACAACATGGCATTTAAAAGAAACACATTTGAAACAAGGGGGGTACACACAGGGTAAAAGTAAAAGGCTGGAGTAGAATATATTGTGCTTCAGCTGAAGTAAATAAAGCAAGGGTAGCGATCCTATTCTCAGACAAAGCAAAAGCAAAAATAGACATGGTCAAAAGAGATAAGGGAGGAAACTATCTCCTGATAAAAGTCACCATGGATAATGAAGCAATTTCATTACTAAACATATATGCACTGAGTGGTATAGCATCCAGATTCTTAGAAAAGTTAAGTGAATTATAGGAAGAAATGGCAAAACTGTACTAGTGGGGACTTCAACCTCACCCTCTCTGAACTTGATAAATCTAACCTCAAAATAAACCAGAAAGAAGTTAAGGAGATGAATGAATAGTATTTTTGAAAAGATAGATATGGTAGACCTCTGGAAAAATTCAATGTGGATAGAAAGGAATATACCTTTTGCTTAGCAATATATGGCACATACCAAAAAACTGACCATAAACTAGGGCATAAAACCCTCAAAATCCAGTATAGAATGGCAAAAATGTTAAATACATCCTTTTTGGGTCATGAGGCAATAAAAATTATATGTAAGAAAGTGGAAATATAAACTAAGGGGGGGCTAGGTAGCTCAGTGAATAAAGCACCAGCCCTGGAGTCAGGCGGCCCTGATTTCAAATCCAGCCTCAGACAGTAAACACAAAAAACTAGCCGTGTGACCTTGGGCAAGTCACTTAACCCCAGTTGCCCTTCAAAAAGCAAAAAAAAAAAAAGAAATATAAACTAAAAATTAATTGGAAACTAATCAAATCTTTAAAAATTTTTATTTTTTTATTTTTTGAAAATTAACTTTTGTTTATTTTTAGTTTACATCATTCATTTCCATGAGATTTTGAGTTACAAATTTTCTCCCCATCTTTCCCCTACCCACCACCCCAAAAAGATTGATCCTACTGTATACCCTCTCCCCCAATCTGTTCTCTCCTATGTCCTCCCCCATCATTCCTCTGATTTTCTAGTAGGGCAAGATGGACCTCCCTACCCCAGTGCCTGTATATCTTAATTCCCAGTTACATGTAATTAATAATACTACTAATAATATATGCATATAAGGGGCAGCTAGGTGGGGCAGTGAATAGAGCACCGGCCCTGGAGTCAGGAGTACCTGAGTTCAAATCCAGCCTCAGACACTTAATACAAAAAAACTAGCTGTGTGACCTTGGGCAAGTCACTTAACCCCAACTGCCCTCCACAAAAAAAACACACAAAAAATATATGCATATATACATATTTTAAACCCTTGATTATAGAACTTTAAATTCTAGATTCTTTTCCTTCCTCCCTCATCACCCACCCCCACTAGAAAGACAAGCAATTCAATACAGGCTGTACATGTGTAGTTATGCAGAACATCTCCACAATGGACATATTGTGAAAGACCGACTATATTTCCCTCCTTCCTATCCTGCCGCCTCTTGTCCTATTCTCTACTTTATCCCTGTCCCTTTACAGAAGTGTGTGCCTCTAACAACCCCCACACCCTTCTCTCCCCTCTGATCCCCTTCCCCCCTACTATCCTGTAGGGCAAGATACCCAATTTAGAGTGTATGTCATTCCTTCCGTAAGCCAAATTCAATGAGAGTAAGGTTGACCCATTCCCTTTTGCCTTCCTGTTCTTCCCCTCCATTGTAACAGTTATCCCTTGCCTCTTCTATATAAGATGAATAACCCCATTCTGTCTCTCCCTGTCTCCTCTAATTGTATTCCTCTCTCACCTCTCAATTTCACCTTTTAAAATATCATCCCTTCCTATTAAATTGATCCTGTGTCCTCTGTCTATGTACACATATATACACACATTCACGTATGTATTCCTATGCACATATACTCTCCTATATAGACACATGTGTATATGTACATATATATGTATATGTGTGTATACATACATACATACATATATACATACATATACACATTTATATTCCCTTCACCTTTCCTCATACTGAGAAAAGTTTTGTAAGTTACAATTATCGTTTTTCCATGTTGGCATGTAAATAGTCCAACTCTGATAAGTTTCTTATGATCTCTTTTCCGTGTTTACCTTCTCATGCTTCTTGCATTTGATTGTCAAATTTTCTATTCAGTTCTGGTTTTTTTCAGCAAGAATGCTTGGAAGTCATCTGCCTCAATGAGTGACCATATTTTCCCCTGAAACATTATATTCAATTTTGCTGGGTAGTTGATTCTTGGTTTTAACCCTAGCTCCCTTGATCTCCAGAATATCATATTCTAGGCCCTTCTATCCCATAATGTAGAAGCTGCTAGATCCTGGATTATCCTGATTGTGTTTCCACAGTATTCAAATTGTTTCTTATTGGCAACTTGTAATATTTTCTCTTTGATCTGAGAACTCCAAAACCTGACTATAACATTCCTAGGAGTTTTCTTTTTGGGATCTTTTTCAACAGGTGATAGGTGAATTCTTTCAAATTCTATTTTGCCCTCTGGTTCTAAAATATCAGGGCAATTTTCCTTGAGAATTTCTTGAAGGATACTTTCTAGGTTGTTTTTTTTTTATCATGGATTTCAGGTAGTCCAATAATTTTAAAATGGTCCCTCCTGGATCTATTTTCCAGGTCAGTGATTTTTCCAATGAGATGTTTCACATTGCTTTCTATTTTTTCATTTGTTTTGATCTGTTTAATAGTATCTTATTTTCTCATAAAGTCATTTGTTTCCATTTGCTCCACTCTAATTCTGAAGGAATTATTCTCTCAGTGAGCTTTTAAGATTCTTTTTCCATCTGGCAAATTTGACTTTTTAAGGCATTCTTCTCCTCATTGGCTTTTTGGGACTCTTTTGCCATTTGCCATTTTGGTTAATCTTTAAGGTGTTATTTTCTTCATTTGGATTTTTGACTCTCTTTTCATGATTTTCTTGCATCATTCTCATTTTTCTTCTCAATTTTCCTCCACTTCTCTTATTTGGTTTTCAAAATCATTCTTAAAGTCTTCCATGGCTTGTAATCAGTTTACATTTTTCTTGGAAGCTTTTGGTGCAGGAGTTCTGACTGTTGTCTTCCTCCTGTTCCATGCTTTGATGCTTTTTGTCCCCCCAAAAGGAATCTAAAGTCGGATTGCTGAGCTTGGTTTGCTTCCTTTGCCTGCTCATGTTGCCAGTCAATTAACTTGATTTTTGAGCCACAGTAGATCTCTGCTTCCAGGGGGAAGAGCTTTGTCCCAATTTATTGCAGTTTTCACAGCTCCTGGAGTTATTAGGAAGCTGCTGTCTCTTCAGCCCCCATGAGCTTTGGATCACTGGTCACACACCTCAGGACCGCCACCCAAGACCATAATCCTGATCCAGGCAGGTTAACTCAAGAACACTTAGGCTCTGAATGATTGCTTGGCCCCCCCTGCAATCAGTATGCCAAGAGCTTTGAAGCAGCCACATAGAGGTATCTGCAGGGGTCACTTCTGCTGCTTTCTTGCCCTGGGGGCCTGTGGCCAGACCTGCTTCTCTCCCCAAATTTATTTATTTTTATTTTTTGGAGGGCAGTTGGGGTTAAGTGACTTGCCCAAAGTCACATGGCTAGTTTTGTGTGTGTGTGTGTGTGTGTGTGTGTGTGTGTGTGTGTGTGTTGTGTCTGAGGACTTTCAAGCATTCTTGCTAAAAAAAACCAGAACTGAACAGAAAATTTGACAATCAAACACAAGAAGCATGAGAAGGTAAACATGGGAAAGAAATCATAAGGAAATTGTCAAATTTGAATTATTTACATGCCAATATGGAAAAATGATAATAGTAACTTATGAAACTTTTCTTAGCATGAGGATAGGTGAAGGGAATACAAATGTGTATATATATATATATACACACATGTATACTTACACATAGGTCCATATAGGAGGCTATATATGCGTATGAATAC
>CM053596.1:657394-686698 GCA_028646575.1 Pseudocheirus occidentalis
CCTAAGCCAAATTCAATGAGAGTAAATGAAAGTAAAATTGTAATAGTTATCCCTTGCCTCTTCTATATAGGATGATTAACCCCATTTTGTCTCTCCCTGTCTCCTCTCATTCTAGTCCTCTTCCACCTCTCAATTTCACCTTTTAAAGTATCTTCTCTTCTTATTCAATTGATCCTGTACCCTCTGTGTACACATATATACCCATGCTCAGATATGTATTCATATGCATATATACCCTCCTATATAGACATATGTGTAGGTATACATACATATATATTTGTATTCCCTTTACCTATCCTCATACTAAGAAAAGTTTCATAAGTTACTATTATCATTTTTCCATACTGGCATGTAAATAGTTCAACTTTGACAAATTCCTTATGATTTCTTTCCCATGTTTACTTTCTCATACTTCTTGTGTTTGATTGCCAAATTTTCTGTTCAGTTCTGGTTTTTCCGGCAAGAATGCTTGAAAGTCCTCCACCTCATTGAATGACCATATTTTCCCCTGGAAGATTATACTTAGTTTTGCTGGGTAGGTGATTCTTGGTTTTAATCCTAGCTCCCTTGATCTCTGGAATATCATATCCCAGGCCCTGCAATCCCTCAATGTAGAACCTGCCAGATCCTGGGTTATCCTAATTGTGTTTCCCCAGTATTCAAGTTGTTTCCTCTTGGCAGCCTGTAATATTTTCTTCTTGATCTGGGGATTCCCAAACCTGGTTATAACATTTCTAGGAGTTTTCTTTGGGGGATCTTTTTCAAGAGATAATTGGTGAATTCTTTGAAGTTCTATTTTGGTCTCTGATTCTAAAATATCAGGGTAATTTTCCTTGAGAATTTCTTGAAGGATGCTTTCCAAGTTCTTTTTTTGGTCATGGCTTTCAGGGTGTCCAATAATTTTTAAATTGCTGTAGCCTCCACCAGCTTTGGCTCGCTGAAAGCACATCCCAGGACTATCATACAGGACCATGATCTGGATCGAGGCCACTCAATGCAAGAGCCCTTGGCCTTTGATCAGTTGCTTTGGCCTCCCTGCAGTCTGCAGGCCAGGAGCTCTGAAGCAACCAGGTTGGAAGTGGCTGCTGCTTGTGCTGCTTCTACTGTTTCCTTGCCCTGGGGGCAGTTTGTCCAGACCACTTTTCTCCCCCAAATTTAGCTTGAATTCCACTGACCTTTCTCTTAGCCTTATTTCTCCTGGCTTGATAAATGTGGAAACTGCCCCAGGTGCCTCTAATATGCTCTCCTGTAGACTCCAACTGAGGCTCCTCCTGATCACCCTGGGGCCTGGCCGTGGTTTTGGGCTGGGCTGGCCTCAGCTCTCAGCCTGCTGTGATGAGCCCCACCTCCTGAGCTGCATCCTGTGAGAGATGTGTTTTCTGTATTTTTGTGAGTTTTGGAGACCTAAAATTTGTTTAGTCATATTTTATGGGTATTTAAGGTATCTGTGTGGGCGCTGTGAAACTTTGCTGCTTCTATGCAGCCATCTTGGCTCCTCCCCCTTGTGTGTTTCTTTCACCCTTCCTTCCTATCTTTGAAACCACCAAAACAGAACAAAATTTCCTCTGGGTTCTGAATTTGTTTCTGTAGTCTGTAACCTTTTTGAAAAGAATGGGCTTTTAAAGGGACACTTGTCTTTTCTCCTCTTGTTAGAATGCAAGAAAGTCACCACCATTTGGTCCCTTCAAATTCCTCAAGTGTAATTTGGTTTCTGTAAACTCACATGTTCTGTTTTCAGAAAAAACATGTTTTCTTCTCTGTTCTTTTCCTTGGGAATGCTATTCTTTCACAGGTATGTTTTTTCCCTGTAAGATTATGCTTATTCTTCCAGGGTAAGTTATTTTTGTTTATAAATGCTTTTTGGAACACCACATTCTACCATTTCCTCTCCTTTATAATAGCTCAGATCCTGAGTGGTTCCTCAGTGCCTAAACTCTTTCTGTCCAGTTGTTTGCAGTCAATATTTTGTCAATGTCTTGGATGCTCTGGATTTTGACTTGGAAATTCCTGGGTGTTTTCAGTTTGGTGTTTCAGGAGATGATTTTTTTTCTATTTTCATTCTTTTACTATGTTTCTTTTTTTGTAATTAACTTTTGTTTATTTTTAGTTTACATCATTGATTTCCACAAGATTCTGAGTTACAAATTTTCTCTCTGTCTTTCCCCTACCCTCCAAAACAGCGATCCCACTATATACCCCCTCCCCCAATCTGCTCTCTCCTATATTCTCCCCCATTACCCCTCTGATTTTCTGGTAGGGCAGGATGGGTCTCCCTATCCCAGTCTTTTACCATGTTTATAATAGATCTGGACAGAATTGTTTAAGAATTTCTTGAAATATAGTAATTAGTACCATATACATGAATAAGCCTCCTTTGTGAAATTTAAAGTGGCTGGTGGCTTTTGTATAGAATCTCTAGCTTTTCCATGAAAAACAGTGTTTTTATGTAAATCATCAAGTTAATATGGTGGCCGAAAGTTGTACATCAGTCTTTCACCTTTGTTAGCTAAAGTAACCTGTGGAATGCTCAAACCCCTCTTCCAGTTGGTGTCATGGTGTCTTTGTCTTCTTAACTCTGTTGGCTATTAACTGAATTTTAAATGAGTGCTTTCCCTGAATGTTTGGTATCCTATGGAAATCATTCACCTTATTTCATAGTTGAGGAAATGGAGGTTTAAAGGGCTTGATTGATTTGCTCATGTTCATGAAGCAAGAGCATGTCAGAGTTGGATTCAAAGCCAAGGACCTTCTTTCCATGAGACCTCCCTGTATTTTAGGAAAATGATTTTCAGAAAGTTGATAACACCCCATCCCTATATTTTCCTACATTCTCTATGCTGAATGCTTTGCTTATTTCCCTTATATAGATGAATTAGGTTGAGTTAAAAATGCAAAGCAATGAAATAGTATCTATTCTTCATTTACATCTTTGAAAACATTAGCTCAGCCCCTTAGGTAGGAGCACACGTAGGTAATTACCGCCCAGAAATGCTGGAATTGCACACTCAAGGTCTGAGCTAACAATTGCCTTAACTTTTAGCAAGGAAAAGTGTTGTTTGCTGTGAATATAACTGCACTCTTAATTGTACCATTCCATAGCAGGGCAGAGTGTTTTCTGGTCACAAAGAGAGACCACAAGAAAGAAAGAGAAGAAAACTATTGTTATTTTAAGAGACAGAAATATTTTTCTGCTCACCTTGGTTGAAAATCCATTCACCAGAAACAGTATTAAAGGTATCAGGGATTTCTTTTCACAAACATGCCAAGTGTACTGGAGAGCATCTTTATGACTGTGGCCTCTGGAGAATTCCTGGTGGGGGTTTTAGCTAATGGCTTCATTGGATTAGTGAACTGCATTGACTGTGTGAAGACCAGAAGAGTGACATCAGTTGATTTCATCCTTACTGGCTTGGCCATCTCTAGGATTGGTCTATTGTTGGTACTAATAACAATGAACTTTTCTGTTTTTTTCTACTATAAAACAAATTCCATTAGTATTCGGGTATTTTTAGAAGTTATCTGGAGCCTCAGCAACCATTCAAGTGCCTGGTTTGGAAGTTGTCTCAGTGTCTTCTACTTTCTGAAGATTGCCAACTTCTCCCATCCTGCTTTCCTCTGGCTGAAGTGGAGAATTCACAAGGTGGTCCTCAGGATGCTGATGGGATGCTGGCTTGTGTCCTTGTTCATTATCCTTCCAATGGCAGAGAGAATTGCTAAGATTAAGATAACTTCCATTGATCAAGAAAATAAAACAAATATTACTCATAATAATCAAGGACTTAAAACGCTAAAATTTTCTGTCCTGATTCTCTCCAATACTGGGGGTTTCATCCCCTTTGCTCTATCCCTCACCTCCTGCTTCCTGTTAATACTATCCTTGTGGAGGCACACCCAGCAGATGCATCTCAGGGTCACAGGCTCCAGGGATCCCAATACAGAGGCTCACACAAGGGCCATGAAAGCCATTGTCTCCTTCCTCTTCCTCTTTGTACTATACCATTTGGGCATGATTATAGCAGTCTCTAACCTATCTATGTTTTTTAGTAAACTTGTGTCAATGTTTTCACTGACAGTCATGAGTATCTATCCCATGACCCACTCTATCATCCTCATCCAGAATCATAGCAAGCTGAGGCAGGTCCTTCTGAGGATACTGGGAAAGCTCAGAGACTGCCTCAAAGTCCCTCAGAAAGTCTAAGCATCAGAGACTGAACTTGGGTCCTCGAAGAATTTTTTTTGACCTTATTCTACTAATTCTAATTAGAAATCATTAGAAATATTGAAATTCAAAGTTTGGTTTAACTATCCCCACAGGAAACAGAGAAGTGGATGAAGACTACCTATTGTCCAGATAATAGCATGAAATTAGGTAGTCCACTTACAGAGCTTATCTGCTGGAATATATGGATCTTGGACAGACATTTCATTTAGAAAATAACTTAAGTCTTGCTTCAAACAGAAGGAAGAGATTGATGTCTTTAGTGATCCCAAACCATCTTATAATAGTAACCATCTACTCCTGTTTTTGTAATTCTGTGACCCATGGAATGCAATGGTCTCTGAAGAATCAAAAAGAATGTGTCATTCCAAGGGTAATGGAGAGACAAAAATTGAATGAAAGTAGACTGTTGAAATAACAAATAAAGTAGTACAAAGATTTGAAATAAAGGATATCATCTAATAAATGTCTTCCAGAAAAAGAAAATGAGCCAGTCATGTGAGGAGAATAAGAAATGGACAAGCTATGCATCCTACTGGTGTCCTTGTGATATCAGGGACTATCCTTGTGACTATCAAGACTATATCTGGCAGACTTAGGAGAAAATGTGAAAGAGAGTCACATAGGAAGGACATGCATGGCTATCTCCCACATCAATGGAAGGAACACTCACTTTAATGAGGCCACAAGAGATTTGCTTGGTTCTCAAAAGGATATGTTTACTATCTCTGCCTTTTTGCATTCATTTACATGTTCTTCACATCCGAGCTTGTGGTCAGTCTTTGCCTAAATGCTACCTGTTGCTGACAAACAAGCACTTAATCCTATCTAGTATTAAAAATATTCCAGAAACAGGACTTCTGCGGGGCTCTGGCTTCTACTTCCTCCAATAAATGTAAAAAAATTACTCTAAACAAACTTTAGAGCTACAGAACTGACAAAGTGACAAAGAGAAAAAAATTTCCCACCAAAGGAAGCCTGGAAGGCCGGCAGGAAGAGTCCATTGCAGCACACTGGGAACAGAGCACAGTTCCACATGAGCCTGCAGTTTTAGCCCCAGGGTGACCCCGAACCAGCCCTGGATAAAGCTTAGTTCCAGAGAATGGATCACCAGCAGCTGTCATGGTTTCCAGACTTCTCAATCCATAAACGCCAAAGACAAAATAAAAGGTTAGTGTGGAGCGTTTTTGGAACAGGGGGAGTGCAGTCTGGCTGCTACCCCTGGAACAAGAAGTAGAGGAGGCAGCCATTGCACCACATGGCTTCTTCAGAGCTCCTGGCCTTCAGATTTTATGGGGACCAAGCAACCATTCAGAGGCTAATAGCTTTTGCTTTGACCTTCTTGGATCCAGATCGCAGTCTTGGGTGGTGGTCCTGGGATGTGTGACCAGTGAGCCAGAGTGTGTGGGGGCTGTAAAGAGGGCACCCATTTAATAGCTTTGGCAGCTGAAATCCCCAGCAATTTGGGACATAGCTCTATCCACTCTGGAAGCAGAATTCTACCATGGCAAAGAGTTCAAAAGTTTAGTAATTGGCTGTCAATATGAGCAATTTGTACAGGAAGAACAAACAGATGATAGAATCCTTTTAGGGAGATAAAAAGGATCAAGGCATGGAGTGGGAGGAAGATATCAAAGTCAGAACTCCTGCATCAAAGCCTCCAAGAAAAATATGAACTGTTTATAGGCCATGTAGTAGCTCAAGAAGGATTTTAAAAATCAAGTAGGAGAAGTGGAGGAAAAATTGGGAAGAGAAATGACAAAGACGCAAAAAACAACATGAAAAGTGAGTCAACAGCCTGCTAAAGGTGTAATAGTAATCAGTTTATTAGATACTTAGGGCTAAGTAGATCAAATACATAGGGCTAAGTAGCACCTAGTAACTTAGGGCTAAGTATAGAAGGTAGAACTTCTCCATTGGTGAAAAGGTGTGAATTCCCCTGTTGACTTGGGAGAAGTCTATTGGCTGAGACAGGAGGCCAGTGCTGTATATAAGGAAGAATTTTAGAGAGCCTGACAGATTTTGGAGTTGGCTCCTCAGTGAAGGAGGATTTGCAGAGACTGAAGTCAGCTGAGAGGGAGAATGTGTGTTCCTCTCCCAGTATCTGAAAGCTGACTGAAGACATGAACAGGATGGGACTTTGTTTGTTAGTGGCCTGGCTGATCCTTGAATTCCAGGCAAGAAAGGTCCTGAAGGGTTTGAGGTGTGCTGAACCCTGTGAACTTCAGTGTGTGCCAGGGATTGCCCTGAGGACTGGACAAGGACCTGGCAGCTTTCAGCTCCTGAATCTAGGTCATTGTTTGACAGACTCAGGAGGGAGCTGGGACCAGGGAAGAGGATCCAGGGAATCAGAGAGACTACCCAGAGTCAAAATGAAGAAAAAGCCTCCCCTTGGACTAAACTGAGGTTTGTTGGAAATCAAGGGGTGGAAAGTTTGTGTGGTTTTCTAAGAACTTTATTTGGAAACTAAAGTTAATGGTTGTTCCATGAGTGGAAGATCAGTATATTGTGAACTGTTGATTGAATTAACTCCCTCTTAGGGAAACCAGATGATTCCTTTTGTTAATTGATTGAATCTTTAAGTGTTTCTTCTTGTTCATTAAGTGTTAAGCTGGGGGGTGGCGAGGTGGTGCAGTGAATAGAGCACCGCCCTGGAGTCAGGAGTACCTGAGTTCAAATCTGGCCTCCCACAAAAACACAAAAAACTAGCTGTGTGACCTTGAGCATGTCACTTAACTCCAACTGCCCTCCAAAAAAGCAACAACAACAACAACAAAAACCCAACATTAAAAAAAAGTGTTAAGCTGGTTCCCCTCTTAGGGAAACCAGGTGAATTGATTGATTGAATCTTTAAATGTGAAGCTGGTTTCCCCCTTAGGGAAACCAGGTGATTCTTCTCTTGTTTCTTGTTACTTTCTGTAATAAGATATAATATTGAGACTTTACTTGTTCTAATATTGTATATAATATTGTGAATTTTTGATACTGTGAATATTGCACTGAATCTTGATTTGTAATGGAATAAACAGAGTGTTCACTAATACTGTGTAATCCAAATCTTAAAAGCTATTCACAGTAGCATTCTTTCAGGAATCTACTGTTGATTGGCTTTACAAAAGGAGACCCCAAAATACACTGAAGAAAATAGCACCTTAAAAAATAGACTAACTCAAATGACCAAAGAGGCCCAAAAAGCAAATGAGAAAAATGCCTTAAAGAGCCAAATGTGCCAGAATGGAAAAGGAATTTCAAAAACTCACTGAAGAGAATAACTCCTTTAAAATAAGATTGGAGCAACTAGAAGTTAATGACTTCATGAGAAATCAAGATACTGTAAAATAGATCAAAACAAATGAAAAAATAAAAGACAATGTGAAATATCTCATTGGAAAATATGACTGACCTAGAAAATAGATCTGGGAGAGATAATTTTAAAATGATTGGTCTAACTGAAAGCCATGATCAAAAAAAGAACCTAGACACCATCTTTCAAGGAATTATCAAGCAAAATTGCCCTGATATTCTAGAATCAGATGGCAAAATAGAAATGGAAAGAATTCACTGATCACCTCTTGAAAAAGATCCCAAAAAGAAAACTTCTAGGAATATAATAGTCAAATTTCAGAGTTCCCAGGTCAAGGAGAAAATACTGCAAACAGTCAGGAAGAAAAAATTTGAGTATTGTAGAAACACAATCAGGATAACACAAGACCTAGCTGCTTCTACATTAAGGGATCCAAGGGCTTGGAATATGATATTATGGAGGTCAAAGGAGCTAAGACTAAAATCAAGAATCACCTACCCAGCAAAACTGAGTATAATGCTACAGGGAAAAATATAGTTATTTAATGAAACAGAGGATTTTAAAGCATCCTTGATGAAAAAACCCGAGCTGAACAGAAAATTTGACTTTCAAATACAAGAAGCAAGAGAAGCATGAGAGGGTAAACAGGAAAGAGAAATCATAAGGAATTTATTAAAGTTAAACTTTTTACATTCCAAATGGAAAAAAAAAGATCATTGTAACTCATAAAACTTTTCTCAATATTAAGATAGCTGAAGGGAATATATATGTATATATGTGTATATATACATATATGTATGTATAGGAGGATGTATGTGTATATAAATGTATATGTGATTGTGGGCATTTGTATGTTCATGGATACATAGACAGAGGGCACAGGATGAGTTGAATATGAAGGAATGATATCTAAAAAATAAAATTAAGAGGTGAGAGAGGAATATTGGGAGGAGAAGAAGAAAGGGAGAGAGAGATTAAGGTAAATTATCTCATATAAAAGAGGGAAGAGAAAACTTGCAATGGAGGGGAAGAACAGAAAGGTGAAAGGGAATGAGACAACTTGATTTTCATTGAATTTGGCCTAAGGAGGGAATAACATATACACTCAATTGGGTATCTTACCCTACAGGAAAATATGGGGGTAGGTGATAAGAGTAGGGAGGATAGAAAGGAGGGCAGATTGGAAGAGAGGGTAGATAAAAGCAAACATTTCTGAAGGGGGATAGGGGCAAAGGAGAAAATGGAATAAGTTGTGGACATGATAGGATGGAGGGAAATATAGTAAGTCTTTCACAATATAACTACCATGGAAGTGATTTGGGTAACTACACATATACAATCTATATTGCATTGCTTATCTTCCCAGTGGGCATGGGTGAGGAGAGAGGAGGGGAAAATAATCTGGACCTCAAAGTTTTAAAAACAAATGTTTAAAAATTGGTTTTTTACATGCAACTGGAAATAAGATATACCAGTATTGGGGTGTAAAAACCCATCTTGTCCTACTAGAAAGTTAAGGGGATGAAGGGGGAGGCTATAAGAGAGAACAGATTGGGGAAAGGGGTATTCCCTAGGCTTGCTATTTTGGGGTGGGGGTAGGGGAAAGACGGGGAGAGAAAAATTGTAACTCAAAATCTTATGGAAATGAGTGTTGAAAACTAAAAATAAATGGATTTTAAAAATATTCCACTTAAATCCTTCATTTCTTTCCTGTTTATCTTTCTGTTAGATTCATCTAAGTCTGAAAAGGGTGTCATGAAATCTCTAAAAGTACCTGAAATATTATGTAGATTGCTTTCAATTTGAATGGTTTATCTTTTAAGTTTTGGGATGTTAAGCCATTCCATGACTATATGTACCTATATATGTTTATGTATATGCATACATATATAACATACATATATTTTTATAATCTGTCATATCTTTAAGCATAATATGGTTTCTTTGCTTGCCTTTCTTAATCATTTGAAGGATAGCTTCACATAGCAGACAAAGTATTGAGCCTGGAGTCAGAAAGACATGAATTTAAATCCCACCTAAAACACTTACTAGCTGGGTGACCCTACACAAATCACTCAAACTATCTCAACTGAAGTCTCCTCATCTGAAAAATGAGGATAATAATAATAGCACTCACCTCCTAGGGGTATTGTGAGAATAAATAACATATACAAAGTATCATCAAAGCCTTAAAGTCCTGTAAAAATATTTGGCATTATCATATTGAAGGAACGCTCAGGAAGCTCGATGGTACAGTAGATAGAGCACTAGAGTTGGAGTCAGGAAGACCTGAGTTCAAATTTGTCCTTAGATATTTACTAGTGATGTGGCCTTGGGCAATTCACTTCACCTCTGTTTGTCTCAGTTTCCACGACTGTAAAATGGGCATGAAAATGATGCCTGCTTCCCAGGATTTTTGTGAGGTCCAAATGTGGCAATATTTGTAAGGTACCTAGCAAAGTGCTTGACTGATAATAGAGTTATGCACATGCTCGTTGTTGTTGCCGTGGATGATATCAAGATTTCTTCTCCTAACTTTTCAGATCTTCCTGACACATAATAAATTCCATTCCATTCCACATTTTTTTAATATTCCTTTTCTTCTTTTTTATTGACTTGTTTGTTTACTTCTAGTTTACAAGATCCAGTTCCAGAATCACTTGAGTTTCAGATTTTCTCCCCTTCCTTATATTCTTAGACTCTATCCCTATGGCCCTTGGCTTTTATTTGGCTATTTTTAGTTTTCAACATTCACTTTTATAAGACTTTGAGGTTTACATTTTCTCTCCCTCCTGGCCCCCTCTCCCCAAGATAGCATGTAATCTGATATAAACAATACACATACAATCATATTAAACATGTTTCCACATCAGTCATGTTATAAAGAAGAATTAGAACCAAAGGGAAAAACCATGAGAAAGAAAAAAACAACCAAAAAAAGGGAAAAATAGTGTCTTCCAATCTGTATTCAGACTCCATAGTTCTTTCTCTGGATGGGGATAGTATTTTCTGTCATGAGACTTTCGGAATGGTCTTAGATCATTGCACTGCTGAGAAGAGCTAAGTCTATAAATGTTAGTCATTGCACAATGTTGCTGTTATTGTGTAAATTGTTTTCTTCATTGTACTCATTTCATTCATCATCAGTTCATGCAAGTCTTTACAGGTTTTTCTGAAGTCCACCTGCTAATCATTTCTTATAGATTAATAGTATTCCATTACATGCATATATCACAATTTGTTCAGCCATTCTCCAATTGATGGGCATCCCCTCACTTTCCTATTCTTGGCCATCACAAAAGGGCTTCTATAGAAGGTAGAAAGTGGTAGGTATTTTTCTACAAACAGCTGAAAGGAAATGCATGACGCACAAATTGTAGAGTATCCACCCAAACTGTTCACCGGACTATTTGTCCCCAGCCTGTAGTAGAGCCTTCTGAGCTTGTATTGGAATGATCAGCCATAGTCAGACACATTGAAATTTGACTAGCATACTGATGTCATTTTGGTCCTCTTTGAGAATGAAGGACAACAACCAACATGCCCTTTTTTCTTTTTTATGATCTCTTAGGGATGCAGCTCTAAAAGTGGTATTGCTAAATCAAAGGGTATGCAATTATTTATAGCCCTTTGGGCATAGTTCCAGATTGCCCTCCAGAATGGTTGGATCGACTCACACCTCCACCAACAATGCAATACTGTTCTGATTTTCCCGATATCTTCTCCAGCATTTGTCATTTTCCTATTTTGTCATGTTAGCCAACCTGGCTGGTGTGATGTGGTACCTCAGAGTTGTTTTTATTTGCATTTCTCTAATCAATGATCCTTAGCTTTCATAGGTGAGCTTTCACTCTATCCTCTTCAGAATCTGACGTTTCATATCACAGACAAAAACAAAACAAAACATTCATGCTCTCAAGGAGTTTCCACTCTTATAAGGGAAGACTACACACATAGGGAAAACTAGAATCTCTTCCCTTTCCTTTGGGCACTGCTTTTCCATAAGGGTTCCAAAACCTGCCAATTCCATGCCATTCTGGTTTGACCTCCACTTAGCAGAGACCAAAAGGTGAGGTTGCCAGGAGAGTGACTCATTATTCTAGGTGACTCCTTCTCTCTTGGATTTCCTGTTCTCTCATTTAGGAGTTTCAGTCATTTATTCACCTCCTGCAGAGGATGCATGGGTGAATGCTTTCTCTCTAACACACACGACACACAGGGATCCTCTTTTGTGTATAGAAGGTGAGCTGAACTTTTGAATTTTGGGTCAACCTAGAGGAAACAACCAAGACCACCACTACCTAGAAGTCTTCCTTCTCTGTTATAAGGCCAGACTCCAGAACCATAATGCCTAGAAATTTTCCCTTCTCCTCCAACTAGGTGGTGTGCTTTTAGGAACATGACCCATCATCTCTCCTCTTGGGACACATAAGTGAACATATGCAGCTCAAATGTTCTTCTCCAGGAAACTCTCACCTGCCACCCATCCTCTTTTGGGTTAGGAAAATTCACCCCAAGTATTTGTTAAAATCTACTTTATGCCAAATCCTGTTCTTGTTGCTGAGTTTACAAACACATAGAATGAAACCACAACAATAACAATGATGGATAACATCTATATAGTACTTACTATGTATGTGCCAGGCACTGACAAATTGATCAGAGGAAGAAGGAAGGCTAGGAGACCTAGATCAAGCTCCCTCATCCCTGAATGACTCTCTTTCACCCCCCAAATCCTTGGATCCCTGGCACTAATAAATATCTAAATAGAGGCAGAGTCAGATAGATTAGAATTGTCAGTGAATAAAGTCCAAGACTCAGAAAAAAAGTGAACACTATAACTCTGTTTTCTGGAAAATGCTAGGGTTTGTTTATTTGGGTTTTTTTGGCTTTTTTTTGCGCAAGTGGAAGGCAGGGCAGTTGGAGTTAAGTCACTTGCCCAAGGTCACATTGCAAGCAAGTATTAAGTGTCTGAGACCAAATTTGAACTCAGGTCCTCCTGATTCCAGGGCCAGTGCTCTATTCCCTGAGCCACCTAGCCACCCGAAAATGCTGTTTTAACCATTGGTACTTTTCCCCTAAAACGATTTCACCAAATCATCAGTGCTGTTATATGAGTATGTCGTGGTGGGAGGTACATTCTAGGCACAGGGATAGCCAAAGACATGGAGAGGGGAGATTTGGTGACTTGCTTATTTTGGGTCAGGCACTGTGCTAAGCAACTGAGATGCAAATACAACCAATCAGGACAGTCCCTACTCTAGAAGAACTTACTTTCTAATGATGAAAGATACCACATAAAAGGAAGGTAAGAAGAGGTAGTTAGAAGGGAGGGAGCTATTCAGACAGATGGTGTGGGTAGGCATGGCTTTAAGCATTGGAGAGGTAGAAAGAAGGAAAAAATTGGAAATCAAGGTGACAAAAGATATTAATTTTAAAAATGTAATATCTATGTAAATTAAAACAAAGACTTTAAAAGTAGAAATGACAATTATTTTTTTCCCCAAATACTAACAGTGGCTTTTAATATGTGCAACAATGTACATTGCTTCTCATATCAGTAATCATGGGCAATGATTTTAAGCCGAGCAATTCATAGATACTGGTGTTTCTCAAACATCTGATGAATAATAGCATAGTGTCACAGATGTCTGAGCAGCCAGGTCTGAACTCCATGTTCCACAAGTAACCTTCCTATTGGAGACTCCATCCCAACCACAAAGACCTGGGTGCATTTTGGGGACTGCTTCATTCTGAGGGTTCTGGGTAAACTGGTGAAGAGAATGTGGCAAATGAAAGCAAAAAGAACTCAAATTTCAGCCTTTAATAAAGCATATCTTATAAAGTCATTATTACTTCCCCAATTTAATTCAAATCAGCTTAGAAATCACTGACCATGTGCAAGATAATTATTTCTTTTAAAAAGGCCTTTGTGGCCAGCTAGGTGGCACAGTAAATAGACTATAGGCCCTGGAGTTAGGAGGACCTGAGTTCAAATCTGGCCTTAGACACTTGTTAGCTATGTGACCCTGGGCAAGTCACTTAACCCTGATTGCCTCAAAAAAAAGATAATTTAGGGGCAGCTAGGTGTTATGAGAATCTGAAGATCTTTCCTGCCCCAAGGCTCTTTGATAGGCTTAAGTGGCACTGAGAACCTTCCCTGATTTGAAAGTATGCTCTGCCTCCTAACAGACTGAATGTGGTCACATGGAAACTGTGGCAGGAGGCTTGTTCTTCAGGAATGCCCACACCTTGTTACTTTGTGATTGGGCAGTGGGTCAAGAGGGCTGTGACATTCTCTGATCCAGGAGAAGGCTATATATACCCTGAAGTGAGGTTTTGCTTTAGGGCTCACTTTGGAAAGAGTTGCGTGATTTGGAGAAATGAGACTCTGGGAAGCCATTGAACCCCCCCGGCTTTGAAAACCCAGATGTTGGTGCTTCCCTCTCTGGCAACCAACTATGTATGGATATAATGGTCAGATGTCTGGAAGCCCTGTCTGCTGATCTGTTTCTTTGCTTGTAACTTCTGCTTGTAACTTCTGTTCATATTCTCTGAAGTTCAGGGTGCTTGCTGATACACTATGTGGCACCATGAACAGAGCCCTGGAGTCAGGAGGACCTGAGTTCAAATCTGGCCTCAGACACTTGACACACTTACTAGCTGTGTGACCTTGGGCAAGTCATTTAACCCCAATTGCCCTGCCTTCCCCCCTCCACAAAGAAAAAAAAAGCTTTTAATTCAGGAAAACGAATCACTGCCTTAAATGTCTCCTCCAGCAAGATTCCTCCATTCATATGTCAACATAGGATGAGACTCCTTGAAAGATCTCATATTTAGAATATCAGTAGAGGAGGTCAAAGTCCCCAGAACTTGTGATTTCTCCATAGTCAGGCACCTAGTGCATGGCAACTGTGTTTTCTTAGACCAGACTGCATCTCAGGATGGAGGAGACTGAGAACATCCCATCCCCATTTTTTCCCTATGTTTTCTAAACTCTAGGGGATTTGCAGACAACTATTTTCAGGACAAATTAGGCAAAATAAGAGTGCAAATTAATGAAATAGGAATTAGCCTTCACTATGTCATCACAAACAGCAGGTCAGCCTCTGTCAGAAGTGCCCAGCTGGCAATGCTGAGAGGGCATACCTAGGGTCTGAGTTCAAATAACTGCTTGAACTGTTTGCAAGAAGAGGGAGGATTGTTATAAAGGCAGTGGCAGCCCAGTCCGATAGAACTTGGGAATTTCTGTCCAAAGAGGAAAATGTCACTGAAGGAGAAGAAACTTAATGGTATTTCAACAGGTATATCATGCTGTTCACTTTGCCAGGAAATGTCTTAACCAGCAGTGCTGCTAACATCAACTTCCTTTGCTGCAGATTCGCCAAGGGCTACAGAGAATATGTGCAACAACTTGGGTTTTTGGCCAATGGCTTATTTGGCCTGGAAAGCTAAAATGAATAGGGCAAGACTAGAAGAGTGTTCACACCGGACTTCATCCTCACTGTCTTGATTGTCTCCAGGATTGTTCTGTTGTGGTCACTAATGGTAAATATCTTTTATGCAGCATTATCTCCTAAGGTATATAACCCTGGTAAGCTGAGATACTTGGAGATCTTTTGGTACCTGAGCAATGAATCAAGTACCTGGTTTGCCACATGTATCAATGTATTCTATGTCCTACGAAGATCACCAGGTTTTCCCACCTTGTCTTTCTCTGGCTAAAATGGAGAATTAACAAGGTGGTCCTCAAGATGCTAGTAGGCATTCATTTCCCTCTTCTTTTGCCTTCCAATACTAGAGAAAATGAGTGATATCTAATGAATTCGTGTTATTTCAGAAAACAAGACAAACATGATTCAGAAAAAATCCTTAAGTTGTTGTAAAGCCAAGCATGTTCTGCTTTCCAGAGGACGGCTACTATGAATAGCTTTAAGGTTCTAATCACATAGTATAGTGAACTTTCTATTTATTCAGCAATAAACTAAGACAAAATATTCACAGAAACCAAGGTACAGCATTCACAATGATATAACATTGTGTCCACATAGTTTTAAACAAAAAAATATCATTCAGTAAGTCCTTAACTCAATCATCCTTAAGGAACAAGCCTCCTTAAGGGACACAAAGTACAAAGGTCAAAGTTTTCCCACCCCTAGGTCACATTGTATTAATCTCTCAGTAAAAAAGTCTTCTTTCTTCTTGATTGGAGTTTAGTTTCCAATAATCCTCAATTCAATCATCCTGAAGAAGTACAAGGTACAAAGTACAAAGTTTTCCCACCCCTAGGTCACAATAAATCACAATCTTCTCAGTCAGCATCAGGTACCCAAGAAGAGATCTTTTCATCTTGACTTGAGGTTTGCTCTCAGCTCCCATGGTTCCTCTTCCATGGTCCCAGCTCCTTTCTGAATCTGCCCACCTGTCACCTGGATTCACAGGCAGGAAGCTTTCAGGTCCTTGTCCAGTTCCTCATCAAGTTCCCATTCCATACTGAATCTCACAGTGTCCAATCCACATCAAGTCCTTCACAGTTCCTGTTTCTAGGAAAACAAAGATTAACAGAGCCAGAACAACATTCACACACATTGTTGGCACCATCATCAATTCACTATCTGCCTGTGAAATGAACACAGACCCACCAACAAGGTCTGAGAACTCAACACAAATAATCAGTATAGTCCCAGAAATCCTCCTCCAGGACTTCTGTGAACAGACAAGAAAATCCTCTTTCAGGGATTCCAGTAAGGTCCCAGGGCTTCTGTACAAAGTATCACAAACACAAATCAATAGAGATGAACAGAATGCCAGACTCCACAAGTGTTCCCTTCTCAATTCTGCTTTGTCCAGATCGTGCTCAGCTTTTTATCTGTCAATAGCTCCTCTCTCTTCCACCTGCCTCTTACATCTTTCTTGTTCCTGTCTTTGGTAAGTCTATCCCACTGTGGGATTCATAGATTCTGTTTCTTAACAAAGACTTGAGGACTGGAGCTAAGATGGCAGAAAGGAAGCAGTAACTTTTCTAAGCTCCTCCAAGAATTCTGTTGCTAAATTCTAAAAAGTGAATTTGATTGGATTTTATAGTGACAGAACCCAATGGGAGATGGAGCGTGGTGGATTCTCAACCCAGGAAAGTGAGCACATAGGACTGATCCGGTGGAGTGTGGAGCACACATGGACCGTAAAAATGCAGATCTGAGAGCAGACTACAGCAGAGTGAGAAGGAGCCCCAGAGAGCAGACTTACCCATCCGAAGGGCGATTTGCAGCCATCTCACCACAGGACAGAGGATCATTGGAGAAAATACGGGGCCACAGCAGGGACAGCAGCTTCTCCTGGGGCTACCAGCCCACCACCTAGATGTTTAAAAATTACATACCTGAACTTCCAGGAATCAAGATGGCAGAATAGAACCTAGTTGCTCTGATTCCCCCTCCCTGACCCAGAAAACCCAGAGATAAATGTCCCACCCACAGTAAAATCCTGAGTCAGTGGAAACAGCCTCAGGCTTGGGAATCACTGAGGAAGGGGGAAGTGAGGCAGTATGGAGTCTAAGCCCAGGAGGGTGGAGCCAGCAAGCACTAACAACACAAGCACAGCGGTGCCTTAGCACCACCTGGGGAATGAGGACTGCAGCCCTGCCCTGCCGCTGCCCTCCAGCTACTGAGCCTGCCTGAGCTGTAGCCCAGAAACACAGAGCTGGAAACCTGAAGTAGCCAGACTAACCCTCCCCAACCATTACTCTGTGAGCCTCAGGGTAACTCAGGGGAAACACTGAGAGTCCTGGCCTTGGCCTGAGTCTAGACACTCAGAGGCTACAGTTCACGAGCTAAACAACCAAACTTCTACCTCCAAGCCTGAGAAACTCAATACTTGTGCACACCAGAAGCAGAAATCTACTCTAAAAATCCAGGACATAGGCAATCACAAGGGGGAAAAAGGAATCTGTGAGATCTATGAGATCTAGAACTATAAAATCTTTTTATAGTGAGCAAGAACAATCAAATTTAGAGGACAACCTGGGCTCTATACTCACACAGGAGACCACAGAAGGAAATGTGAATTGGTCTCAAGCCCAAAAAGCATTCTTGGAGGAGCTCAAGAAAGATTTTAAAAACCAAATTAGAGAGGTAGGAGATAAATTTAAATCTACAGTGATCAAATTGGAAAACAATCTCACTGAAGAAAACAAATCCTTAAAAAGTAAAATTAGAGAACTAGGATGGGAGGTCCAAAATCTAACTGGAGAAAATACCTCCCTAATAATGAAAACTGAACATATGGAAAAGGAGCTTCAAAACTAATTAAGGGACCTGAGTTCAAATCTGGCCTCAGACACTTAACACAAAAACTAGCCATGTGACCTTGGGCAAGCATTTAACCCCAACTGCCCTCCAAAAAGCAAAAAGAAAAAAAAGAAAAAAAACAACAATAATTAAGGAAAATAATTCACTAAAAGTTAGAATCAGTCAAACTGAAGATAAGGACTCTATGATGCAACAAGAATCAGTCAAACAAAACATAATGACTGAAAAATTAAAAGAAAGTGCAAAATATCTCACTGGAGAAACAATTGACCTGGAAAACAGATCCAGGAGAGACAACCTAAGAATTATCAGCCTACCAGAAATTCGTGATGAAAAAAATCAGCCTGGACAGTATCTTCCAAGAGATTGTGAAAGAAAACTGTCCTCAGGTCCTAGAATCAGAAGGTAAAGTAGTTATCAAAAGAATTCACCAATCTCCTCCTGAAGGAGATCCCAAGTTGAAAAGTACAAGAAATATGGCAGCCAAATTCCAGAGCTAAAAGGTCAAGGAGAAAATATTGCACGCAGTCAAAGAGAAACAATTCAAATATCATGGAACTACAGTCAGAATTACACAGGACTTAGTAGCTTCTGCATTACAAGATTGGAAGGATTAGAATTTTATATTTCATAAAGCAAAAGAGCTAGGACTGCAACCAAGGATCAACTACCAAGCAAAACTGAGCATAATCTTTCATGCAAGGAGATGGTCATTTAATGAAATAAAAGACTTCCAGACTTTCCTGATGAAAAAGCCAGAGCTCAATAGAAAATTCAGTCTCCACTTACAAGCCCCAAGAAAGACATAAAAAGGTAAACAAGGAAAACACACACTCACACATACACATACATGCACACATGCACACACATGCGCATAACTTGGGACTCAATAAGAGCAAGCTGTTTACATCCCTATATGAGAAGTGGATGCCTGTCAGTATTGAAATTTGTATAATTATTGTGACATTTTAAAGGAATGTACATAAATAGAGGGTTTGGGTATAAACGAACTAATCTGAAGATTAAAAAAAGCCTTTTTAAGAGGAACAAAGGGATTGTAATGGGAGAAAAGGAAAGGATGAGGCAGAAAATGGTAAATTATGCCACATGAAGAGGCATAAAAACATACTAAAGTGGAGGGGATGGAAGGATGGCAATGAGCATCATATGAACGTTATTCTCATTGGTTCTAATTCAAAGAGGGATCAATATAGTCAGTTAAGTTTAGAACCTAACATGAAAAAACAGAAAAACTCATTATAATAGAGGGAAAACAGTGAGGGAAAGGAGCACTGTATGAAAATTTAGTAGCATTGGCTTGGATTCAAGGAGGGAATAATTTTGTTAAGAACAAAAATCTATTGTGCCCTACAGGCAGTAGAAGGGGTAAGGGGAAAGGGTGTAAGAAGGGGGAGGGTGGTTAGAAGGGAGGGAAAGAGTAGCAAGGGGAAAGCATAGGTAAAGGGGGGGACACAGGGAGTGAATACTGAGGGAGGCAGTGGTCAAACGGAAAACTCTTAAGGAAGGGAAGAGAAAAGGAAGATACAAAAATATAAACAGGGGAGGGAATAAGTGGAGGGAAAGTCACAGATAGTAATCATAAGTCTGACTGAATGGGATGAACTCTCCCATAAAACAGAGGCAGATAGCAGAATGGATTAAGAACCACAATCCTACAATATGTCATCTACAAAAAACACATTTGAAACAAGGGGATACATACAGGGTAAAGGTAAAAGGATGGAGTAGAATATATTATGTTTCAGTTAAAGTTTAAAAAAAGCAGGAGTAGTAATCCCCATCTTAGATAAAGCAAAAGCAAAAATAGATCTAATTAAAAGAGAGAAGGAAGGAAACTACATCCTGCTAAAAGGCACCATCGAGAATGAAGCTATATTATTACTTAACATGTATGCACCAAACTGTATAGTATCCAAATTCCTAGAGGAAAAGTCAAGGGAATTAGAGGAAGAAATAGATGGCAAAACTATGCTAGTGGGGGACCTCAACCTCCTCCTCTCTGAACTCAATAAATATAACCTCAAAACAAACAAGAAAGAAGTTAAGGAGGCAAATAGAAGTTTTAGAGAGGCTAGACATGATAGTTCTCTGGAGAAAACTGAATGAAGATAAAAAGGAATATACCTTCTTCTCAGTGGTATGTGACACATACACAGAAATCAACCATGTACTAGGGCATAAAAACCTCACAATTCAGGGCAGAAAGGCAGAAATATTAAATTCATCATTCTCAGATCATGATGCAATAAAAATCATAAGCAATAAGGGGCCATGGAAAGTTACACTAAAAACTAATTGGAAACTAAATAATTTAATCCTAAAGAATGAGTGGGTCAAACAAGAAATTATAGAAACAATCAATACCTTCATTCAAAAGAATGACAATAATGAGACATCACAACAAAACTTGTGGGATGCAGCCAAGGCAATTCTTAGGGGAAGATTTATATCCCTGAATACATACTTAAATAAACTAGAGAAAATGGAGGTCAATGAATTGGGCATTCAATTGAAAAAGCTAGAAAAAGAACAAATTGAAAATCCTCAATTAAATATTAAATTAGAAATAATGAAAACCAAAGGAGAGATTAACAAAACTGAAATTAAGAAAACTATTGAGCTAATAAATAAAACTAAGAGCTGGTTTTATGAAAAAAAAACAGTAAAATTGATAGACCTTTAGTCAATATGATACTAAAAATGGAAATAAGAAACTCGAATTTTGAGTATCAAAAATGAAAAGGGTGAATCTACCTCCAATGAAGAGGAAATTAAAACAATAATTAGGGATTATTTTGCCCAATTGTATACATATAAATTTGACAATCTTAGTGAAATGGATGAATATTTACAAATACGTAAGTTACCCAGATTGAGAGGAAGCAAATTACTTAAATAACCCCATCTCAGAAAAAGAAATTAAACAAGCCATCAGTGAACTCCCTAGGAAAAGTCTCCAGGACCAGATGGATCTACTATTGAATTCTATCAAATATTTAAAGATCAGTTGATCCCAACACTCTACAAACTATTTGGGAAAATTGGTGAAGAATGAATCTTTCCAAATTCTTTTTACTACACAGATATGGTACTGATACTTAAATCAGGAAGAAACAACATGAAGAAAGAAAATTGTAGCCCAATCTCCCTCATGAATATAGATGCAAAAATTTTAAATAAAATATTAGCAAAAAGACTACAGCAACTCATCACAAGAATAATACATTTTGATCAGGTAGGATTTATTCCAGGGATGTAAGGATGGTTCAATATTAGGGAAACCATCAGTATCATTAATCATATCAACAGTAAAACTAGCAGAAACCATATGATTATCTCAATAGATGCATGTATCAGCAAGCGCCTTAGCATACCCAGGATGGCTGCTAGCACAGGTTCTTAGATCTGCTTTTCTAAAGGAAAGCAACTCAAAATGGGTTAACAATCGTACTTTAATCAATCAAACATACATCATTTACCTAGTTCAGGGGAAATAGTCAACACCCTGAACTTCAGAGAATACAAATGGAAGTTAAAAGCAGACAAAGAAACAGAGCAGCAGGCAGGCTTCCAGACATCTGACCATTACATCCATACCTAGTTAGTTGCCAGAGAGGGAAGCACCAACATCTGGGTTATCAAAGCCAGGGGGCTCAATGGTTGCCCAGAGTCTCATTTGGCTAAATCACATACCTCTTTCCAAAGTGAGCCCTAAAGCAAAACCTCACATCAGGGTATATCTAGCCTTCTCCTGAATCAGAGAATGTCACAGCCCTCTTCACCCACTGCCCAATCACAAAATAATAAGGTGTGGGCATTCCTGAAGAATCAGCCTCCTGCCATAGGCTCCGTGTGACCACATTCAGCTTATTAGGGGGCAGAGCATACTTTCAAATCAGGGAAGGTTCTCAGAGCCACTTAAGCCTATCAAAGAGCCTAGGGGCAGGGAAGATCTTCAGATTCTCATAACAATGTAGAAAAAGCTTTTGACAAAATACAATATCCATTCCTATTAAAAACACTAGAAAGTATAGGAATAAATGGAGTCTTCCTTAAAATAATAAGTGGCATCTTTTTAAAGCCATCATCAAGTATTATATGTAATGGGGATAAACTAGGAGCATTTACAATAAGATCAGGGGTGAAACAAGGATGTCTACTATCTTATTCAATCTGGTGCTAGAAATGTTAGCAGTAGCAATTATAGAAGAAAAAGGAATCAAATTAGGCAAAGAAGAGACTAAGCTATCACTCTTTGCAGATGATATGATGATATACTTTGAGAATCCTAGAGAATCAAGTAAAACACTTCTTGAGACAATAAATAAATTAAGCAAAGTTGCAGGATATAAAATAAACCCACATAAATCCTCAGCATTCCTATATATTTGTAATGAAATCCAACAGCCAGAGGTAGTAAGAGAAATCCCCTTTAAAGTTACTGTAGACATTATGAAATATTTGAGAATCTACCTGCCAAAACAAACCCAGGACCTATATGAACACAACTACAAAATACTTTTCACGCAAATAAAATCAGATCTAACTGGTTGGAAAAACATCAATTGCTTGTGGCTGGGTAGAGTTAATATAATAAAAATTACAATTCTGCCTAAATTAAATTACATATTTAGTGCCATACAAATCAACCTACCAAAAATTATTTTATACAGCTAGAAAAGATAGCAACAAAATTCATTTGGAAGATCAAAGGGTCCAGAATATCAAGGCAATTAATGAAAAGAAATGCTAGGGAAGGTGGCCTAGCCGTAACAGATTTTAATCTGTTTTATAAAGCAGCAGTCATCTAAACTACTTGGTACTGACTGAGGAATAGAGTAGCAGATCAATGGAATAGACTGGGTACAAAAGACTCAGTAGTCAATGACTATAGTAATCTACTGTTTGATAAACCCAAAGCCCCCAATTTTTGTAATAAGAACTCACTATCTGACAAAAACTGCTGGGAAAACTGGAATACAGTATGGCAGAAATTGGGCACAGACAATTATCTAATGCTGTATATCAAAATCAAGCTTAAATGGATGCACTATCTAGGTATAAATGCTGATAGTGTAAATAACCTGGGGAAGTAAAAAATAGTTTACCTGTCAGATTTATGGAGTAGAGAAGACTTTATCACCAAACAAGAGTTAGAGAGCATTATAAAATGCAAAATGGATAATCTTGATTATATTAAATTGAAAAGTTTCTGTATAAACAAAGCCAATGTAATCAAGGAAGTGGGAAATAGGGAAAGAATATTTACAACCGCTCTCTCTGATAAAGGCCTCATTTCTATAATATACAGGGAATTGAGTCAAATCTATAAGAATACAAGTCCTTCCCCAACTGATAAATGGTCAAAGGATACGAACAGGCAATTTTCAGAGATAAAAATTAAAGATATATATAAGTATATGAAAAAAATGCTCTAAATCACTATTGATTTGAGAAATGCAAATCAAAACAACTTTGAGGTACCACATCTCACTGTTAGATTGGCTAAGATGACAAAACAGGAAAATGACAAATGCTTGAGAAAAACGTGGAAAAATTGGAACACTAATGCATTGTTGGTGGAACTGTGAACTGATTCAGCCATTCTGGAGGGCAATCTGGAACTATGCTCAAAAGGCTATAAATAATTGTATACCCTTTGACCCAGTAATACCACTTCTAGGGTTGTATCCCAAAGAGATCATAGAAGTGGGAGGAAGACACATATGTACAAAAATATTTATTGCAGCTCTCTTTGTGGTGGCAAAAAATTGGAAATTAATGGGATGCCCATCAATCAGGAATGGCTAAATAAGTTGTGGTATATGAATGTAATGGAATACTACTGTGCTATAAGAAATGAGGAGCAGACGGACTTCATATTTACCTGGAGAGGCTTATATAAACTGATGCTAAATGAGAAGGCCAGAACCAGGAAGAACTTGTACACAATCACATACATAATGTATATGTGATGACCAGCTTTGATAGACTGGACTCTTCTCAGCAACGCAAGGTTATAAGACAACTCTATAAGTCTCAGGATGGAAGGAGATACTTACACTCAGAGAAAGATCTAGAAAGAACAGAGTTTAAATGGAGACTGAAGCAATCTACATGGTCTCGTTCTTTTCCATGTTTGGTTTTGTTTGGTTTTACACTTGTTCACCCTGCTTTCTCCCATTTGGAGGACCTGGTCCCCTTTATTCTGTCCCTCTGAGGTACTGCTTCCTGCTACTCTTCTCCCTAGGACATCTGGCAGGGGCTGCTCAGTGTTTCATCATGCCTAGAGAACCGCATGAAGGCCATGAAATCTATGCCTACTTTCTCTTCCTAGTTGTTCTATGCCATTTGGTCATCATCAGAGGAGTGTTGAGCCATTCTGTGTTCAGGGCAAGCTGATTGCTATGTTGATGTTGGCAATAATGGAGATCTACTCCTTGGTCCACTCCATCATCTTGATATTAGGGAACAAACAAATGAGGCACATTTCTCTGAGGGTGTCATGGTGGTGCAAGTCTTGTTTCAAGTGCTCTGAGAAAGTTGTTAGAAACTCCTGAGCATTCATAGGTGAAAGGAATACTCAAAGAACTTTTTGTGAGGGTCAGAGTAGATCATTAAAGATGATAAAAATTCCACTTTTTCTTTTCACCAATTTTTAACTTTCTTTTTATTCTCCTCAGATTTTTTTATTGTTTTATTTCCTACCTTGTTCTATAACAAACTTACAGGAGAAAAAATTGAGGAATATCTATCATCCAGATAATGACATTTCATCACAAGGCAATTTATTGAAGTCATCCATCAATGGTGACACATTAGAATGTCATGATCAAAAAGAACGGAGACATTGCAAAAGTCTAGATTTGTTTGCCAAGAAACTTGATCATTTGCTACAGTAGCATCCTTTTATGGATTCTCTGTGGTGAATTTATTGAAGGACGTGAGTAATACAAAAAGACAAGTCTCATTTCTTCCAATGAACTTCATTATTGACAGAAATATCCACATTGATGATATCAGAGATTCATTTGTTCTTTTAAATATTTTAACATGGTTCCTAAAGGATATTTTAATATCATCCATATTTTCTTTAATAATTATTTTTTGATCCCTAGAACATTCCAAAGTTTCCATACACCACTGAAAAATAGTTATAATTCTTAAAATTCTCATTCAGCAATCACCAAATAATAGTTTTTCAAATGTTGATGGTTAGATGTCTAAGTTACTTTCTATTTATTTTTTTTGACATTTTATAACTTTATTTAAGTGAAGTTCAATCTAGTTTTCATCCATATTGACTGTCTGTAAGCTTTTAAAAGTGGTGACAGGCAGATAAGTAACCAATGTATATAGCTTGTTTGGTGAATCTTCATCCTCATTGCGTTTCCTGGACAGACGCACTTGGATACGGTATGGGACGTTCCTTATTCCTTTGACCCAAACAGCTTTGTTGAGTTTGATGTCAATACATACATCTGGAATTCCCATTTCTTTCATGACAAATTTGTGAATTTCCTTTAGAGCCTGAGGAGCTCACTTTTTGAAGCCTACACCATGGACCTGCTTGTGTTGATGGTATACTCCTGGGTCACCACCTTGTTAATGACTGAGCATCTCTTCTCTCCACCCTTCTTTGCAGGAGCCATCCTGTCTGGGACCAGGTCAAAAAACTTCTGTTTATTTTTTGTTAGATTTTTCTAAGTCTGAAAGAAGTTTGATGAAATATCAAAATGATTTTGGATTTTTATAAAAGTTCAGCTAGTTACATCTGAATTTTTTATGTTAGGCCTTTTCGTAAATGTGTGTTTAACTCTGACATTTTTTTCATTATCTATGGTTCTTGAGGCATAATGATGTTTCTTCATCTCTTAAGCATATCTATTTTCCAGTTGCCTTTTCTGACATCAAGAAGAATAATCTTCCTTTTTTACATGTTGCTGATGCATAATAAGTAATATTTTATCTCTCACTTTGACTCTATATGGATATTTGTGTTTTGAGTCTGTTCCTTGCAGTTCTAGCCCATTTTGCCATTTAATAGGTGATTTAAACTCACTCACATTCATGGTTATGGTACCAAAGTCAGTCAAACAACAAACATTTATTATGCACCCACTCTATTTTAGGCTCTGTGCTGAGCATTGAAGGTACATAGAAAGGAGATAAAAGAACATTAACTAAACAAAATAAACAAAAACAAAAACCCAACAGTCCCAGTTGTCAAGATGCTCATACTTTACAACATGCAAACAACTACATACAAACAAAATATACAGTTGATAAATTGGAGATAATCAGTGGACACTGGCATTAAGTGGGATTAGGAAATGCTTGTTTTTGAAGGTTTAATTTTAGCTGGGACTTGAGGGGAGCCAATTACTCAGGAGACAGAGATGAGGAGATAGAAAATCCAGGCATGGGGGACAGCCAGGAAAAATGTCCATTACTGAGAGATGGAGTGTCTTGTTGGGGGAACAGCAACAACCTCTGGAATCACTGGATTGCAGAGTGTAGGGAAAATAAGGTAGAAAGACTGGAAAGTTAGGAACCAAACAGTTTATGGAGGATTTTGAAAGTCACAAAGAGGATTTTATATTTGGTCCTGGAGGCAATAGGGAGCCACTGGGGTTTGTCGAATAGATGGAGTGACATGGTTGGATCTTTACTTTAGGAAAGTCACTTTAGTGGCTGGATGGAGAATGGATAGGAGTGGAGAGAGACTTGAGGCAGGTGGAGCCTTCAGAAGCTATTGAAGTAATTCTGAGATGAGATGATGCACCAGAGTGGTGGCAGTGTCAGAAGAAAAGCTTCTTTTTCTTTTTCACCAATTTTTAGTTTTCTTTTTATTCTCCTCAGATTTTTAAAATTCCTTTATTTCTTGTTTTGACAGTTATTATTTTATTGCTGAATTTTTGAGGTCTATCTCTTCATCTGTGTTAAAGGTTTGAGTGGGTTCATTCTTCAGGCATCCTTCTTTTCTTTCCTCCCTCTGCTCTGAAGGCTTAATTTTTAAATTTTTCTCATGGGGAGGAAGGAAAGAAAAGGGAAAGAAGTAAGCTTTTATTATGCCCCCACCAAGTGGCCAGCATTGTGCTGAAGGCCTTACAAATATTACCTCATTTTGAGCCTTGCCATAAACCTGTGAGCTAGGTACTCTGATCAGCATCACCTCCATATTACAGATGAGGAAATGGAGGCAGTCGTTGGTTAAGTTGCTTATCCAGAGTCACACATCTAGGTAGTGTCTGAGGCCAAATTTGAACTCTAGTCTTCCTGACCCCAGGCCTAGCTCTGCACCCACTGAACCAAGGAGCTACTTTTTAGAGACAGAGGACTCAGCAAATTACCTTTCAAGGGGGAACTCTGCTCTGTGAGCCCGGGAAAGGGTCTGGGTCTGGGTGCTGTCCTCAGGCCCTATCTGTGAACAGTTTCAATCTTTCCTTATCTCGGTGACCAGAGTCACCCCTTCGCTGAGCCTGGAGCTCATGGCAAAGTGCCCTTGCCTGGGGCCTGTGGGTCTGGTTAGTCAGGAGGTGCTGAATGGGAAAGAATGTGAAGTTTCATGGACAGCCTCAGGAGAGAGATATGCCTTGTGATTTATCATCACTTTCACTCAGTGATTTCCAAAAGAATTGACTCTTTGCCTGCTCATCCCCATATGAGCATGCTAGGTAGCAGAAGCCTTACTAGGTCTGAGGCCATCTCAAACATCTGAGGAGGGGGAAGAAGGGAACAATCATTTATTAAGGACCTGGTAGCTACGAGCACTTCAAAAATATCATCTCATTTGATGTTTCCAACAACCCTGGGCAGCAGATGCTATTATTATCCCCAATTACACTTGAGGAAACTGAGGCAGAAGTGAAGTGACTGGATCAAGAGTCTTAGAGCTAGTAAGTGTCCAAGGTTGGATTTGAATCCCAGTCTTCCCAGGTTTTAATCACTGTGGTAACCAGCTCCCCACAATGAGGGGAACGTGTGCCCTCTCCTGCAGTCCAAAGTCTTGGCCAGTGGCGGAAAGGAGTGACTCTTAAGCATCTGATCTGGTTTCATGAGCATTCTCTTTATTGTCTTACACTGTTCCTCACAATTACATGATGCCTGCAAGGGAGGGAAAAAGGTTCCCTACATTCCTTGCGATTGTCATCAAATTTAGTGCTCAAATGCTAGGGGATAATAGAGGGAAATATTAGCAATGCTCCATAAGCTGTCCTGGAGTTGAATAAAGACTCTCAGAATGACACAGGAAATGGACATTTCTTCCCAAACTCCCTGTTATTCTCCCATAAGGGGGGAAGCTGGTGCTATTTGGGGCTTCCTGCCTCTGTCTTGTCTGTACACAGATCCTTGCCTGCTGTCTCCCCCACTAGACCAGGGGCTCCTTGAAAGCAGGCATTGCTTAAGCTACTTATTTTTTATTTAATAAAAGTGTAACTAAACATTAAGCAATTATACTTGATTTATTTTAAAATTCATTAAAATGAATAAACTTAATAAACAAAATAATCATTAAATTAAATAAATTATTCTAATTATAATATAACAAATTTTAAATATTATTACCACTAACTAGCCAATATTAAACTTTATCCATGTTCATGGACTGCCTAGCCCTGGGGCTTTCTGACTTCCCTAGGTCTTTCTCTTGGAAGCTCTGCTCTTTTTGCCTCTAGACACAAAGCCCTGCAGACTTGTCTCTGGTCTTGGCAGTTCTGCTGCCTTGATGCTTTGTGCCAGCCCAGGTTCTGTTAGTCAGCCTTCCTTTCAATTGCCCATGAGACTCTGACTTAGCTTCTCTGTGGGTTTGTGGCACAGGAAGTCACTCACTCAGGTTTCTCCTGAGATTCTTTTATCATTATTATTTGATCTGGTGGGAATTGGGGGTTTTGCTAGAGTTGAGATGTGGCAGCTGGGTGACCTCTTCCATTCAAGCATTCATCTTGTCCACTGTGTCCTCTCTTCCTAATCTTACTATATTGTCCAGTTCCAATGGTCCTTCATGCCTCCCCACCCACACACCTGCTACCCCTGCCCTGTTATCTCCTTTCATGCTCCTGATCTTATGGTGGACAATGTCAACTCAACATTTCCCTTTGAATCCCTTGCACCCAGAAACTCAGCTTGTTTTAGCTTCATCTTCCCCACTAACACTCACAGGCTGTTGACTGTCACTCGAGGAAGGCCCAGATATGCTTCTCGAAATGCATGTTATGTGATCTGAGCTAATCCCATCTCACACTTTATTCATCTGTCATTGACTATCACACTCTTGCCAGCTCCTCTTGGAGCTTCCTTCCTTCCTTCTCTTTCTTTCTTTCTTTCTTTCTTTCTTTCTTTCTTTCTTTCTTTCTTTCTTTCTTTCTTTCTTTCTTTCTTTCTTTCTTTCTTTCTTTCTTTCTTTCTTTCTTTCTTTCTTTCTTTCTTTCTTTCTTTCTTTCTTTCTTTCT